>BMAO01017807.1:0-33080 GCA_019973975.1 Trichonephila clavata
ACTCCTTTCTGGCCTGTCATGAGTTCAAGCCTAGTGGCTTTGAAAACCTGCCATGTAGAGGGGACTGCTGCACGTTAAATCTGTCGAGGCTGAAAACGTCCTCCCATTGGTGTGGTGTGGAAGTTGGGAGAGGGAGGTACCAGCTCAGGTGTCATTCTTGTCACTGGATCATGATTCAAAATTATGAGGTCCGTCGAGAGTAGCCCTTATGATCTTTATCATGTGAGATTAATATTACTCTCATCCACCTTATCATAAATTCAGTTAATTATTCTAGCATTGAGAGTATTTGTATTCTGAGAAAGAAAATTAATTATATGATCCAGTTTTAAAGTAATTAAAACTTAATACTGTGTATTAAAAGTGCAAGTTTTAACTTTTGCAGCGACCTCGAAATCAGGCGACATATGGATCACGAAGAACACTGGCAGAAAAAGTACTTGATATGCAGAATACAATGGTTGCTGATCAGGTTGCAAATGCATCTGTTAATCAAAGTGGGCAAGTTTTGGTTACAAATCTTGGGCCATCAGTTTCAAAACAAGATATTATGGTATAAACTGCTGATTTTTTGTTGTAATTATGTTTCCTTAAAAGTAAAAATCTTAATTATTCAAATCATAATTCTTCATAAGCTTTTGCCTTCTTCCTAACAATTACTTTATAAATTTCTACAATATTTTTTTTAATGAAGGAACTTTTTGGAGATGTTGGGTTATAAAAAATGCTGCAATGCCCAAATTGGAACTGCAGTTATTGAATTTTATGATGTAAATGATGCAGCTCAAGCATGTGAAATATACCACAACAGACTTTTGGATGGTAATTAATATGTTTAAGATTTTGCACTCTAAATTTCGTTATATAAAATATGTATTTGTAAATTTTACAAGAGAAACAATTTTATATTGAGATTGAAATTAACTGGTCAGTTTTATGTCATAAATCTCTCTGTTCTTTATACTACCTGTAGGTGTGCATTTATTTAATGTTTTGATTTTTTTTATAAAATTATTTACTTCAGTTAAACAGTTTTTTACCAAAAGAAGAGGAGGAGGGAGGGCTGTATGATTCTTGACATTGTTTTCTATATTGACATAATCAAATTCCAATTATAACTCGATGCAGAAATTAAATTTTTCTGATAGCAAGAAATTACTTATCTTAACATTTTCTTCTTTTTAACTGAATGTTTCAAGTTTAATTAAGATTATCCAACAAAGTATGATACTTTGAAAGCGATTAAATGTATATATATTTTATGTATGTATCCAGGATTGAGGGAAATTTACTATGTAAAGTTGATATATCTTATGTGAACTATAAACTTCTGTAGTTCATTTTAATATTTTTCAAATTGCACACTTTCTAAATGCATATTTATATATATAACTGTATTCATAAAAGTAATACATATATACTTAAGATAATATATATAATTAAGATATAATTTTTTCCCTATCATATTGTTATTGTAGTATATAAAACTACAAAATAATTCTGTTATTCTTATAATTTTAATTTTTACTTTAAAATTAGTTATTAATTATATTATTGTAGTTAAAAATAATTTGTATTTAGATCAGTGAATCTGGCAATAATTAGCTTATTAGTGTTTATTAATAGTTATTAGTTTATTTGTGTTCATCAGCATTTGTTAGTTTTTAGTGGTTATTTGTTTCTTAGAATATTTATTAGTGGCAATAATTAGTGTTCTTTGATTCAAACATAATCTAAGCATTTAAAATGATTCTTTATATATGTTACCATTTTATTAGTAATGGATTTAGAAGTTCTATCCATTATATTGCATAAGATTCTCTCACGATTGTAAACAAAAAGGGAGAAGGTTGACTTGCCAAAAATTGGTTAAACCTCACTTTTATAAAGTAGCTGAGACAGTCTGGAATGTCTTATTACAGTATCCATCTCTTATTTCCAAAATTTCAATTATCTATTTTAATCTTAGAATTTAAATCATTTTTATTTCTAAGTACAGTATATTAAAAATTATACTTGCATGTATATATTTTCTTAGAAAAAATAAGTGATTCTATTGAAGTATTATAGACATAATTAAAAATTTCTTTTTTTTAATGAAAAAGTTTAATTAGCTAATTTTTAAAAACATAAAAAATTGATGAAATGTAATTTCATGTAATATACTTCAGTATATTAAAAATTATACGGGTGTGTATATATTTTCTTAGAAAAAATAAGTGATTCTACTGAAGTATAATAGACATATATAATTTAAGATTTCTTTTTTTTTTTAATGAAAAAGTTTGATTAGCTAATTTTTAAAAACATAAAAATACATTATGAAATGTAATTTCTTTTTATTTTCAGGTCAACCAATGAAATGCTACATTCAGTCAAATGCTTATTCTCATAGGGTTTCAGTTTCTGAAAGGTATATTTTTTATGTTTCAGATTATTTGAATGTGTTTGAATCAGCAGAAAAAGAAAAACATTCTTCATTTGTACCTGCCATTTTGCACAAAAAAACAAAAACAAAAAATACAATGAAGAAAGGTTCAATATTATTTTTTTGTCAACTCTGAAAACCTTCAAATTCATTACATTTTAAACTGGTAAAAAGTTTGGTAATTTGCTGTCAAAGGTTGTATATATCACACAGGCAATTCAGATATTTGAGTCGTATGAACCTAGGTCACATTAGAAAATAACCTCAAGATAATGGGAAAATCTGTTTAGGATTGCTAATTTGTCTTCCGCCATGTGTTATTTCAATGGTTTACTAGTTTTAAAATGAAGTGGGACTCTTCAATAAATACCATGCAATACCAGTCTGTTTTTAGATATGATAATTTAACACGGTACACTTAAAACAGTGTTGTTGATTTAGGATAGTGATTCCCAAAAGTTTTGCCTCGTAGAGCATGCCATCTTTTCTGATTTGGATTAGATCCTTGCTTACCCAATACTGAATTTTTGCAAATTCATCAACTTAAATGTATTTTTGACATCTGGTATAGCACGACTTACTTTAAAGGACTTAAATTTATAACTGTAGTGAAATGTAGTGGGAAAACTTAAGAAACACATGGCAATTTTGTAATATTAAAATGAAAATTTAGTTACTGCTACATAAAATAACTTAACAGCAAACACATGCTTTTTATGGGAGGTATGAATTTAATGCTTTAATAAAAAAAATTTCATTATTTGGCATCAATTTTTTTTTAGGGTTAGCCCTAATCTTTTCAGTTAATAATATTCAGTCTTTTCTTTTCATTCTTTGAGATTGGCAACTTCACTGAAACTTTTTTCACTTGAAAAAGCAACTAAAAACGTTCACAAAATATTCCATATTTCAAGAATAACACATATGTCTTTTTAAAGCCAAACTTACTTATATCCATTTCTAAACTGTACTTTAAAATCTTCATTAGTGCCTATTCATATCAGTTTCTCTTGTAATATGACTTTTTTTTTCAATGTGACATGGGGATTAATTTCCTACTGTGGTATTTACATATTCAAAGCATTCTCAAACCTAATTTCAAAATCTGAACATAGGGCATTTAAATGTTGAACGTAGGTTGAAACATCTTTATGGCAGATTGCTGTGTGAGAAACTGGGAAAATTCATGATGTCTAATGCTTTGCTTCATTAGCTTAATTCTAGAAAGAAATGCCGAAAAGATTGTTTTTTTTTTAAATAAAATTTAGGCAGTTACCTTGTAACTGGGATAATTTTATTAAATTTAGTAAATAAATCTGTAAAAAGGCAAAATAAGGTTTCTACTTCAGTAAGTTTTCTTTTAAAATTGGATGTTTAGCATCCCAAAACTCTAAAACAGGTTCAAAAAGTGCAAGACTTTCAAGAGCCAGCTTACTACAGTGTAAAGAAGTCAATGATGAAAGTTCTCATCATTTTCTTCACACAACTGCTCAAATAATAGCGTATTCAACACATTGCTTTTTATTCAGTTTACTGCATTAATGATTAACTGAAGATATACATTCAATCTACCATTCAAATTTTTAGCAACTTAATATTGTCGGGGGATGACTCAGTGTTTTGCTAATACATACATTGTTATTCCAATTAACACTGCTAACACATTGCCATAGTAGTTAATTTTTCAATCTTCAGTTGAAATGCAGATAATAAGGTTTGACACAAGGGGGAAAATTTCTGTGTGATTATTTTCAGAAATATCGAAGTTATTAAATGTTTAAGTCAAACTTTGAGTAATTCTCAAAAAGAATATGCTTAGTGGATTTTTGGGGTATGATACGAGAATGATGGACTTTAAACCCTGGCCCTCCCCTTGAAAAATTCTTGTGTGTGCCACTGCTTTTGAGTGTTTCTTAATTGAAAAATCTCCATTCAAATCTGATGTGGTTCTAGGTGCACATCTGTAACAAATCACAAGTATAATTAAAATGTATTTATTCACCAGGTAACTTTATTTTGTTAGGAAGATTTAGGCTTATGGATTAAATATCAGAATCAAGCACACTTTTTATGTGACTGAACTGAAAGTGATGCAGGCCTTAAACCTTAAATGCATCCACAGTGTTTTAGATCAATAAATCCTTAGGATTCGCCTTGTAAAAGAAAAACTGGAATCAATGGGAATGAGCTCTTTAAATAATGTTTGATTAGCGGCGATTCCATTTGCTATATTCTTGCACATAACTCTACTTCAATTAAATTTATATAATCACATAACATATTTCCTCTGTAAGAAGATGGTAAACTTTAGTGTTAACATTAAAGAAAATCCCCTAGTTAGTTTTAAGAGGAAAACCTTGTAAGATAGTCTATTACATACTGAACATCATCAAAATCAAGAATAATTTTTTGTACTGTTATTAAGAATATATATCACATTCTTTCCCCCCTTCTTGCCATTAAAACATTCACTTTGTTTAAGACTACGAAGCCAAATTTAGTGATGCTTAAGGGAAAAATTGTTTTGTTTTTGTATGCTGAATTTTGATGATTCCTGTGTTTATATTTTAGATTATATATATTTTCAATAATGTATCATTATGTGTTGGTAAAAGTTTTTCTTAATAGTTGTTTTTAGGAATTTATCAATTTGTCATATACTGTTAAATCAAATATTAATTTAAAGCTTAATTTCCTGTCTTAAAGCTATTTTTTACTGGGAAAATTTATATATGTATACATTTTCTATTTTCAATATATTTGCTGAGAAATTAAATTACTTTTAAATCTTAATCAGTATAGTCATCTAAATTTTTTATAAAAAAATCATTAGAATAACACAAATGACATTTAAAAAAAATATATTTATTATTGACATGTATTAAAGCATTAGCATACTTTTTATTAGTGCATTTTTTAAAATAAACTATTTTCAAAATAAAATTACAGGAATCTGAATGTTATAGCTTAAAAGTTCTATTAATTTTTACATCTCTCCATTTACCTTGTACCATTTACAATGCGTTGTTTTAAATAGGTTTGATTCATCTCAAAGCACAAGCATATGTTTTGGCAGCCTGCAAGGATATATACATGTACAAACAGACATGTTAAGGAGAGAATAACATGCTTTTTAGCTACTAAATAAGGGTACAGTCAGACCCCGATTCAACGAATTAATCTGAACCAAATGTAAAGCAGTAGAGAAAATTAAACAGTTTTGATAGATCCATTATCAATTTCCTCAACTTCAATCACACTGATAGATAGTCTGCAAAACTGTATGTGTATTAAACATCACTTTTCTCAAGAAAGAGCACTAGGTAAAAACTCTTAAAATATCCCCTGTGTTGTAGAGTAGGATGAGATATGAAAGGAACTTCTTGTATTCAAAATTCAGGTGATATGTTACACTTATGGTTCATCTGCACTTGTAAAATCTAACAATGGGCTAGACCCTTTTCCATCAAAATTCCCTGCTTAAAGAAAAGACTTTTCCTGTTCTAGACAAAAAGGATATGCCATTTGAAAAGAAATCCTTTTTTTCCTTATCCAAACCAATAACAAATATTTTTAGCTGTTGAAAATTGTTTGTTAATTTGAGGTTTATTATTTTTTTAAATGAGGGGTTTTTTCCCTTCATTTTAATCAGGAAAATTTATTAAATCTCAAAATTTGTTAAATAGGGGCCCGGTAAATTGGGTTCTGATTGTATTTGAAGCAGAGCAAATGGAATGTATTATATAACTGCCCTAAAAGCCTATCTCAGAAATAGAATTTATAATCATGAACACAGAATACTGTCCTGCCATATAAGATAATGTATAATAATTGTGTGATTTTATCTTCCAGACTTGGGGAAAGAATTCAGAGTTCTTCTGTTCCATTGTCCTCTTCCTTTTCATCAAATCCTAGATCCAGATACAACCCTCGAGATGTGCGTTTTACTGTGAAATTAACATAACACATCTCCTCATCTTTTTAACATAATGTTTGTCATTGGAGTCACTGTGAAAAGTGTATAAAAATGTAGGAGAAAATAAACTTTTTAACATCCTCCTGTGTTCAATTATGCAATATCTATGCATAATTGGGAAAGTGTACTTCTGTAAAAATTATATTGGATGTTGTTTATTAAAAAACAATATTGTGTACGAATCAGCATACATTGTTTATCTTAAATATAAATGTTATGTGACTTTGTTTTTCATTTTAGTGTAATATACTTTTAGTTTTTCATTTAATTTAGTATACTTTTATTTTGGTTTATTTCTACACACAATGTCATTTTGCAATGCTTACTATACACTGACTTTTATGTTTTTTGATGAATGTTTTATAGTAGTAAAATTTAAAAGAAACTATTATGTAATTTTTCTGAACCTGAACTATTTTATAAAAGTCTTAGAATTAAAATAATATCTTATGCGAAAGATATGAGTTCGAATAGTTTCTGTTAATTATGGAGAAAAAAAATGTTATCTTTGTGAAGAAATGTTTTTAAAAGGGTGCATTTATTTGATGAGAGTTATCTCAATTTATTTTATTTTCTGTAATTTAATGAAAGATGATTACTTTTTTATTTTACTGTTTTCTATACATCAGTATTATTTAGTATTGTCTCAGATAAATGTTTATTTTTACTGAATTTAGGATACAAAGATACAAAAAATATTGAGAATGTTGTTGGTCTACAATTCCCATCAACAATATGAAAAACTGGACATTTTTAATTATTGCTGCAGTTTTTGCTTTAAGATTTAGAACTTTAAATGAATATATGATTGAATAGGGATTAATTCAAGTCAGTGGTTCTCAAAAATATTTTCATCATATTCCATAGATAACTAATATCCAATAAATAAAATTTTGTCAAACTGTAAACTTTAGTAAATTATTTGGTATTTATATCCAATACAGATGGGGGGGGGATTAAGAAGTATTTTTACCCTCTTGCTGCACAGTTATTTTATCAAAGTAGGTTCAAAAATTGTATATTGTTCTATTACATATTTCAAATCTACATTTTAAAATTAAAATACACAAAATTTTTTTGTAAAAGTGTTTTTGTTTAAAAATATAGAATTAGATCATAAAAATATAAAAATAAAAACATAAATGAAAACGGGAACAGCACGGCTTGCACAGCTAAGCAATCAGAAAAAATGCATACCCGCAGAAATTGCTGGTTGAGTAGTGAGAGGGTTAAAATATGAAATATTTAAGCACAATGGCTTTTATAAAGTATTTGCAAAGTGGGTTTTCAGAAAACAATTTTTGAGTTACACTACTGAATATACTAACTTTTTTTTGCTAACTCTTTATTTGCTACCTCTTTGAATTGATGTTAAATAATTATTTTATGTTTCTAATTTTATATTTTTGAAGTAAAGAAAATGAGATTCTCTCAATTCTAAAATATTCTATAGAATTCCTTTACATTAATTTTTTGTATGCTAAGCTCAAAATTACTGTTGATTAATCATTATGTATTGAGTTTAATTAATAATTAAAGAATTCTAATATTTTTTTCCTTGCCTGTGTATTTGAATCTTTAAATTCTTTATTTAACCATATTTACCATTATTGATTTATATTTTTCTAAATAAAGTTTTTAGACAAGCTATTAGTGCATAAAGATTTATGCCTTGCATTTTTTAACATGTATTATATATTTTATTTCATTAAAATTCCGATGTAAATTCATAAAGCCACAAAAGTTTATAAAATATACATTAAATCAAAGAAATATTTAACTAGGGGCAGAATTTAAAATCTGAAAGGAAAAATTTTAACAAAATAACTTGTTTCAATATAATTCGAAAAATACGAGAATATATTGATGCATTGAAATATAATTTAGCGTGAGAAAGTTTTCTTTGCTTAGACATTAAAAATCTTACTTTGTGTGTTTTAATGTTATTAAATTCCCTTTTACATGATTTTAAGGGATTGCTTATTACGCATTGCTTATACTTTTGTTTTTAAAGATAAAATTATTAATATTTTTGTCATTTGCATGGGTATTAGGAAAATTAACGAGATCAAAGTTAATTGGTTAACTCTTTAACGTTCATTGGTTTCACACTGAATTGACGCATTAAACATTTTTTAAAAAATCAAGTAAAATTTTTTTTTATTCCAATAGGAGCTGTTTTTGAATTTTTGTTCTTTTTCCTAGCAATCCATGGTAGCACTACGTCTATATTTAACGAATGAGACCTCCTAAATAGAAAGATATTGATGTCTCTTTGATTTTGGTAAATTCCATTAGCTTTAAAAAAACATTTATTTTAAATTATAGCATGTGGTCTTACTATACTTCTTTCTTATTATTAATTACAACTTTCAATCCTTTTGATAAGTGAACAGAAGAGTAGAAAAATGAAATTAAAATTTATGGTTTCACTGTGAAACCATACTCTAGTAAGAGGCGTTATCGCAACTTTCTTGGTTCCTGTTCTAAAGCGATTGCTCGCTTGTGGTCAACGTCTTTTGGATCATATGGCTTGGTAAAATATTTATTTACTTTAAAATTATAGCGAGAAATTTTTATATTTAACTATATTTATCCACACTCTAAAATTTTGCTACCCTGTGCAGCTGCACATGCCTAAATGTGACCCTGTGTGAACATGATATAGTGAAATATTCTCTCTATATAATTATGGATAGAAAATTTATATGTATTAACAATTTTTTATTAAGGAATATAAATTATAGACATAATATAATTATAATATTGACATAAAATATATGTAATTTTTTGTCAAAATTTGTAAAAAAATTATAAAAGTGCAGAAATTTTTTAAAAAAATAATAAAAAACTTTAAAAATTATTTTTTTAAAATTAATTTCGTTAAAATGTAAAAGTTTTATGGTCTTAATATATTAGATTTTTTTCTGAATAATCTTTTGCATTGGTTAGGATGAATAGGAAAAATAGACCGTTATTGTTCACAGATTTTACAATGAAACCATGAATTTCTCGAAATTGAAAAATACTAAATTTTTTTTCTTTATATATTTACGATCACCTTCAAAACTAATAGTCATTTTTGAAATTATTTGTTAATTTTTCAAAGGAAATATGTAGTGTACTTTAAAGGGTTAAAGCATTGGCTCACAAAAATATTTGTCAAGTAACTAAAAAAAAATTTTAATTTAAATATAAACAGTCTTGAGTATTGATTTCAGATTTATGACATTGTTTAAAAGGGGGGAAAATATTATTGCTTGCATTTTCATGGAATGAAGGAATTCTTCTAATCAAGTATAATAGCTTTTTAAATATTTTTTTATTAATTTAATTAAGTTTGTATGAATATCCTGTATGAGCAAAATATGATTCAAGAGCAAATGTTACAAGCAGATAAAAATCTTATACTTTTAACTTTTGGGTAATCCTTTTTTCCTTTATAATCAACTGTTTTTATCATTCCAACTTTAAAAAATGAAGTGATTCTCAATGAAATGTTTCTAAATATAACATATCACTAAACAGTTCGTTTTACGTAAGATTATCAAATATTTATTTTCTTCCAATTCCTTAAATGGTTTAAATTAAATTGAAAGCTACTGTATTTTTAATGATATAAATATACGTACAACATATAGAAGAATTGAAATGTAAAAAAGAAACAAAAAAATTTGGTTTCATCACACATACACAAGATTTCAAGGAGAGGGAATATAGTGTGTGTGTGGATATTAGCCAACTCAGGTTTCATCTTTGTGGTCTGATCAAAATTAACTGAAATCTATTGAGGAAGATTATATTAGACATGTACTCTATAACAAGCCTTATGCAAAATGTAAACCATATGACTCTAAAAATAATTTTATTGAGCTTCACAAAATACATTTTTGAGGGGCTGTAAGTCTGTTCAATATTAAGCTAAGTTGGTAAGTTTTTTTATATATATATATATTGAAAAATATAACAAATAATTGTTTAAAAGATGGCCCTTTAGATATCGCTGAATCAATATCCTATATAGCATGTCCTATATAACATCCATATAAATTTATTTATGTCTCCTTAAGATTTTTATCAGTAATTTGTATTTATATAAAGGGGGGGGGGACGATACGATATCTGCATTTGCACAGCAAATTAGTTTCATTCGAATTCAAATTTAGTTTTTAATTCGTACTCCTTATTTGAGGAAATAAAACTGATTTTTTGGTATCAGATATATTGGTGTATAAGCATGCACAAATTTAAAAAAAAAATACCTTGGAAAAACCAGATTATGTTGTTGCTTATGCCACCTATCTGACGTAATCACATCGAGGCCCAGGGAATTCATCATTGCATTGGACTAGATTGTACGCCTGTCGTTAGCCGTAGCTTTGAGCACCATGCAGGTGACAGTACGATTTGGCTCGGTTCCACCCCAATTCTGACGGAGAACACCCTGGGAGTGATCAGGGGCATCCCACCTCTGTTCCCCTTCCATTAACCTCATAAGAGGACTTGCGGCTATTTAGAGTACCCCCATGCGCGAAGGGGCACTATTCATTTACAAACATCCATGCCTTCTCCAGGATTCGAACTCAGGTCCTACCGAACAACAGTCAGCATCGCTAACCACTATACCGGATGGGCGACTAAATCATGATTATAAAAATATCAAACACACACACTTGCAAACATTGGCGGATTTAGGCTTACGCCAGGGCATAGGGCGGCAAAAATCTGAAATGGGTTTTGTTTTTTATCAATTGTGAGACCGAATTTTAATGCTTCTTTTCTTGCTTTGATAACCTTAAGAAACCAATATTAAAAGGGTAGAATTATTTTTTAAAATAATTAATCGTGTAAGTAGTAAAATTTAAAATATCTAACAAATAGGTTCTGAAAATTTTTCGTCCAGTATAGCATTTATCTTTTAACGTTCTATTTTTCTTAAAAAATCTAAATGTATCGTTTGTTTGTTCGCCATTAATGATGGTGAATTAATATTTTGTGTTAACACAAAATATTAACTCATCATATTTAGTTATACTTTTGTCCGGTTACTCAAAAACTGTATTATTATTTTTTTAAATCTCGCATAAAATTAGAATCCATTATTACTATTCGTATTATTATTATAAATAAGGGCGTCAAATTAACTTAGGCCTAAGCACTATCGAACCGAAATCCGTCACTGCTTGGAAGAGGGTCATTGCCTTTTTTTTTCGCAACAGCAATTCTTTTCATTGAAACAGTACACTATAGCAAATCTTTGATAAGAGCTTATAATCAAATATTTTTTTTTCTTTCTCTTTTGTTTTTCCTGAGCGAAAAAGAATTTTGGTGCACAGATGAAACTCATCGTCTATCGGTCTATACTCGCAGTGCATGACAACCGAGCAGCTGGTAAAACAGCAGGTGCTGTAATGGAACAAGTCGGTAGCTATGCCGTGTTATTCACCGATATTGCCTTTATTTTTAATCGGAATACTTTACGTTGCAACTTCTGTTTCTTATTCAGGTATGATATGCTTTTGAAATGTTTTACATATTCCTTTTCTTGTAGTGATTTGTCGTACTAAATTTCTCCTGAGAACTTTTTCTTGGAACACCTTTTTTTGAGAGATTTGCTTTCCTTCTTCAAAGTCGAAGGAATAGGGATTTAAGACAATATAATATAAAAAATATGTTTATAAAATTGATGAATTTCTTTTTTTTATAAATTAATTATCGTAAAGTCCGGCGTATAAAGCGCATCTATACTTTCAGACTGCGTTTTTTAATTTTTAGGTATATTCACCGTATTACGCGCACCTTTTTTTAACACGCTTTTATGAGCTTCACCTGTATATAAGGGAATCTTTGAACTCGATATTTTCCCCCACTTTAAAAGGTCAGATTAATTCGAAATTTTGCACAACTTGTCATGGTCCGATGACAATTTAATAGTTTTGTCCCATCGTCCTGATCAGGATCATCAGGAAGAACGATTTCCAGATTTGGGGACGAATTGCATATAGATTGGGGTACAACCCAAAAAGCGAAAAACGCTTGTGGTTAATACAAATGAGGCAAACAAAAAAAAGTGTTCTTTATGTGAGAAAGGGAAGGGTGGGTGCGTCAGCAATTTCTTGCCATTTTTTTAAACAATTGTCTAGTTTTTCTGAAAATGGAAATAAAAAAAAAAGACTTGTGCTTGCAAAAAAAAAAAAAAATTTATGTTCTTCTAGACATAAAGTCTGGTTTTCAAAATTCTTTTGTCGGATCTGTGGAATGAAACATGATTCATTGCTTCATTTCACCAAAACAGCTGATTCCCCACTTCAGCCAACCTTAAACTGTGAAAGTGAAGGAAAAAAACTTGTTGAATCAATCAAAGAAAACCTGAATAGTTTTTTTTTCTTTCGATTTGAAATCACTTGGTATCACAGATGATCCAAAACTTTTCGAAGAAGACCAAACAATGACCATTACACAGTTTATAAAAAAATTTTAATGTTTTTTTTCAATTTCCGTGCCGTGATCTCGGATTCGAGTCTCGAATCCAATTCGAACCCGATCCGTGAACGTTTAATCATCAGCAGTTGGCAACACCTTAAATGGAAATGAGGACGTGTTATCTCAATATACAACTGCAGATTTATTTTTTTTATAAAGCACAATACGTTTAGAAGTGATGAAACGAATTAACATTATAATTAAATTTTTTATCAGTTCCTGAAGCAATACGTTTAAAAGGTGATAATACGATGGACATTTAATATTTCTTCTTAACACACTTTTATTAGTTTGACCTGTATTTAAGAGACGAAATCTTTGAAATATAACTATACGAAGCTCATCAGTGGCCCCGTTAAACGGAGAGAATACCCTTCAGACCCGTTAATAAATATCCATTGAAGAGCAAGTCTAATTCCAGCTCCAAATATCAAGAATAAATTTAACAATAAATAAATGAGATAGTTTAAAAAAAAAACACGCTTTTCTTGTAGATCATACTAAAAAATGAAAAATATAAATTATAGTTCAAAAAACAAACTAACTGAAACACGCATTTTTATACTGAGACATTAATTTTCTCGTTAATCATTTTATTCTTATATTAAGAATTATTTTACTTCTTAGTTCGATTCACTATAAAAACGTGTTTTTTAGTTTTTTTAAAACTATAATTTAAGAAGAAACCTGAAATGTACGTAGAAAATGTTCTTATGTTCTGAAGTCATTTATTCAAGGTATTATCCCAGGCTTTTTTTTTTTTTTTTTGAAAAAATGTATATACCATCTAGAACTACAGCACTTTTGGTTCATAAGGACTAAACAAACAATAAACAGCACTTCGTTATATTTAGTTCGTTAGTCTTTTAAATAAACAGTATTTCGTTATAATTTAGAAGACTAATTTTTTCTATGCTCATCAGTTTTTTTTATTTTTCAAGCTATCCTTTTCATACCCGGCGTCTAATGTGCACCTGGAAATTTCGATCTTATTTTTTGTGTTAAAAGTGCGCGTTATACACTGGATTTTACGGTACAGTCGACTCGCTAATCCAAACCTTCGATAATACGAACCTCTCACTAATTCGAAGTATATGCTCAACTCCTAAAAGAACTCTTGATATTTCGAACTAAAACAATACGTTTTGGTACACTCAATATTTCGAAATAAAATCTGGGGCTGACCAGACTACAACACGCAATATAATTCGAAGTTATCTAAAAAACTCTCGACAATTCGAACACTTATTATCTTGAATTCTGTAGCAAACAAGTTGGAGCTTTCATGTTATGTGTTGTATTGTCTCTGCATGTCTCGCCTGTAACGTTGCCCCTTTGATGATCATCAATCTGCTGCTCTTTCTTTGTGTTTCCTGGTTCCTCAGGCGAAAAGGCACTTTTATCGCTTTCCTTCTTCAAGTGGACAGTTCTGATAGCATTTATTGTCAGCCATCCATATCTTTCGTTTAACACGTGGCCTTTGCATCTCACTGACATGACGATTTATGGCTCATCTGTGTAACTTGTAGCATGAGGCACCAAATAGGGCATGGACCGGACTGGACCCTGCTTTGAAGAACTAATACTGTTGGGGACAGTGTCTGAGGGAACCGGGCGCGAAACGGTTTTATTTCTAATGAGAAATGGAAGAGATTTGGTGGGGCGTAAAAGAGTACTATATAAATGTATTCTTTTAATACAGGAATTTTAACTTCTGTGTAATATTTATACTGTATAATATGTACTTTTAAAAAAAAACTTTAAAACAATATTGTACAATTGTTGTTTTATTACATAGTTTAAAATTTAAATGTGTTATGAAAAAAAAATTCCCCTCGTGTATTTTGGGAGTTTTTTCTTACCCTCTTGAAAATTCGAACTCTTGGTAATTCGAAGTTTTTCATTGGTCCCTCCAACTTCGAATTATCGAGAGTCAACTGTATATGAATTTTTAGACTATGTAATTGTGTATGGAATGTGTGTGAATAAAAGTTTTAATTTAATATAAGTTACACTTCAGGAAGAATAAAAATGGCATGTTTTGGCAAGTATATCTTCTGAAGTAATACGTATTACGTAATAATTTAATTTTTTAGTGTAGATATATATTTTAGGTTTCTCTCAAACAATTTTATTCCTTTGAATTGAATACAGAAAATTATTTACTTTGTGGAGTTATTTTTTTTTAGGAATTGGGGGGGGGGGATCAGCAATGGGGATGTCTCAATTTTTAAAAATAAATATTATTCGTTATATGAAACAAAAATACTAATTATTATAATAACTATTATATATTTACTAATACAATTATAATGAATGCATCTATATAATTTGTTTGTTGAGTTTGGACTTCTGGATCTTCAATGTTTCTTTGAAACGGATTCAAATCCACTATCAAACACTATCAATTAATTACAAAATTTTTAATCCGTTTAAATATATTCCGGATCAAAGTTAATATCTAGAAAAGAGTTAAATTTTTTATTTTTAGCTATTTATTTAAATAGTTTTATAGCGATAAAATCATCTGACACATTTCTAAGAAATTCTTTGTTTGTTGTTATTCTTTACTTTTTCATGATTTTTTTTCTCGTATTGAACATATTCAATATGCAAAAATTAAATTAACATACATCCAATTTTTTTTCTTTTGTCTGACATCAGGGCCGGCTCTGGAAGAGCTTTGCTGTCCCGGACAAAAATAGGAAATGCCGCCCCTTTCTCCAAAGCAAAAGATTATATTTAAGAAAGATAAATGTTTTCACATAGACACACTAAAAAACTTGAATAATTCTTGCGAACAAATAGGCAGCATAAGAACACACACACACACACACAATTTTAAGTCTTAAAAATACAAAGTAATTCGAAATAAATTATATGTTATTATTTCAAACGAGTGAAATTTAAGAGAAGGAATCGCTCATTTCAGTAAGCCTATTTCTTCAAAAAAGAGTCTACTGATGGTGGGGATCACAAGCGTTTATTTTAACTTATAGCAACTACACCAAAGATTAAAATAAATTATCTCCTGTGCCTCTCTATCTACTAAAAACTTATTACTCCTGTCCCCTTTTGGATAGCTGACATCGGACATCGTATGGGTGAAAGGAATATCCATTGTGACACCCTCTCCGGGATGTGGAGAAAATAATCAGTGAAAGAAGTGTAAGCGTATAAATTTCATAACTTAAAATATACTCCCGCCTCGAACCCTTCAAGTTTCAACATAAAAGAAAACTGACATTAGACAGAGTACAAAATAAGGAAATAAGATACATTAAATGAAATACCAAATTCACATCTAATAATATTTCAGAAAATATATAAATTTTTTTTTTGTATAAAAAGTATTTTTCAAATTCGATCCAAATGCTTAAAATCTGCCACCCCGGGCAGGGGTCTGGTTTGTCCGGTCCTAGAGCCGCCCCTGCTGACATTTCTTTACTCACAATTTTTTTTATTTTTTGTTGCATGTCTGATATTTCTCATATTTTAGCTGTTGTTTTTGCTTATTATATTCTCAATCCGTTTTACACAAAGCTGAATAATCATGAAATGAATTTTCCTACCATTATTATTACTACATAAATAGCATACATTTAAATTACATTTCAATACTTTCGACTAGAGTTATTAATTTCCGTTTTTATTTTTAGTATTGTTTATTCTGTACTAGTCTGTCTGTATTTCGGTATAGAGAGCAGAGGCGGTGTGGTGTGGCAGAGTAAGGTGTGGGCGGTGTGGGCCACTGACCACGGCCTCGCGGTGAATAGGGCCTCGCGCCTCAAATCCGAAATAAATTAAACGAAAAGTTAGGAAAATACAAAAGTGTACGCCACAGGGTTTCTTATAATTAATAAGTTAGAAAATTCTCAACTTTATCTCTTTTTCGCCATAAGATACCGAAAAATTGATATATCGACTTTTTTTAAAAAGGCATTCTATTTATCGGTGCATGAAAGCATATGAATAAATAGTTAGTGAAAATATTGTTTTACATTTTCTTTTATTAAAAATTTCTTAACGTTGTCGTTTCCACTCATCCGTTCATGTTTAGTCTGGCAACATTAGCTGCTATCGCGCGGGGAGTCCCTGGTCAGAGACGGGGCACAGCTCAGGACTTCCCATCATTGGAAAGCCAATTAAAGCATCGCATGCAGACGCAGTCTCGCTTCATGTTTCTATTTCATATTATAAATTTTAAAGTTATTTGATGTGAGAATAAATAATAGTGGTACTGGGCATTTTTCATAATTTATCAATCATGTCAGGATTAGGCACTAAGACAGATAGAGATTAAGGGAGAAAATGGGAATCTGGTGCAGCAAAAAAAAAAGAAAAGCGGAAAGAGTTGTATAATACCAGGTTTAAAGTTCAGGTATGATGAAATTTCTCAGTCAGACTGAATCTGGCTGTACAGAATCAAATTGATCGGTTCCTTCGACTTCTCAACAATATTTATCCGAGTCTGCGGTGAATTTGGAAGTTACTCCAGATGCACCGACTCTTGATACCGAACGACAGAAAATAGAAATAGGATCAAAAGTTTGCCAATAATAATCTGGTGTTGTGATTTCTGTGTTCACGTTGAGTAACATAAGTCACAATCAAGAAGATGAGATTGAGATTAGTTCTTCGCCTTTGAACAGAGATGCCAGTGACGTAGTGAAACAAGCAGTTTCAGTTTGGACCCGGGATTGTGTACTTTCCCCATGACAGATGCTCACCGGTCATGATTTGGTTCAAAACGGTCCCACACAGCAGTTAAATAACAGTAATGAATATTATCCTAAAGATGAGGATGATAAACACTTTTCCAATTTTCATTTCTCAAGAATACTGAATAATGGTGAAACTCAACGTCGTCACTAGTTGGTTTATTCAAATTCTAAAAATAAAATTTTCTGTTTTCCATGCAGACTATTTGGTAATTCACAAACTCAAATGGTATAGGAAGGGTGCTGTGATTGGAAATACTTAAGTAGTATTTTACACAGACATGAGAAGACTAAAGAACATACGGCTTATATGTTCCAATGGATAACATTAGAGAAGGGAATAACATTAGACCGAAAAAATGAAAGGCGAATCCTTGAATCTCAAAAACATTGCTACATTGAGAGATTAATTGATATCACAAATTTTTTAGACTATCGTAATCTGGCGTTTAGAGATCATAGAGAATCTCTCAAAACAGACAAAGACACTAAGAATTCTGGAAACTTCATATAGACTTATTTAAATTGATATCTAAATATGATCCTACGTTACAGGAACACATAAATCGCATTGATAATAAACAACTTGCACACCATTACCTAAGCCACGATATTCAAATTGAATTGATCACAATCATGTCAAACACAGTAACCAGTGAAGTGATTGGTGCGAGAAAAGAGGCAAAATATATCCTTCTTTTTTTACTCGACTGCACTAGAGACTGAAGTAGAATTTAACAAATGTCAGTCATCTTAAGATATTGTAATACGTCAACTGGAAGTATAGAAGAAAACTTGATCGGAATTTTTGCTGTCACTGAAACGACTGGAGAATATTTGACCAGTGCAATACTGGGAAAGCTGGAAAAAAATGGTTTGGATATTTAGAACGGTCGTGGACAAGGATACAACAATAGTACAAATATGGTAGGTATAAATAGTGGAGCTAAAACTCAAATATTAAATATAAATCCCCGGGCATTTTTCACACCTTGCGGTTGTCATTGCTGGAATCTGTTATTGGTAGACGCAGCTAATTCGTCAGTGGCAAAAACAACAACAACATTTTTTTGGTTTTATTCAGAAGATTTTTTGTTGCTATTTTCAAGTTCCAGCAAACTCTGGAAAATTATCAAAGATAAATTAAAGCTTACTATTAAGCCTTTATCAGACACAAGGTGGGAAAGCAGAATCGAGGCGGTGAAGGCCGCATTATTACAAAAAAACCAAACGGAATAATCCGACACACTCAAGGATTGAGATTCCGTTTCAAATGAAATTTTCAGTCTTGAATTTATTGTATTATTACATGTATGGTATGAGTTATAACGCGTATCAATACCATAAGCAAGTTATGATATTGTAGAAGCCCCCCCCCCAAAAAAAAACTCTTAAACATTTGCCTACATTTTGTAGCTGGATCAAAGAGTATATCGACAAACTGGATTCGGAAAATGCTTTTCTAACGTTCATAAGTTTATTGAGAAAAGCAGATATGATTTTCCAAAAGATTTTTAAAATAAAAGGGGTAGCCAAAAAAGAGAAGAATGTTTGATTATGAAGGTGGCAAATAGAGTCTGTCAAAAGCCTGTATGAAACAGACTTTTTTAATACCATGATTGATTCTGTGATAAGAAATATGGGTACGAGATTTATGTCTTTAAAGCAACATTTTGAAAATTTTGGTTTTCTCCAAGACTTAAACAAGTTAAAAAATATCCCAAAAGATCATATACTAAAATTTTTTCAAGATTTACACACAGTTCTGCAAGTAGGAAAGAGAAGTAACTTTTTTCCCCTCCACTTACGAATTACATGAAGAATTCAAAATATGATCCCAAATTTACCCAACACCATTACAGACGTGAAAAATCTTCTCCAATATGCCATAGAGAACAATTTGAAAGAAATTTTCCCAAATATTTAAATTGTCTTTCGAATTTTGTTAACAATACCTGTAAGTACCGCTTCTGCTGAAAGGAGCTTTTCAAAATCAAATTTGATAAAAAAAATTCTGTAAGAAATACAAGGGTCAGGAAAGGCTTTCAGCTTTAGCAGTTTTATCTATTGAAGCAGATATAGCATTAAGATAAACTACGATCCAATCATGAAGGATTTCAGCAAAACTAAAAGTAGAAAATTTGTTTCTTTAATTTTTTTTTCATTATTGTTTAATGTGCCAAAGAAATATGAGTAAAAAGTTTGGTTTTTTCTTTATAAATAAATTTTTATTTTATAAGCCCAGAGGGTCTCACAAATTGTATCTTGCCCACATTAAGTTCAGGTCTCGCGCCGCCACTGATAGAGAGATTCATATTTTAGCTAATTTTTAACAATTAATAACACTTATTACTATTTCCTCTGCTTTGTAAAAATTCCTTTTCTTTTTCTCTTCCTACAACTTGGAATAACACTCTTCATCGGATGTTCTTTTGGTACATACGTGCCTCTCCTCTCGTCTCAGTCAAGGCCATTGTGAAAAATCACGCCGCGCGGCAGCTTCGTAATGACGTCACGAAAGAAGCAAAAAGTTTTACCATTAAGATGCACTCTTGGGAATAAATACTATGTTTATTCCTTTTAAGATCGTAGACTAATATTTGAATATTTATTGTGATTTTTTTTACATTGTTTATTTAGAATGTTTTCTAAATGTAGATATATTAGTGATTTTCAACCACTGTGCCGTGGCACTTATAGATGCCACTAAATTTTCTTAAAATTCTTAATTATATTCTGATTTAACATTATTTCCCAAATTTAGATGTAAAAAAAAAAAAATTGGGTTCCTAATTCATACCTGATAACGGATACATCTTTGCATCTGCCTTACATCGGTCTGAACTTAGAATGAAAAAAGGAAGAACTAATTTCTCTCTGTAATAATCGAGATTTAATTTTAAAACATTCGAAAGATTCAATTAATTCATTTTGAATTAAAATAGAGGCGATTATCTCATAATAGCCCAAAATGTTTAAAAAATATTGTTGCAGTTTTCTACATCTTATTTGTGTGAATTCTCTCGGATTTTCAGTATCAACAAATACAATCATAAAAAAAAAAATATCGAGACTTTTAAATGTAGATGTCGAAATGAGAATGTCATCATTTTTACGACCAAATATATAAACGAAATCGTATTAAATGTATTCTTATAATTAATTTGAAAGTAAGTACTCAATAAACATTTTGTTGACTTTGTCGTACATATTATTTTATTTAACACTGAAAATTATTATTATAAACTATTTTACACAGTGTATTGCAGATAAGTAAAATTCTTTTAAACTTATTTTATTTCTATTGTGCTCTGAAATTGTTAAAAATGTACCGCAACAGAAATAAGGTTGAGAATCACTGATTGTTGTGAATTATGGACCGGGTGGTCTGAGTGGGTGGAGCATGGTTGACACTACCCTCAGACCCCACGTGGTCTATCTCGAGATATAAACCATATGTAACGGATTCTGTCTTAGTAGAATCTTGAACTTGGCTTCAGCATAACTACATGTGCTGTTGTTTTCTCGTAATTCTTGGCTTCGGCGTACCAGGTGTCGTTGTTTACTAGGATTTTTACTTCGAATATTAGAATTCTCTTTAGTTTCAGTCTAATTGATGTATTGATTTAATTTGTTAAAGTTTGTTGTTTATCGTTGAAAGTTTTGTTACTAATAAATCCAGGAAAAGACAAATTCTAGGACTCCAGAATATTATTATTATTATATTTAACACCACACACACGCAACAGTATTCACCACATTGATATATATTAACACGGTAGAAGGATTTGTAATTTCCTTAGGGATAAATAATACTCGTGAAAGTGCTCATAATAATATGGAAGCGTTTTAAACACAAACTGAACCTTTTACGTATTGTAAAATTCTTAACTTTATTTAAAAATTTGGTTTCTTAATTTTTAACTCATTTGTAATTGACTATTCAAATTATATGCAGTAGTTATAGATATCGCTTAGGTTGAAAATTATCTTCCATATTATTATCGTCTGCTTGAATTCAATATACAGTCAACTCTCGATAATTCGAAGTTGGAGGGGCCAATGAAAGACTTCGAATTATCAAGAGTTCGAACTATCAAGAGGGTACGAAAAAACTCTCAAAATACACGAAGAGAAATTTTTTTTTTCTGACACAATTAAATTCGAAAATATGTAGTAAAACAACAATTGTACATACGTATAAAAAATTTTTTAAGTATTTTTAAAAAGTACGTATTATACGGTATAAATATTATACAGAAGTTAAAAGTCCTGTATTAAAATAGTACATTTATATATTAAAAACAATTATTAAAATAATACGTACTGTACATAATTATTTTTTTTTTGACGAAAAAATCTATAACCTTCCATTTTTTATTGGAAATAAAATCATTTCGCCCCCTGTTTTCTCAGACACTGTCCTCAACACCACTGACTCTAAAAGGCATGGTTCAGTCCGGCTCATGCCCTATTTGGTGCCACATGCTATACGTCACACAGGTGAGCCTTGAATTGTCATGTCAGTCCGAAGCGCAAAATACACAATCCTACGCATTACAATACCACGCAGACAAATGGTCATCAAAAGGGCTACGTTACAGGTGGAGACACACAGAGACAGTACAACACAAAACATGTAAGTTTTAACTTGTTTGCTACAGGACTGTACATGGTAATGAGTGTTTGAATTGTCAAGAGTTTTATAAGATAACTTCGAATTATCGCGTGTTGTAGTTTGGCTAGCCACAGATTTTACTTCGAAATATTGAGTGTACCAAAACGCATTGTTTTAGTTCCAAATATCAAGAGTTTTTCTAGGGGCTGAGCATACCAGGTGTATGCAAATGAAATGAGACGATTGTTTTTTAAAAAAAACACAATAAATTTGCGAAAACTGTTAATATTTCTTTATTCGAAATAATATCCATCGCTAGCTACACATTTTCCCCATCTTACGGGCAATTTGTGAATTCTACGCCAAAAAAATGCTCAGTCTTTTGAGGCCAGACTGTCATCAAGCCAAGATTTGACGTTTTCGTAAGAAGTGAAGCGCTGGTCAGCCAATGCGTGTCCCAATGATGCAAGTAGGTGGTAATCGGAAGGAGCCAAGTCTGGTGAATAAGCCGCATGCGCTAAGGGCTCCCAGCCGAGCGCCTTAGCATGGTGGCTAGGTGCGTTGTCATCAAGGAAAATGTGCTGCCGTTTCTTGTATTGCTCGCGTTTTTCGAGTATAGCATCGTTCAAATTAAGTAATTGTTGCTTGTAGCGATCAGTATTAACGGTTTCGCCGGGTGTGAGAAGCTCATAATAGATTGGTCTCTCCTGATCCCAGAAAATACAAGCATTGTCTTGCGGCCGAAGCGATTCGGCCTTGCGGTCGATTTGGACGGATGTCCGGGGTCAACATATGATCGATTACGCTTGGGATTCTCAAATAAATCCATTTTTCATCGCTAGTCACAATACGATGGAGATATGACTTGCGTTTGTAGCGGGCAAGCAACATTTCGCACACGATTTTTCGGTTTTCCTGTTGACGGTCCGTTAGCTCGTGTGGTACCCATCTACCTACCTTTATTATCTTGCCCATTGCTTTGAGACGACGGGAAACAGTGCTCTGGTCAACATTCAATTGTTCTGCAAGATGTTCTTGCGTTTGGCCATCATCTTCATCGAGACATGTTTGCAATTCAGCATCTTCAAATTTTTTTGCTGATCTGCCACGCTCTTCGTTTCTCACATCGAAATCACCATTTTGAAACTTTTCAAACCACCTGTAGCACTGCGCACGACTCTGAGCAATGCCACCGTATGCTTCTACAAGCATTTGATGCGATTCGGCACCATTTTTCTTCAGTTGGTAACAAAAAATTAACGCTGTATGCAAATCGTGGTCGGAAGGCATAAAATTCGACATTTTCAACACAGTAAAAAAATACAATGCACGCTGAAACTCGTCCAAATGTAAACTAAACAGAGTATCAAAGGTCAAACCATAAAAAAATCACGTGTCACGGTTTCTTATTGTTTGCATATATGCGTGGCGACATCTGTTAGCAATCGTCTCATTTGATATGCATACACCTGGTATACATTGAATTAGCGAGAGGTTCGTATTATCGAAGGTTTGAATTAGCAAGAGTCAACTGTATCGTTCATGTAATTAGTTAAAATTTGCTGTTTCTGGAGCAGGCGGATTGGGTCAGAGAAAGGGGGTGGAAATTTCATCCACCCTTGCCGATAAAGGGTTCAAGGCTTCCTCATCTCTGTACTCCCTCATATAGTTTTAATTATGACTTGCTATTGCTAAAAACATGCATTTCCATAATCCTTATCTTATCAGCACAGAGGTGAGGGAACCCTGAACTCTTTATCGGTAAGGGGAATGAAACTTCCACCCCTTTTTTCTCACCCCCCCCCTGTTCCGTTACATAATCGTTTGTTGTAAAATTAAGTTTCTTTCAAAATGGCATAATTTGTTACTTCCTGCGGAGAAAAAGAATTGTAATTCGTAATCAAGCTGGTTAAACTTAATGTGTATTTAATTTTCATACATTTTCGAGGTATTATCATTCTTTCGGAGATATTTTTAATAATTTCAGTGATTATAAGAATAAAAAACGTTTGAAGAATACACTTTAGCTGTTATTATTCACATTTTCAAAATAAAGTAATTTTGATACTTTTCCGTTTCGCCGGCGCAAGCGATAAAGTCGCCAAAACTGATACAACTGACGCCAAACGGAATATTCCCGTTGGTATTTAGCACCACACTTTCAAAACAAGTCGTACTCGTTTCTTATCAGTAACGTCTTTTTTCATAATACATAAAAAAAATAGAGGAATAACCAATGAGAACAAACATTTATTTTATTTTTGTATGTGTATATTATGTGTTGTCGCCAATAAAGCCTGCATGGAGATATTTGCACCGGCGAAAGGTCATCAAAAATGAATTATATATTCCCGAATAAAATTTGAAGTAAATAATTATCATGCGTAATTTTGACGAACTGAAGTCCATTGTGATGAAAAATCCCTCGAGAGAAAATTTAAGAGAATTATTATATACATATCTTAATAGTTTTGAGAGAAATATGCTAATAACCGAGAGAATTAGGTAATATTCTAGCCAAATTAGTAATTATTTCTAAACATTAGCATTTTGCCGTCTATCAATAAAATATATTTGGTATTCAATTATCTATCTTATTTTTATGTGCTGGATTAGAACCCGCGACCTATGGATTCGTAAGCATGTAACATACCACTAGACAAAAGTTATGACTCCTGTCCGGAGGCTGTTACTAGCTTATTTAGATGCCGCCACAGTACTCCGCCATCAGTGAGTCGGTGGATAGGCGAACGAACGAAATATTTGTTGTTATGGAGAGCGTGGGATTTGTTTCTAGTGAGTCTGACGACTTTGCTTGCTGCGTCGAGTGGGTCCGACGACTTTGCTTGCTCTTCTTGCGGGTAGATGGCCCCACGACACATCAGAAAGTTTTGCGTTTTTTTTCAGCCAAGGTCACCAATGTGCTGGATTAGAACCCGCGACTATGGATTCGTAAGCACGTAACATACCACTAAACAAAAGTGATCACTCCTGTCCGGATGCTGTTATTGGCTTATTTAGATATCGCCACATTTTATATGTCTTTTATAAATCTCATTACAAATCAGAATTGATTACATTGTTTTGTTTTAGACTGCCATTATGCTTTGAACATAACAAATGACGGCCCAGCTACCCTGGATGTTCCGGTCACCGTCTCCGCTCAGCTGGAGTGTGCTGATGACAAAGCCGAGTATTTGTACGAATTCGAAGATAACATTCACAAGACGTACAGAGTGCTCGATCACGCAGAAGCTTCGGCATCTTTCATCTACACAGATCATCCGGCCGTTCGAACTGTTCAAGTGACGGCCTATTTGTTCTCCCATCCTCTCTTCTTAGTGGCTACTGGAAAGACGTCCTTCAGGATTGAAGGTAAGATAACTTTGTTGCTTTTTACAAAAATATTGCATTCGGACGTTTTCCTATCTCATAATCTAATCATAAAAATGATGATTGCCATCAGGGACGTCTTAAGATAACTGAGATGTCTGCGACAAGGAAAAATGAACTTTTTTTGCACCAAATTTAATTGGTTCTCACTTACTTAAATTAAAAGCAACAGAAGTAAAACTTTTACGTTGAATTATCTTCGTATTTCTGTACCTGTTAATGTAAAAAAAAATCTATTTTAAATTACAAATAAATCTGTATGAGAGCAATAATTAATCAATAACTATTTTATTTTTATTTTCAAGGCATGTTCTTTCCTTTAGGTACACTTTGCATAAAATCCACTGCATATATAGCTATAAAATTGTACAGGGTGTTTTCAAACATAACAATCCATAAAATAAACGCAATAAAATTTTCAAAAATATATAAATTTATAAAAATTTTAAATTTAGTGATTTAAATTTCCTTTAAATTTTATGAAAAAATTGTTTATATCCAAAATTTATGAATGTTAATTTGAAAAAAAAATGCGTTCACTTTGTTGAAAATTTGTGGATCTAACAGTATACAACCTACCAGCTCTATAGGTAAAGTAGATTTTGAGAAAAGTGTACCGGAATCACCAAAAAAAGGCATTTTGAGAAAACTGCAAATAAAGATATTTTCATCTATGATTTGTAAAATAATATTTTTTAATACAATATAAAGCCATACCATTGTTAATTGGATCATTTTGCATAATTTCTCAGTTTTTAAATTATAAGTTTGAAGTTCTAGATTATTTATAAGTCTTTTTAATTACTCTTTTCTTACTTCATCAACCCGTGTTATCAACGATTCTCACCTTCTTCCATCTAAAATACCCAAGTCTTATGTCTGTAAGTTTTAGTATTTTTACTTCCCTTTGAACATCCTCATTACAGGATATCACAGAATTCCTTACACATATTTTTATTGTTATAAAAATACACAAAGAAAATGTCGTTGATGAATTTAAGAAGTTAATTTGATGTCTAATTTAAATAGTCTGTTTTTGTATTCATGCATATAAATATTTATTTATTTTATAATAAAACCAACAGTAATAAACACATATAGAGTTATTAATAAGCATTCCATTGCAGTTAGGGAAAATGAAATGTCTATTTTATAAGCTGTGTATTTAATTTAGAATAATCCCCAAGATCCCTTTTGTACTATATCCACTGATTTATAGTTTAAGAACTACACGGAGTATTTAAGCATTCAAAACTAGCCATAAATAACACTTCAAAAAAAAATTTTAATTTTGTAACTTATTATTTAAATTTTCCGTAATTTTTGCACAAAAAAAATGTAGAATTTTCAATAAACTTGAACATATAATATAGAAAAATCACATTCTTTGTATAGAAAAGTTAGTTTTTTACAATAGATATTAAATACAATACGCGGATTTTGAAGAAGGTGCATTTGAATTACAGTGACATCACATTTGCTTACAATTTTAAAATTCAATTTTCTAGCCTTCTATTTATCGAATTTTCATAAATAATGCCTCTATGGATGCAGCAAAGTGCCCTATATTTTTAAAGTGTAAAATAAAAAAAAATGCAAAATTTGAAGCACCTTCACGTCCCAGTTACCTTAAGATTTCTTGAGGCCTTGAGACCCTATACAAATGTAGGCCCCACCTTTAACCCTAAAAAGTAGTTGTTATATAGCATACGTTATCAAATACTCGTAAAAACAATAACCTGAAACAAATAAATGTACATGATTTACAATCGCCTAAACTGGCTCGAGTGCCGCCTTTTGACTGTACGAGTAATGATGGTAGGCCTTTTGGCGTGTACGTGGACGACGACTATCATATGTTGATATATTGTCCGAAATTCCCAGTTTTTTTGGAGAATATAACTGGAAATAACATTTGACCATTGAAATTATTCGAATTATGATCTTATTAAGTCTGAGTCGAGAACGAGACGAGGGCTTCATTGCGGTTGAGGACCTGGGCCCGGGACCAATTGGCCCATGCCTTAAGACATCCCTAATAGTCTTAATAGTTCTTAATAAAAATGATTAGTAGCATCTGATTTTTGTGTCGTATTCTATTTTTCAGATTACATTCCTGGAACCTTAAATTTTACCGGCATCGTGCAAGACAGAAATGAGCGCAAATTTTTGCAGACTGGCTCGGTCACAAATATCAGTGTTCAGATCCATTACCCAAGGCTGGTTCTCCAAGAATCAGAATTCGCGTACTCATGGACGATCGAAGAAGATCATTTCACTACAGATCAATCTTATAAGCTACACACATTCACCGAAGCAGGCCCTCATCTGATTCGCGTGGCAGTTGTGGGTCGCGTTCCATTCTACCCGGACAAGAATGGATATCGATATAAGTGGGGATATTTTGGTGATGAAATTACTATAAAAGGTAAGATAAGAATATTGTTGATGCGTTTTGAAAGGTGGTTTTATAATACTAGTCGTGTTACCCACACGCTTTGCTGTATATTTCATGATGCTGTTTATAAATTATTAAAATTTAAATCTCTACATAAAGCGTTCGATTGTGTTGAAAAGCTTTCTTGTAACTAGTGGCGTAGCTAGGTGTTATGGAACGTTTGGTTTCATAACGTTAAAGTATAGAAATTTGCTGTAAAGAATTCGAAGAATAGTTTTTTATACCATTAGGCTTAGCTGCGCTCACATCAAAACATTGCAACTAGTCTGATGCCAAAATACGGACTGTTGCCAGTCCGGCGAACTGAAGAATGTTACAAGGAAATTACTTTCAAATTTACAATATAAATACACAGTATAAATATAAACATTAGTTTACATAAAATACAAATTACTAATATAACAAATGCATAAATGTTAAGTAATAAAATTCATTTAAAAAATTAATTATTTTACAAATTATAATGTTCTATAATTTTATTAAATTTCTGTTTGTTTATTAACTCACTTGGCTTGAGCGGCCATTAGTTAGCAACGAATTGAATAATATTTGTCTCAACATGGTATAAGGGGGGATATTTTGGTGATGAAATTACTATAAACGATAAGATAATAATATTGCTGATGCGTTTTGAAAGCTGGTTTTATAATCCTAGTCGTTACCCAGACGCTTTGCTGAGTATCCCATGATGCTGTTTATAAATTATTAAAATTTTAATTTCTACATAAAGCGTTCGCGATTGTGTTGAAAAGCTTTCTTGTAACCAGTGACGTAGCTAGGTATCCAAAGGCCCTGGTGCTGGAAAAAAAACCGAGGGCCCTATCTTGATAGGATTTTATCAAATAATATATGAATGTTTTAAATATACATAGCTACAAATTTTTTTACTACCTTTTCTTTCTCGGTATTGTTTGTACTTAAACGCACCCCTGGGTTTCTTTTTTTATTCCTAATTTCAGTTTTATAATTTATGCAATGCATTTCGTATATGCTTGAGTACTTACTGACTTTAAAAGGAAGGAGAAACGTAATGCTACGCTACAAAACGCCGTTGGGAATCCTTGGCTATTTTTTTGGGAGGATCGAACTCAATAACCAGAGGGCTTAGAGCTACAATATGGTCCACCGAGGTAGACAAAGTTTACAAACTTTGAAAGCTCACTCACCCGACCAAAACGACGGAACCCTACTATCAACAACAAGCAAACACTATCACAAGCAACACTATCACGAATAGCTGCCACCCCATTGGGTGAGCAGTCACCCTCCCGAGGCTTTCATTGGCCGAGGGAAAGTCATGAAAAACTTAGTATTCTGATCACAGTTTCCAAGAGACTTTCTTCGTAAAAGCCTTTTCCTTTTTCGTACTTTTAAAAGCATTTAATTAATTTCTCATGTATTCATTAATTTATTATTTTTATCTATCTTTAATGTATTTTTAAATTTATCATCACCTTAAACAAAAACGGGCAAGTTAATCAAAGTCAAGCTATCTTTCACCTTATGACAGGAGATAAAAGCCCTGACGGGCTAGGTGCTCCAAATGAAAACTCAGCTATAAAAAATATTCATGAGCAAGAAAATAAAATACAAAATTATTATTATTATTATTTTTTAAAAAAATACCTCTGCGAAAGAGCAGAGGAGAGGGGGCGGGGACAAAATTAGTACATCAGTCTTGTAGATACAAGAAGATAGCGAAATATTGAAACAGTAAACTAGCTTACTATGAATCATGTTGTTATTAAATTAGAATGTAACACGGAAGGAATTGTTTATTTTTTTTAAGATGTAATAACAAGTATGGTAAGATTTTTCTTGAAATTTTCAAGTAACAGTTTATAGAAAAATGAGGAAAAAAAATTGAAAATGATATAAACTTTTCAATAAGCAAAGCTCACAACACTAAACAAACAACGGAAAATATTTAGGGGAATTCCCTTTCAGTTCAAAATTACTTTCAATTGAATTGTCATGGTCATAGTTATGTATTTTTTTGCAACCTTTTTTATTTGCAACTTAAGTTTGGGAGAAATTATCGCAAGTTCGGTTTTGATTGGTGATCAAGGTCCGAGGGCTCCCTGAGCTTGAGGGCCCCAGTGCACGGCACCGCCTAGCACATTGGTAGCTATGCCACTGCTTGTAACCCTTATCTCGTGATTTCATAAGAACAAGACTTGAATTTTTTTAAACGGAAGTTTAATTATCTTTTACGCTCCCGTAACCTCTTCCCCCAAAGTTCAATTTTAATAAATGAAAAAAAAAATCATTTTTGTAATACTTTCACAAATGGATTTTAATACTCACAACTCTTTTATGTTTCAGATCCTATCGTCCACATAAATATCAGTGGTAATACATATTTAGAGCATGGGCAGCTATTAGATTTAGATATTTCATGCAATGGAAGGTATGTTACTTCTCTCAAATATTGATGTAATTCATTTCAAAGTATCAGATTTTAAGTGCAGTTTATTGTATTTTTAAAAAAATTATTTGTATTCGAAAAAAACCCAGATTGTATCCATTAAAAAATTAGTTCGATAATCTAATACCGACGCCCCCGGCCATACGGTATAGTGGGAAGTGACGCTGATTGCGGTGCCGTAGGGCCTGGGTTCGAATCCCGGAGAGGGCATGGATGTTTGTGTTGTAATCCTTCCCCCCCCCCTTCTTTCCTTTGCGTTGTAAGCCCCCGTGTGATACATTGTGTGGTGCACGGGGCTTATAAATGTTTTCAATAGAAAAAAAAATCTAATAAAAACAAATAAGTTCATTTTTTTTTTATTAAAAAAAATCCTTTTTTTAAAATAAAGAAACGCAGTAATCCTAAAAATATATTTAAAAAATCTCAAACACTTTTTAAAATTTTTATAAACTTTATAATAGGAAGCACTATAAAATTGTAGAGTGTATAAATTTTGCGAATCGAAGATCATTTTATCATAATGCTGAGAAGCTTCGAATGCGATACAATCTTGAAAGTTTTAAGGTCTGTCATTTTTTTATATTGTTATTGAATTTCTATTGTGCAGAATACTTGATTATTAAGAGGAATAAATATTTTGAAACACCTACAATTTTTAAAATGTTATGTTTAACTGTAAAGTACGAAAAATAACATTTTATTTAAAGAAATTTAAGGATATCTTTTTGCTGTTGTTAGTGGTCCTGTCGATTACTGCTGGAAAATTCTTCCGCCATCAAAAAACAGCTCTAATTTTTCCTGTACTGATGTCGTCACTTCCACGGAGTGTTCTTTTCCAATCCTGTACTACTTCCGGGATTCTGGCGACTACCAACTTGCCATACATGTAAACAATTTGATCACTTCCTTGGAGAGAGAAATTGAAGTACACATTTATGATGGTAAATTTAAATTCAATTTCTATTAAGAAAAAATAATGTAAAATTTTAATTTTAACTGTTATAACATGAAACTCGTTTGCTATCTTGTTATAGTTTTGTCAAAACCTTTCTCTTGTTTAATAAACACATATTATAGTCAAATTCAATTTTAAACAAGTAATATAAAAAAAAAAATTTTAACGTCAATTCCTACTTTGTTAGAAAACCGTACTGGCGCCATCTGTTGCAGCTAATTGTAACTACGACGGAAATAACACATAATAAATTTAAAATTAAAAAATAAAATTTAATTATTGAATTAATAAATGAAAAAAAAACATTAACACAACTGTCATCCACTAGAAGTTTTAAAAAATTTATTTGAACTTGATTGGATGAATAGAAAGTATTTTATTAGCGATTGAAAATTTGAACAAGTTAAATATATAGAGAGTGTGAGCTAATAGTGTAGGAATTGAAAAATAGGGAGAAGGACACAATTCTGCCCAATATTGTTTAAATTTTTGATTCCATCGAATAATGAGTTGGGATTTGTGAAATATTTTTTTTTATGATACCTATATAAAAATGTGCCTCAAAATACACAATCGATTTCCTTTTGATTTGATTTAGGGAGAAACACGTGATTTTTGAAGTTCATTGTATTTCTATAATTTGTGAATGATTATGAACATCGTTTTTATATTTTTTAACTTAAGTTATTTTTACTTCAAAACATCTTTTAAATCTATTTAAATTTGCTTTGGTTGTCTCCATTGGATATATTTAAGGAATTAGTTGTCCCCCTCTCCCCCCATAAATAAAAACCCTTCCAAACCCATTAAAAAGACATTTTACTGTACAGAAAATAAAATATGATAAAAACATTAACCCAGTGATTCCCAAAGTGGTCTTTATCGGCCCCCAGGGGTCTATGACGACCTGCAAGGGGTCCATATCAGAAAAAAATTATTTTGGGGTCCATGGTAAATGGGGGTCTAAAATAGTACCTCTCATTAAACTAAATCACGATTTTAATTTTAAAAGAAAATTGAATCAAGTGGAAGCCAGATTTTATCTATTTAATAGATTTATTTACTAATTTTAATGAGGTTAATTTACAGTTACAAAGTGACAGTTTAAATTGTGTTAAAACAAGGACCATGTCAGCAATTTTGGCTTTAAAAGACATACCTGTTATTTATCACGACCTATGGAATATCGTGAGAAAATTTTGAATTATTTTTCCTAGTGACAAATCTTCATATCAAAAAAGAAGGGGGGGGGGGGAGATAAGGCTGGAGACTACTAACCGAAGAGATTTAGGGTTAAACCTGACAAGATTGAATCAAAATGTTGAAAAATTGGTATTTAAGCACCAAGATTGTTGCTCAGTTATTTAATGTATTAATTAAATTTTAATTTAATCAGCATGGTTTCTTAAGTTTAAACACTAGAAATTTAAATCTTTTAAAGTAGCTCTATACCAGCTGTCAAAAACACATTAAAATTGGTAAATTTGCAAAAATTCAATATTAGGTAAGCAGGGTCTACCTCAAACCAAAAAACATGGAAAGGGTTCTTTGAGACAAAACAGTTTGGGAACCTCTGCATTAACCCTATATCTACCGCATTATGATTTACTGCAGTTTTTT
>BMAO01017808.1:0-11894 GCA_019973975.1 Trichonephila clavata
TAAAAATTGAGATCAAAGATTCCGTTACATACAAGTGAAGCTCATAAAAGGGTTCTAAAAATTAGTATGAAACTCTCAGTGAAATACGTTTAACGCGAAAACGCTTAAGACGAAATATCAGTAAACACGAAAGTAAAAAATGACAAGCTACTATGTATTTTTATGCATTTATCTCTCTTAACACGAAACGAAAATCTCTTAACGTGAACAGATTTCTCCCCTGGAAATGAAAAAAATACGGAAAACATCAAGTGTTCAGGCGAGATTTAAGAGGGGGTGTGAAACGAAAGAGGTCGTTTCACATGCTTGGTAGAAAGAAGGCTAAATTGGCATTGAAATATCTTCGGAATAGCCTTTGACACGAATCAATTTGTTTCTCTAATCTACTTTCACCCTCCATCCCCACAAACGCCACACAAAAACATCTAATCTAAACAGTTGGCTTTGAAATTCGGTGGCGAGTACATTGCCGTGTGAGTAAAAATCATGAGTTTGGTGCGCGTTATTTTTTTTTCTATTTTAGAAGAATTTTTTTGCGAGCACGATGGCGAAGCGTTCAGGGTGAAAGGAAGAAACCATTCCACTGAAAATGAAGATGGAGCTTTTTAAGGCTGTTGATCAAAAACAGACGAAAACATATATATGTAGAGAGAGAGAGAGAGAGAGATTTTCTTCTTTAATTGCTCGACAGCCCTGGGTGGGCCCTGGTCCTTTCCAGAAGTTTTCTCTATGAATCCCTACTTTTGACTACTGCTTTCCAGTCTTTGACCTTTAAAATATTTAGGTCTTATTCGACTCAGTCAATCCATTAACGGGATCTGCCCAGAGGTCAATTTCCCATGGATTTTGCCATAAAAAATTTCTTGCAGCAACTATCTTAATTCATTCTAGCCAGATGACCAGCCCAATTAAGTCTCTGTAATTTGACAGATTTTACAATATTAAGTAGTTTGTAAATTTTGTAGAGTTTTATATGAGGTAGATCTCCATGATCCCAAGTGATTCCCAAAGTGGTCTATATGGACCCCCCAGGGGTCTATGACGACCTGCAAGGGGTCCGCGGCAGTGAAAAAATAATTCGGTGTCCATGAGGTGTAAATGGGGGTCAACGATAGCCTAAACCAGATTGGGTCTTTAATTTTAATAGAAATCTAATAAAGTGAAAACCATATTGACCTATTTAACAGCTTTATTTACTATATTTACTGGGGTTAATTTGCAATTACAGGGCAACAGCGTACATTTTAATAAAAAATGGTCCATCATTTCAGTGTTTCTTGCCAGAATCAAGCTGAAGGAGTATACAACTAGACATTAAGAATTTTAACAGTTACCCAATTTGTCATAATCTGTCAGAAAAATGACGTTTTAACCTATGTTCAACATTTAAATGCCTTTTACTCGGGTTTTAAAACTAGGTTTGAAAATGCTTTTGACCATGGTAATATCACAGTAAGTAATGAATTCATGCTGTCACATTAAAAAAAGCAATAAGAAAAAATTTCTGATTACAAAGGAACTTATTTTAATAACCTTAACGAAGTTCTTAAAGTGAAGTTTAGAAACGAAAGTCAGCAGTTTTCGCTTTAAAAAAATATACCTATTATTTTTTTTCGAATTATGGAACGTCTTAAGAAAGTTTTTAATTGCTTTTCCAAGAGAGGAGGAGTTTCTCAGCATGGGTTGCCAATCTCCAAAATAAAAACAAGAGAAAAAAAAGATTAGATCCTACTAACCGAGGAGATTGAGGGTGGGTTAAATCTGAAAAGATTGATGCCAAATGTTAAAAATGTGTTATTGTAAAGCACCAGATTCATCCCACCCATAAAAACATTTTTTGTTGCTCAGTTATTTTATGTATAAATTATTTTATATATTAAATTAAAATTTTATTCATTCATTCACATGTGTTTCTTAAGTTTTAAACACGCTAATTAACTCCAGTTAGAAACATAAAACTTTTAAAGTAAGTAGTGCTATAGCAGCTGTCAAAAAAATTTAAGTTGATAATTTACAAAAAATTAATATTAGGTAGTACACAAAACCTAAAAACATAGTAAGGGGTCTATGAGACAAAAAAGTTTGGGAATCTTATGATCCATTCACCTGGATCTCACCAAGAATGCAGCGTAAATCTTTCTCTCGAAAATTCACAAAGCTTTCTCATCACGTAAAGTCAATGGCCAAGTCTCTGTTGCATTACTTCAGAGATTTGGTATTGCTAAATTTTGTATTTAATTTCATAAAGTTCTGTGAAAGGTTTGTTTCATTGATTTTTATTAAATACATGCATATTATCTATCTATGTTAATAAAATATACTCTAATAAGCTTAATTTTGTGGAATATGTGAAGGTTTCTTTTACTATATCCTTTAACATGAAAAGATAATTCTGTCCCCTCAGTTTCGTGTTAAATGATCACTTTACATCAATTTTACTAAAAAGTCTTACGTAAAGTATTTTTTTAATCTCTTAACTATGTACAAAAAATATTATTACTTTCTGTCAGTGCCGGTTTATCCATTGGGTGCTTACTTATTTACTTACTAGGGAAAATCGAGCTCACCCAAAGGGTTTCGAGCTGCGTACCGACCCTCCGAGAAGTTACTTTAATTTGTATATTAACGAAATACATACACAAAAAGGTTCGAATTAGGAACCCTCCACAAAATTCTTGGAATTGGGGGAATACAGTAAAAGTATTTACAACTACAATGCAAATACAAAACACACACAGATGCTATCTTCAACGAAGGAGAGACTTTGAAAAAGAAATAAAATACTCGGGAAACCACTCCTTAAAGTTATTGCGATTTAGTAAGGAGAGAATGTTAGATAAAGAGGAAGAACCATTGGGGGCTTGGGGTGGGTCGTCCAAGGGCCTAAGCGGGGTCCGGATAATCTGAAAATAACAGATTTTATGGTTATAAATTTCAATCCGCCAGTGCTAAGGTTCTACAGATCTTCTGCATAAGGGTCCGAAATGAGCTTAAATCGGCACTGCTTTCAGTTCAAAATTAAGAAAATTTCCTGCATTCCCATACATCTCGGAACAACGCATCAAACAAAATTAAACGTTGAGTAGATGCTCGACTCTTTTATACTGCCATATTTTAGACAAGTTATCGCATGCAACGGTGAGACTCCATTCCTATTTAAACCTGCACAGAGGGTCACACTCGTGATGCCCTGACTTCCACCGTGTGATGTTTGCAATGCTTGTATTTTATGTACCTATTAATTTTAATTACTCCAAATTTAAATTTTTACTCTAATTTTTTTTTAACACGTGACAATTACTACGCATTTATTTTAAATTTCGTAATACTGGAAATGAGTCAGAAATATTTTGGTTTATATTAAACCTTTTGCGGAAAACTTAATGCTGTACACACTTACACCCTCGCTAAATTAATCTGAATTTGCCACAGATCCCCTCAGCAGTCTCAAGGGCAAGAGGCGTAAAGTACACCCCTGCAAACCCCGCATCACGGCAGGGGGGGGCAGGATTCTAGGGGGCCAAAGCCTGACTGATGGCAAGTGTCCTTTGTAAGATCTAACTCGGGGCCCAAAACCTTAATTTGCAGGGGGCCCTAAAATTCTCCGTTTCGCCACTGACAAGGACCTACAGGAGTTCATAGGAACCAATTTGGGAACCTATGTATTAGAATGACAACATTTTTAGCGAATCCTTGAAGAAGAGAGTGTTTAATAAAGGTCACCCTATAAAGCTACACGAAGGTTATTGGCGAGCGACCTTGTGATTCTGAACCATGGTCAAGTGACGAGGACGATATTTGAGCTACCGTCACCCTCTCCGAACTTCCACCCTACTTCAACGAGGAGAATTTAAGCCAGACAGATTTAACATGCATCAGCTTCACTACATGACGAATCTAGGTTCGAACTCATGACCCGCCGGCTATGAAGGCATCACCCTGTCCAATAGGCTACAACGGCCACATCTTTGGAAGAAAAAAAAATTACAACAAATTTCCTATTTGATGGCTTTATTAACAAATAGTATTGTATAATCGATTAAATTTTTCATTAATCGATTTTAAACCGATTGCTATTTTGATGTCTATACTCTAGTATTTCTCAATAGTACCTGTAACACTCAAACAATTTTTTGCACTGATTATTTCTAATAATTTACATACACTTTATAACAGGGATGGCGAACCAATGGCACACGTGCCATATTGATGGCACACGACACAATATTTTAGGCACGCCACTGATCAAAACGGTTTGCATTTTATCTCAAAATAACAAAGTCCACCATGAAGCATAACGAACAACGCAAGTGATCGGCGGTGCTGTGCGAGGCAGCGGAAGCACATTCGCTTGTTATTGTCTTACAATCCAAACATAAATTATTTGTCATCTAATCTGCAAAACAGAAGTCACACTAATGTTACTTCTCAATTTGAGTTACACATATAGCTGAAACCTTTACGACAATACAATGCAAAATGTATTTTTTCACAGTAAAAACTGAGTTTTGAGTTGTTAGTATTTAGTTTTATTACTTTCCCAATAATCACAAGTCAAAATTATTTAACGGTACGTCTGTACCTCATTAAACATTTCTTGGGAAAAATTGGCACGTTGATCCATAAAGATTCGCCACCCCTGCTCTATAATAAAAGATAGATTTTAATAGTGGGGATCAGAGGCTCCCAAACATTTTTGTTCCGTAGACCCCTTGCCACGTTTTCGGTTTGGGGTAGACCCCTGCTTAATTAATATTGAATTTTTACATATTTATCAATTTAAACGTCTTTTTGTCAGCTGATACTACTACTCCTACTTTAAAAGAATTAAATTTTTCTAACTGTAATGAAATATAGTGTTTAAAATTTAAGAAGCACATGTTAATTAATTAAATTAAGAGTTAATTATAATAAATAAAACTGTCAAATAAACTAACTAAATTTCAAACAAATTATTTTAATGCGAGGGATGAATCTCTAGCACTACAATATAAAATTTTCAACATTTGGTATCAATCTTGTCTGGTTTAACCTTAAATTTCCTCTGTTAGTGACCAGTTTTTTTTTTTCTTTTTTGAGATTGGTAACCGCGCTGAAATTCCTTCACACTAAGAAAAGCAATGAAAAACTTCCTCACAATATTTCGTAAGTCTGTACAAATAACAGGTTTGACTTTTTAAAGCCAAAATTGCTGGCATCCGTTTCTAAACTGTAAGATCTTCGTTAGTTTAGCGATCAGTTCCTATTGTAATGTGACATTTTTTTTCAATATTACGATGAAAACTTTACCTACTGTGGTATTGTCAAAGTCAAAGCATTCTCAAACCTGAATAAAAGTCATTTAAATGTTGAACGTAGGTTAAAACGTTCTGACAGATTGTCTAGGACAAATTTAGAAAATTCGGGACCTCCAGCAATATACTTCTTTAGCTTAACTCAGGAAAGAAAAACTGAAATGTGGTTCTTGCTTTAATAAATTTTATGCTGTAAATGCAAATTAACCTCATTAAATTTAGTAAATAAATCTGTTAAATAGGTAAAATTTGGTTTCTGCTTGATTGTACATTTTTTTAAAATTAAAGTCACGGGCTAGTTTAATGAGAGCCACTATCATAGACCCCATAGACCCTTAGACCTCATGGACCCCCAAATTAATTTTTGGCTGACGTCGACCCCTTGGAGGTCGGCATAGATCCCTGAGGGTCTATATAAACCACTTTGAGAATCACTAGTGTAGATAATACTCTCAACTTTAAGGAATGGCAAATAGTTCTTCGGTCTGAACCGGTAGGTATTTTTTGCGGACCGTTCCCGGTTCGTGGAATGTAGGTTGAGAAACACTGGTCTATATATATATGGTTGGTTTAAAATTTGAAATATTTTCATTACATTAATTTTCGCAAATACACAAAAAATATTCTATGAATTAATTTCAAATTAAGAGTAAATAATCTCAGGGAAAAAAATAGGCTATTAAAATACTAAGCATATACATTTTTTCTTTGAGAAATTTTGAAACTACTTTTCTTAACTGTAGATTTTTCTGATCTTTTTTTTTAAAAAAAAAATGATTAAAAATGAAGTTGAAACATTGTGTCAATTGATAATTAATGTTTACAGTAAAACTCTAAAACAACAACAACCCAGGAATGAAAATAAATGAACAAATAGACAGAATAATATAAAGAAAAACGCGATTACTTTTCGGTCGAGGGATTCTCAAACTCGCGACGGATGCGGTGCCTTTAATGGATTAGACGCTTGACAGACTGTGTCATTTTTTTCAGTAGCAATGTGACACTTCGCGGTTAGGCTGTCAAGTTTTGTAAAATAAACGAAAAATGCAAATTCAATTGTTTGAGAAAAAATATACGAAAATAGGAAATAAAAAAAAATGAAGCGTATAATTGAATCTAGTAAAAGATTATTTATCTTTTAAATTAAAAAAATAATAAAATAAAATAAATCTATATTCCCACAGTGTCACGAGAGATTACTACCCATTACTTAAAATGCTTGAATGTAACGTTACTCAAGTGAAGTTTTCACAGCAATATAAATCTAGATTAGCATAGTAATATGAATGCAAAACGTGTGTAAACCTGTAGTAATAGCTACTAGATACAAATCTGGTTTCCTCAGCATTCTCTTATGAAAACTGACGTTTAATTTCAGCTTTGAGTATAAATTTGAGTGCAGTGCATACGCATACTAATTTTATGGGGGAGGGGAGCTTATATTTTTTAAAAGACATGTTGACGGAAGCATTGAGGGGTAATCCTTTTGCTATAAATTAAAACTTTATCGGTCTGTGCGTGTTCGCCACTGTCGAACTAATTCTCCACGCTCTCGAATATCATTGTACGGAAGTTAGGAAAGTGGATAGTCAATTTATAGATATCTTAATCACAGTGGCGAAACGGAGAATATTTGGCGCCCTGAGGGTTTGTGGCCCCAAGCCTAACTTATAAAGGATTGCGTACATGTTGTCAGCCAGGCTTTGGACCCCCTAGAGCTCCTGGGTCTCCAACCGCGACGTAGGGGTTGCGGGGGTGTACGTTACGCCACTGCTTGATCACCGGACTATACTTTTGAAATTATTATGCAGTCTACTAAAAATCCCAATTGGAGTACCTTTAGAGCAAAATTACTTAATAATTTATTTTACATACACTGCGGGCCACACAAAATGCAACACTAAGATGGACCAGAGATATCGCAGTGAAAGTGAAATTAATTGGCAGATAACATGTTCTACCGCCGCCCATCCGGTATAGTGGTCAGTGAAGCTGACTGCGTGCCGTAGGGACTGGGTTCGAATCCCGGAGAAGGCATGGATGTTTGTGTTGTAATCCTTTCTTCTGTCTGTGTTGTATGCCCCCGTGTTACACACTGGTGTGCAAAAATTAAGGACGAGACGGTTTTTTCAAAATAACTTTGTACAAAAGCATTCCAAATCAACAAATTTAATACCGTAAGATCCCCAATACGTAAGGACATGAGTAATGTAAGCAACACTTACTAAAAGAGAAATCAGAGGGATAAAAAGAAGCTTTATTGAAAAAGTAGCATGGAGCGCAATGCGACTGAAGGCCGAAACATCCCTGTGATGGGTGTCCAGCAAGAAATATCCGGTCTTTAGTAGGGGATATGATCTCCCCTGACTGCTAGGCAGGTTTCACAGCGTCTGCCCATGCTGAGAATGAGGGTGTCAATGAGTTGTTGAGGCATTGCTGCCCATTCGTCTTGCAGCGCCAATCGAAGCTCCGGAATCGTTACTGGTGGTAAGGTACGAGCTGCCAAGCGTCTGCCTAGAAAACCAATACATGCTCGATGGGATTGAGATCCGCAGATCGTGCCGGCCAATCCATACGTTCAATATCCTCACTCTCTAAGAGCTGTTCGGCAGCTACTGTGCGATGACATGGTGCATTGTCGTCCATGAAAAGGAACTGCGGACCCATAGCGCCTCTAAGAAGACGTACATATGGAAGAAGAATCTCATTACAATAACGGGTCCCGTTGACTGAACCTGCGTCGAAGATGTGAAGGTCTGTACGACTACCAAGCATTGCCTCCCCAAACGAGAACATCGCCACCTCCATACCTGTCCCTTTCAATGATGTTCGAGGGATGATTGCGGCTTCCCCGCTCTCTCCAGATGAGTATGCGATGAGAATCGCTACTCATCTGTTCTCATCTGTAAAGAGTACTCGTCCCCATTCATTGTCTCTCCAATTCCGGGTTCCTGGCACCACAGAGAACGCCTTCTCCGATGGGCAGGCGTTAGAGGTACACACCGTACAGGGAGTCGTGCAAACATACCACTACCGTGCAGTCTTCTGGCCACGGTAAAACGCGATATCGGTCGTCCAGTCGCCTGTGTCGTGTGTCTAGCGATTTCTCCCGCTGTCTGCCGCCTGTTTCTTCTGGCCTGTAAGGCAATATACCCGGTCATCTGCGGGTGTGGTTCCTCGTGGACGACCACTACTGAACCCCCGGATAGCTGTTCCTGTAGTTTGAAATTGTCTCCAAAGTCGTGAAACGATGCTGTGAGCAATTCCGAACTCTGCAGCCACACTTGTCACACTGCGACCTTCCTCCAACTTCCCAATGATTCGACCTCGGGTAAAAGCACCCAGATGTCGTCTAACTGATTGATTATTCGCCATTTCTCGCTGAGGCAGCAACTCGGTGTGATTTTAACTGCTATACGGTGTGCAATCTCTTTGCCAGAAATACTAATCTTACACCGACAACATACTTTACTACTCAGACACTCCCCCATTACGTCTACCTGCATATCTGTGCATGTGCTACCGTACATCTCCTCACTTAATCTCCTGATTGGTCTTTCTGTCTGCTCTGCCTCTTCGTTCAGCTGATATGCTAATTTTTTCGACTTCGTCCTTAATTTTTGCACACCAGTGTACATTGCATGGTGCACGGGGTTTATAAATGTTAAACAAAACAACATGTTGTTACAAAGATCAAACGATTAAAACTACAGCCTCTGGTTACGTGTGGATGATGACAAAATCAGTAGTTCTTGTAGCCACCAATGTTGGCAAAACCATTGCCACACACCTCGGCATTGAATCAGAGAGGCTTTGGATGTATACTTAGGGTACACGTTCATGCGGCTTCCACATATTTCCAAGGTTGATGTGGTGTAGCAGCGGATGGTGTATCATGGGACAGTCATTGTACAAGAATGGACCACACCTTTTTCGATTCGCGATAGATCGGGAGAAGAAGCAGGCCAAGGAACAATTCAATCCGATGGGTAAAGAAGAACTTTTGAACATTGTGTGCCACGTGTAGTCACGCATTGTCCTATTGGAATATGACTAATGGAAAGCGTTGGATGTATGGGAGGACCGCGGGCTCCAACACCACACAGATGTAGCGTTGGCTATCCAGTGTTCCGGCAATGCGTACTAGAGGGGTGCGGTAGGGAAATCCAATACTACCCCAAACCATGAATACCGGGTGGAGGATCGGTGTGGCGATGCATAAACAAACAGTTCAGCAGCGTCTCACCACAATACCTCCAAACTGAATTTGAACATCGTGATGCCTCAGGCAGAAGCGAAATTCGTCAGTAAACACATGTTGTTCCCATTCCATTGTTCATTGCACCACTGGCGGTGCAAACGCTTTTGGATTCCAGTTAAGGGTAAACGGAGCAATGGGCGCCTTGCGGAGATTCCACTCTGCTGAAAACGGGTGTTTAATGGTTCGAATGGACACAGAATGATGCGTAACAGACTGAATCTGTTATGCAATGGTTCGTGATGGGGCTGCGAGATCATCACTGCCATGCGCGCAACGGACAGTGGTGCAACGAGGTGGGTGTAATAGGCCCTTTGGTCCGTTGTTTCCTCCAGCATCCAGCGCTGACACATACACATCACAGTTGCTTGGTTTCGTCCATCACGTTGACCGATTTCTCTGAAGGATAATCCGCAATCCCTATTCTAATACTATTCTTCCTAGATCGAATTCAGAAAACTTGATCATAAGCCACTCAATGTGTTCCACGAGGCTTAGGTAAACATCTTCAGAAAAAAAAATTGCCGCATTTTAAATTTCCGATCTGTTCTCCCCTTGAGGGTAGTGCTACGGTCGCCCATGATGTGCGTCTGCGCAATAATGCTAATGATTCACAACCAAGCGTCGTTGAGATAAAGGAAAATATACCACGCGGAAAAACGGAAGAAGCCATAATCTGTTGGAAGAGAAACAGAATATATGACGTTGGGAAATTTGAGGATGATTGGGATGGATGACATTATCATCCACATCCAGTTTTGTCTCTTACTCGTGAGAGATAGAGCAATTATTCCGCCACTATTCCTTGCAGAAACAACTGCCACTATCACCTTGGCTCCTTAGCTCAGTGTGTCCTTGTCTTTTGCCGTAGTTCAAAATTACGAGATAAGTCACCAATAACGCTCATATTCAGTGGAGCACGCAGGAGTTTTTCTGGAGGGGGAAGGGTCGAAAGTATCATACCCCATTCTCTAATCATCTCCCAAACACCGTCAAATATATTTTTGACTTTTTTTTTATTGTCGGTACAAAAATGGTAAAAAAATGTAAATTATTTAATAAATAATTAACATTAATTAATAAGAAAAATTATAATTTATGTTTCGTACAACATAGGATTATAATCAATAAAAAATTATGGGTGATGGAAGTGGCACTCACAAGAGGGGTTTCGGATCCACTGACCCCCCACTCCTGTTGTGTGTGTCACTGCTCGTATTACTAGTACGACGTTAAGAAACACTCATTTACACTTACTGAGTCACCCTTTGCTGTATTTGAGATACCTGTTACAAAATTATTCGGTAGTTCAACTAATAAACATTCTTTAAAAATTATTTTAAAATAAAGCCCTTTATACTTATTTACCTTTATTACCTTACTTATTACCTAAGGCCCTTATTTACTTTTATTCATTGTTAGGCTTCACAAATATATTATTGAATGGTTTTAACACATTACAATATAATCAGCCTACTTGTATTCTTTAAGAGTGTACAAACAAAACCGATAGTATAATTTCTTTCTCAAATGATACCCTTTTTTTCAGGTCCTTATTGGGCTCTGATTTATGTTTACTACACATATGCAAATATATGAGAAGGGTTCGTGACCTCATCTCGTATGAAGGTCACGAACTAACAAGGAAATCCCACGGATAATAAAAAAAAAGGTTAAAGATCACAACAGCAAAAAACACTCAGAATTTTTTTGACGACCTTAATGTTTGCAAAACTTTCAGAACAAAAAATTATTTGCGATTTTATAGCCATCTAAGAGTTATAGCATTCTTTCTGTAAGCGCAATTTTCGTGATGTTTGATTAGAAACATGCGAACTCAGAACTCAAGAGAACGGGAGGACCTCCGAACAATAATTTTTAGTATTTTGTGTATACAAACGCATGCTAATCAGCTTCTAGCATGTTCCAGTTTATGAAAAAAAAAACATCGGAGAGTAAACAGCGCTTTTAAAACACGTACAACATTGATACAAACGAGGGAGAATTAAACACTCATTCGTTACAATAGTGAATAACCTGTGTTTATCCGAGGAGTTTCAACAGGCTCCAACTGATACGAAGAGAGACAATGTTATCTGCCCATATGCAAAATCCTGTAATTACCATACCTCGGAAAGACAGCGGTGCATAATTTGGTATCATTAAGTGGGAAAACAACCTACAGATAAAAGTATCGGGTTGAACCCAATTCTCGGCAGAGAGATTTGACCTCTAATATTATGCAGATGCATTCACCCGCGGAAGGTATGAATTACGACAAAGTTGGAAAGGAAGATGAACAATTCTAGATGTGTTTTCTACATCTGTGGTAACAATAC
>BMAO01017809.1:0-15216 GCA_019973975.1 Trichonephila clavata
TTGCATTTTCTTAAATGTCAACGGAGTTTTCGAAAATTATTGTGTTTTGAAAATGTTTTTGTAATGGACTCGATACACCTGACGTCATAATCACGTGATGATATACAAAACAAATAGTCAAGTGTTTGATTCCACTGAGTATTTTGGCGGAATTTTCGTATTTACATCTACTATCAAAAACAAATGAAAGAAGTTGTTCCAAAAGAAATTTCGACTGAAATGTGTGTACTTTTTAATTATTTCATTTTCATCAAATACGCTGATGATTTTTAAAGTTTTAAAAAGAGTCTGGAATATTTTCTGAGCATTTCGAATTCGAAGAATTTTAATTTTGCAAACATACACAGATCAGGGTACCACTTCTGTGATCTATTCTGAATGCTCTGTATTTGTTAAGTATGTAGTTGATTACCTACGTTTTTTTTCTTTTCAATTCCTACTATTAGTTCACACTTTCTCAATATTTATTTATGTTCAAATTTTCAATCGTTAGTAAAATACATTTTAAAGCTCTCGATTGAGCTAAAATTTTATATACATGATTATTTTGGTTGACAATACAGAATTTAATTAATAAAAATTAATTGATTAAAAGTAATTATTCTTATAATTATAAATACATCCATGTTGGCATCATTTTTGGCGACATAGTGACCATTTTGGCGACTTGTGTCCAAAATTAAAAAGGTTTTTTCTCACATTTTAAAACATTCAGTTGAACTGAAATTTGAAACACATTTGTTTTGGATAGCATTGCAATACTTTAATGATAATTAATAAAAATTAATTGTCACTTAATGTTGTGATTCTTCATATGTATACACATATTTATATTAACTATAATTATTTGATAAAAAGTAACTAAAATAAAAATTTTCTTACCTAAGAAGGAATTGACTTATTTTTTTATAATACTTGTTTTTGTTATTTTAAGATTATTTTCGACAATTTTACAAGCACTACAGACAAAAATTTGAAACTGAACTGTCTTAATAAAGAAATTTGTTCTGTTAAATTTTATTGGAATAAAATCTCACTCTTAAATTTTGCCATCCATTTAGTAGCAATACAAAATACTTTTTAATTTATAGAAATATCATAACTTTGTTCATTTTATTTCCTAACTGTGTATATAATGTTAATATATATCTATGCATTTTCTATGTTGCAGTCATTTGAAATTTTATTGTACTGTATGTTGATAAATGTGTCGACTTCAAAGCATTTCAATTTTGCAGACACGAAAAAACAAACCAGGGTTCTACTTCTGGGACCTGTTCTAATTTTCTAACTGATGAATAAGTATGCAGTTGAACTCATCTACATTTTTTTCCCTTTATATAACTATTTTCACTAATTTAACAAGCATGATAGATAAGATTTTGAAACTGAACTGGCTCAGCAAAGTCATTGTTTTGTAATTTTCAGAACAATACACTTACAAATACAAGTAAATTAATGAAGTTCATATGTACTTTAAAAAATATGCATCCATAAATGTATAATGCTGTATGGTGAAGAACATACAATATATTTTAATAATTTGTGAGATTCATATTCCACTATTTTTCCAAAAATCAGGGAATAAATCAGTTAGATACTGAAGAGCTAGATCATATAGAAATTGAGAAGCACGTATCTATCTATATTCTTAAAATACTGATTGCATTAACTTTTCCTAATATTAAAAAACAATTACGATAAAAGAAAATTTCTAATTATCAATTTTACTATACTACAACTGACATTTTAAATTTCACGTTATTTTTATTTTACATTTTTATAAGCTTTAAATTCATGAGTAGTTACATATACATGCATAATTATGTAAAAAAATTTTAAAAACATTCTTTTAATACAGGGATAGCAAACGTTACATTCTTATTAAGTCCAGCACTTTCCATTCCTTCCTAGATAAGCTTGCCTTTCACAAAACAGAATAGAAGCAGAAGAATATTGTACAGAAAAATAAATGCATTGCAAATAACATTAAGTGATTTGCATATGAAAACCTTAACAGAGGGTTTCATTGCAAGAGATGTTTTAGTGTATTCAATGTTTTAAATATTGAAAATACCTTAATGTCCCCCCAAAATAATATTTTGCAAGTGATTGATATGTTTTTGGTAAAATTAAGGACAGGTGTGTCCAACACACAAACAATAGAACATATGTTTAGTTAATCTAAATTTTACACATCTTCACAGTAGTTAACAGAGATACTTCAGTATTTAATTATCTAAAAATTAGGTTGCAAAAATCTGATATGTAACCATACATGTTGTATCAAAAACAGGTATACATACATATAAATCAAAAACTTATTGTTTTTAATAATTTTAGAATATTACAGGGAAAAAGAAACATTTTTGAGAACCATTCACTATAGAAATGGAAAAACACTTTAATTTACTACAGCTTCTTTAATGTTTATACTTGATGATTAATCAAGTACCATTTTTAAACAAAATTATCATTTACCATTTGTAAAATTACATGTAAAAAAAATTATGCAACATTTTGAAAGTCCTTACTCGCTGTGCTATTTTAGGTAAAAGATATGACTAATCGAGAATTGATTTCCAAATATAATAAATTAAGGAATTAAAAAATTTTAATTAAAATCTGTGTCTAATAGAATATGTTTATGTCCATTTATGGAATATAAAATTCCTGCTCACTCTTACATGATCAAAATAAAGTCATTTTTGAATCCCTAATTCTTTTACAAAATAAATAAATAAATAATTGTAATATATTTGTGTGGTATCTATTAGCACAACATTTGTTTTTCAGAGTTTGACTGTGGTATAAACCTATCACACACTTGTACAATTTTTTTTTACTATGTATTACAAATAAGCATTTATACGTATTTGCACAATTTGTAGAAGATTTATCATTATTGATTAGATTTGTGCTTTATATCGATTTATTTTTACATAAATATAAAAGTCTAAAAGACTCATTAATATTGATATTATCCTGCTTATAAGTCCTGAATAAATTTTTCACATTGAGTTACTTACAAATATTGGATCAATATACTTGGATCAATTATATATTTATTGAGAATTAGGATCATGAAACCAAATCTGGCTTTATGTATAGACATTTGATTCAGTGGGATGTTGTTGCATTATACAGCCAATAACTGGAGCTGTTCCTGCTCATGTTTGAACACAGTAATAATAATAACATAATTTTTTTAAGTTCTTGATGTGTTTTTGCTTGGCAAAATTATTTGGCAGTTTAATACATAAGTTCCTAATTTTGGAATGGTATGAGTACTGATTTAGCATTTCTTTGAAAAACTTTGAAGTAATTTAATATTTTGCTCAAGAATAATTTGGGAAACTGAAAAGTTTCTTGAAATTTAGGATTTTCCTTGTAAACTAATGATATAATTAGTTAATTATCTTGCTTATAAGAAGTAGAATCTTATTTTGATTAGAATGGAACTCTGTTTATTCATGATAAACTTTGGTAACTTGTTGATGTTTAATAATGATTTTAATCTTTAATAATATAATTTGGTGGCAAGCTTCTCAATGGTATGAGCCACAAGAAAGTGTCAAAAAATTGTTTTTTTTTAAATGTTTAGGGCATTGTGAGGCCTTAAAATAGTATGATTTATACCAATACATTGTGAAGTTTTTAAAAATATGTTATAAAATACTAATATTTAGCAATTTTAGTCTTAGTAATTATCACCTACAAATGTTTGAATTTTTTTTTATAAATTATTGTCTCCTTGGACAAAAAAATGAATTATATTAAAATATGGGGAAAATTTTAGAAATTGTTTGAAACGTGCTAAATTATTTTCGTGAAAATTTTTACATATAGGAGCATACAAAATTTTTGTTAGCTAGTTTATTTTAGTAATTACAATTATTTAACATGCATCATTTATGAACATTTAATTTTAATATTACATGATTATAATACAAGTGAAGCATGTGAAAACTTTATTTTTTTAACAAAGAAATTCATTGCAATTTAAAAAATGCATTTTTCATATTCTATTGAAAGACTATCGGTGACATTACTTCATTATGTACTCATGTGAAAAAAATTTTCTAAGATGTATTCCAAAAGAGAATTTTTTTTTTCAGTTTCAATCTTTATTTGCATTAATATGGATACATAAAATTGAAACCTTGTTATTGTATACTAATTTTTTAAACAATTGTTCTATAAAAATTCCAAAGACATAGTAAGATCTTTTGAAATATATGATGATTCTGTAATGAAATAACACATTAGCCAGCTTTGATTGTCTGGCTTTACTTAGTAATTATCATTTACAAAGGTTTGAAATTCCTTTTAGAAATTTCTCTTTAAACTGTCTTGAAAGTTTAAAAAAGAAAACACTCTTACACTATTAAGGGAATCATATTAATACATAATTTTTAGAAATAATGATTAACTTTATTGAATTATTCTTTAGTATAAATTATTTCTTATGAGTTATTGAATTGCATATAAATTATCCAATAGATGTAAACCAAACGAATATTTCCATACAATTTTAAAAAATAAAACAATAATTAACATTAAAAACTTTGATATCCAAACAATAATACTAAAATGGATTTCAAGAACAGCAAAAAGGAAACTTAATATAAATTTTAGAAAATAACAGTGGAATTCACAGGCTATTTTTTCATAATTACAAGAAGTTTATATATAAAAGAATACAATTAATGTCAAATTTATTAATAAATACCTTTCCAAACGAATGTATATATCCATCTGCTCTGAAACGTGACACATTTTAGAATGTAAAAATTTTATTGTTAGGTCGATCCTACTCATTAGCAGTATCTCTTCCTATATTCACACACTACAGCCGAAGTATTAACTAATAATTCTGGCTCAGTAGTCAAAACAATTCTTTGTTTTGGCGAGCCACTCCCTATTAACAGCTGCACGCATTTTTCTCGAAAAAATTCGCTTACAACATAATTTGTGACAGTAATAGATTTCTCCCAATTCCAGAAGCAATTTGTTCAATAGAGCGCTGCAGAATTATTTAAATCATAAAGTGGTGGGTACTTATAAAAAATAATTACTAAGCCTATAAATATACAAAAATTCGAAGCCAAAGGATGGAAGTATAAACTAAACTTAAATCTAATACAAACTAAAATTACATATATTTGGTCCCTTTTCTTAAACTAAAATAGTAGAAAATATATTTAAATTCTTTTTAGTACTTTAAATATTTTTAAGAATATAAAATAATAATGTTTACAAATTTGAAAGTTAGCGCGCAATCACAAGTGTCATACCATTAGCTGTTATTTGTTTACATGATAGCACGTTGTTAATCACGTGATGATGGCCACGATCGCAGCGCCCTCTAGTGATGAATCGACCCCATTGAGGAAAATATTTCAGATTTTCATTTCCAAATCCTTAGTAAAAATGTTAAGTTTCGTCGTAAATATTTTAATATTTTCAAAAATTGTTAAAACAACTATGTTTTTTATTCAGTTCATTAAAATTCTGAGTGTCTCATAAAAACATTTAATCAGTTGATTAATGTATATTGGATAATTCATCGATACTATTGTTTTTTCAATTTAAAAAGATCTTATTTTCTTCTAATAACGTTATAAAAAGCGATGAAGGACTTCACCGAAAATAAGCCATAGCACGTTATTGTATGTCAAAATCCCTGAATATTGGCACTCAATTTCCTCTAAGAATTATACAAATTGCCTTTTATAAAGAGCTCTTACGTTTATTAGGTTGATTATTTTTATAACAACTGACAGTACAATGGAAACTGTTTTTAATTATGCTTCGCACATAAAACTTGCTGGTGTATTATACAATGAAATTCAATCAGAAAATGTGAAATATTTTGCTTAAGATGCTGAATAAATCCAATGTTTTCCCTTACCATACTAGGTGCACCCTCTGTTGTTACAGAAACTATTTTCTGAAAGTCAGTATCTATTTCTTTATATGCAATATCAAATTCTGTAAAAATATCAAGACTGGTACACTTTCCTTTCAACGTTATTAGTTCCATTAAAAAACACACTCTTCTTTCATTATATTTCCAAACTTATACCGAGCAAAAACAGCAAATTGTGCATAACCATTTATATTATTAATCTCATCTAAAGCAATTGAATACATTTCTGCATAATTTAAGGCGTTATGTATTTGCATGAAAAAATATTTTTTTCTAATTCTATTACTTGATCTTTAATTATATTGTGACTTATAAGTAACTCTTTTATACGCTTTATAATCAAACATTTTTCTTTAAAATTAGCAAACAATGTAGGACTACATTCTAAAAACGCTTTTTTTTTTTACAAATCCTTCTGCTGAAAGAGGTTTTCCGTTGGGAAAAATGCAATGGGCAACTTAGAAACTAGCAGCTGCAATGTTAATTTTAGAACCAAAAAGCTTTTTTAAATACTGCTTTGGGAAAAATTCTATCTTTTTTTTTCTTTTGTAAGGAACAAGTTTTTCTATTCTCATCTACCGACATGCCGAGATTTGAATGCAACGTTTCAAAATGTCTTTTTACGTTATATGTATACGCGGAGTCACTTTTTCAGTACCAATTATACGTATAACCATTTAAAACATTTAAATCCCCCCATATTTATCAAACCTTTCAGTTTGATATGGCCTGGAACTTGTACGGCTTGTTTTTAATTTTTTAACCGCCGACATAGTACGGGCTACAATTAAAAATATTTATATTTAGAATACAATAATTTGAGAAGAAATTTTGTATTAATATACCTAATACACACATATATATACATACATACAAACACATTACTTTTAAATACGTTCGAAATGCAATTTCAACACTGGTACTGAATGGGGCAAGCGCCTTAAATTGCGGGCCAAAAATTGCTATTATAGACAATAAGAGACATGTGCATGGCCCTCATAGGCATCTCGCAGTGTGAAACAGTGAGGAGACGATACTAGTGCTGTGGAAGTCTCTTTCTACAAACATAACTGAACATAACCTTTCAAAAGTGCATTTCATCCGAAGAAAGTGCTTTACATATGATTATTTGCTTTTGTTACTCGATTTTTTCCCCCAATAAACCAAATGCGAGTTAAATTATACACTTTATTTGATATTTTGTAAACATTTCTGCTTTATTTCAAATACTACATATCCTCATATTACATTTGTTGTCATTTTCGTAACTTTGGAACTATAGTGATCAAACTAAAGGTTATAGACAGCCTTTAAATTGATTTTGTGTCAATACAGGGCTTGAAAAAATACAAATAGAAAAAAAATAATCCCCACAAGTTAGAAAATCTAAATAAACCCGTGTAAGCAAACAAGTGGTTGCCTAGCAATCATGGGTCAGTTGAAAAGCTTGCGTGGGCCAGTGGCTGACACACGGGTCATAGGTTCGCCATCGCTGGTCTATATGCTCGTAGGCCTGTCAGATGTGTTCCCCTTACCGCAACTCACTGTCGCCTGCGATTAACCAGGAGTAGAGAGCATGCATTGTGGACACCGCAACAGTGGTCTTGTGTGATGTTTTCCGACGAATCCAGGTTCAGTTTGCAGTCTGATTCTCGCCGGACTTTCATATGGAGAGCGCCAGGTACCCGTTACCACCAAGAGAACACCATTAAACGACACCGTTACGGTGGTGCAGGATGGCTCGTTTGGGGAGGAATTATTCTTGGTTCCAGAACTGACCTGCATGTTCAGAGTGTAACGATGACAGGCCACATCTATCGGGATGTCATTCTGGAAAAACATGTACGTTTGTTTCGGGGCGCCATGGGTGCTGAATTTTTGTTTATGGATGACAACGCCCGTCCTCACCGAGCAAACGTAGACGAATGCCTTCAATCGGAGGATATCACCCGTATGGATTGGCCAGCATACTCACCGGACTTGAATCCAATAGAGCATGTGTGGGATATGCTTGGCCGACGAATTGCAGCCCGTCAACCCCCTCCCACCTGTCTACCGGAACTTCGGAGGGCATTGCTTGATGAGTGGTGTAATATTCCCCAAGATCAGATTGATAATTTGATACTCAGCATGCGTAGGCGTTGTAAGGCCTGTATTGTATTGTCCGGGAGACATACTCGTATTAACCATCATACTAACCATGTTATACTGTTTTTTGAAATTGCTCCAGGGAGTAAAAATCGCAATTTCTATTAATTATGCAAAACATATAGCATCTTTTTTGCTCTTTACCTTTTGTTTAATAAATAGACTTTACAAATAAGTCAAATTTGTTTTGCTTCTGTCTCTTTCTTTGCCTGAACTTCATTATCCTTAATTTATGGACATGAGTGTATTTCTCATAGAGAAAACCAAAGTCTTGGTTGTACTATTGGGAATTTTGTGCCATTCTTGCAGGAGTATACGCTTAAGTTCGTCTTTACACGAAATTTTATGTTTCCTGACTTCTACGTCCAATTTGTGCCATAAATTCTCAATTGGATTTATGTCAGGCGATTGAGGCGGCGTCTTTAACTGGCGAGGAGAGTTATACAGTAACCACTCCCGGGTGAGGTTCGCTGTATGCTTAGGGTCATTGTCTTGTTGAAACACAAATGATGTTCCTAAGCCAAGTTTTTGGGCACTGGATTGCAAATTATGGCGCAATATGTCGATGTACGTACGTGCTGTCATAATACCATCAATGAAGCACAGTTTACCAACTCCGTTTTCTGGCATACACCCCCAAACTAAGAAGCTCCCTCCACCATGTTTCACAGTCGGTGTTAAATGCTGTTTTTCCAGTTCGGTATTTGGCTTTCTCCACACATATTGTCGTCCATCACTTCCGAAAATGTTAAACTTCGATTCGTCGGAAAAAATAACTGTGTTCCAAAACTCATCTGATAAATTAACATGAGATTTTCCAAAATCTAATCTCTTTCTTCTGTTTTTCCCCGAAATGAAAGGTTTCTTTCTAGCTGCCCTTCCATAATAACTTTCTTCATGTAAAACATTCCGTATAGTCTGTACACTAAAAGTTTTATGCGAAGTATTAGCAACATCTTTGGCTAACTGGGGTGCACTTATTATGGGATTTTTCTTAACCTCTTTGATAATGCTATGTTTCTCCCTTGCAGAAAATATTCCAGGCCGTCTACTTCTAACCTTATTTTCTGTGGATCCTGTCTCGTTGAACTTTTTTACAACACTTCTGACAGTAAATAAACTTATGTTCAGTTGTATTCCTATAGCACGATAAGTTAAACCCTCATTTATGAGCTGAATAATCATGTTTTTAACATTAACATCCAACTCCTTCGATTTCAAAGCCATTTTATAACAGCATTAACAAAATAAGGTTTTAAAAATTTTGAAATAGCACTGCAGACTAACTATATAACAGGCTTTCTTATCAGTCTAAACACGTGACCTCAACATGACAACATTTGCATAACAGTTAGAACTTTGCAAATACTTTTTTGACACGCAAATTTACGTTTTTGTTGTATATTTTGTGTAAAAGGCACATTAAAATGAAAGTTTCATTGTGTGTTTATTACCTCCTGTGTTCGTCATGTCCAGTTAAAATTGTGAATCATTTCCTTTGTTAGCTAATATGATCAATTATAGACAATTGCCAATACTTTTTTTACCCACTGTATTTCATTCCCCAGGAGCTGGTATCACATTTTAGTGCGGCACCATATCGGCGATACCAATTGCCGCAAGTAATTTTGACGCCCAGTTTCCTCCTCAGAGGGAGGCACCCGAGCTCTGACGATGCGAATTGTACTTAGGAATTTAATTTTGCCGAGAGCACCTAAGCAAAATGGACACTCAAGGGAATTTTACATGCCGCATAATCATACGACATGGACGCTGTCAATTTTCTGAATCATGAAAATCCACATCGACTTGGGCCGGGGTTGAACCGGCAACCTTGGGTGTAGGTCAGCGACAAACCAACTACGCCATCCAGCCGGCAAAGGTGACAAATTATTCTTTTATAAACACTTTTTCAAAATAACGGTTCCGAACGTGGTCTCGGATGAGTGTTTAATATTGTCGCACTATAAAGCAACAGGAGGACTATTGATGATTGACCTCATAATTTTGAACTATAGCCAAATGACGAAGACGATACCCTGCGCTCCAAAATTACTACAGCACACCAACGGAAGGAACTTGGGCCTAAAGAGGTTTAACTAGCATCAGCTACGGAGGGTCTTCGGTGGCACCAGGACTCGAACTCGTGACATGCTGGACACGAGCTAGTGGCTATGACCCTACCGCGGTCACATTAAATGCCATAATTTGCTACTGATAGTAAAAAACCGCTCCTGCTCATGTTTAGAAAACCCATTACTGCATTGGGTGACACTTTTTTATTTGGCAATGCTTAAGAAAGGGCTTTTCAGAAATCGACTCTCAAGGGTGAGTTGAGGAGGGTCATAGAGGAAAATTCTACTTTTTTTGCACTATTGGACCCACAGATTTGAAATTTGGCAAGCACGTTTCTTTTGTTGGGAAGAGGTCCTCTATTAACAGTTTTTGTTGAGTTATAGGGAGGGAGTGTTCCTTAGCGTCGTACTATAAAGCAACAGGAAAAAAGGCGAAGGACCTCGTAATTTGTACCTCGGTCAAGCAATGTGGGCGAGACCTAGCCCCCACTCTCCAAACTACTTCATCACACCAAGGGAGAATTTTAAACCACGACAGATTTAACATACCTCAGCCCCTCTACATGGAGGATCTTCAGTGGCATTAGGATTCAAACTTATGATCGCCGACCACGAATTCGTGACCATCCATAACCACTAGGCTACCGCGGCCACTGGTGAAAATCAACTGTGAAGGAGATTTGCTTAAAATTACTGGGAAGTTATTTATTAACATCTTGTTTCTCAACTATTAGACTAACAGATTTTAAAATTTGATAAGCATTTTTCTTTTGCTGAGCTGAGATCCGCTAAGAACGGGTTTTGCTGAAATCGGGGGTGTAAAAGATAAATATATTCCTCTTTAAAAATTTAAGTTATTTACTTTTTAAATTAAGAGGTGAGGGCTATAAAAATGTTTTTTTAAATACTATCGAAAGCTTAATGCTAAGTCTTTGGCATCAATAACTTTATATATATATATATCAATAGCGCACACAAAAATTTTTCAAGAGGGGAGTCCATGGTCGAAAGTTCCCCAACTCGTATCATACCTCAAGACAACACCTATTGATTCGTCTAATTTTGTTAACAAAAAACAGTAAAAATTGAATTGATAATTAGCATTATTTTATAAAATAAATTGTTAATTACAAGTACAGTAGAAGTCCATTAGTCCGGCATCCAACAGTCCGGAATGCCCGATAGTCCGGCATCACTCCGGAAAATTGTAAAAATTTTGGTTTTCTCCAAAAGTGTGTCTTTAAAGCAAATAAAAACGCTCGAGAGCTATTCGGAAGTTTTCGGGGTAGTTCGGGATCATCCGGAAGCGCTCGGTATTGTTCGGAAACAATTAGCGGCCGGCTAGTCTCAGCTGTCACAACAAATTCAGGTGCAGTGCAGCTCCGTTAATCAATCACGAAGCGTCTTCGCCATTTTTTTGTGCGTTGTTGTTTTGTGTCCTTTCACATCGCAGTAAACGTAACTTTTGAAACTGTTTATAAAAAAAGTGATTTTCGTTCTAACTGTACAGTGACCATGTTTTCAAAACCTAAACCTTCGAGTTCAAAAGGAGAGAAACGAAAACACGTAACACTGACTCTCAATCAGAAACTAGAAATCATCAAACGGCTAGAAAAAGGCGAGAATAGAAATGTTTTAATGAATGAGTTTAATATTGGCTCATCAACTATTTATGAAAAAGAAAAGAAAAAGAATGACATTAAAAAAGAAAAAGATGAACTAATGAAGTTTGCTTCTCAATCGGTAACAACTGAAAAATTGGCTTCTAGACAAACATTAAAAAAACCCAAACTGGAACAGGTAGATAGTGTATTGTTCAAATGGTTTAGTGCAGTACGTTCTGAAGGAAAGCCGGTAACAGGGCCAATGATTGTTGAAAAGGCAAAGAAATTCGGCCAAGATTTAGGAGTTGCTGAAAGTGAATGTAATTATTCTGATGGTTGGCTCAGAAACTTTAAGTTTCGGCATGGAATTCGAAGACTTGATGTAACTGGAGAAAAACTTTCAGCAAACCAAACCAAAAGTGACTCAGATGCCGAAACGGAAGAAAAGGAAAAAATCAGCTGGGCAGAAGCTGCAGAATAACTAAATAAGTTTATATCTTTTGCTGAGGCTAGTACTAGCTACAGTGCTTCAGAAATTATTGATTTCCATATCATTAAAAATAAATTTTATACTAAACGCCAAAAGAGTCAAGAAAACAAAAAGACATTCGTGACTTTTTTAAATCTAAGTGAAATATGTTTTACAGTACGTGTACATACATTATATGAAATGTAAAATAAACTTTGTTGTATGTATTTGCATACTGTATTTGTAGTTTAATTATTAACCTAATTGTTCTTATAATTACCGCCCGATAGACCGGAATTTTCGGTAGTCCGGCACCGAGCCGGTCCCGAACGTGCCGGATTATCGGACTTCTACTGTATTAAATTATCATCAATCGAAAAAAACTCAATGGCTTTGGGGGGTGTCCGAACCCCCAGGACACCCCTTGTGTGCGCCACTGATATATATATATATATATTTATATATATATTCATACATAATCATATGAAATACCCAGTGAAGCCGGTGGGTAACGGCTACTATATTATATATATTTTTTAAAAAGCTCTTTGATAGATTTGAGATTTTAAAAGTATAAAAATTGTATTCTCACGGAATTGCAACAAATTATTATGTATCTCCCGAATGGAAAAAGAAGCAAATCCGCTCTGTGTGTGAAAAGCCTTTCCTACGACAAAAATTACTTTTGCGCTTCACGAAACGGTAATAAATCCGGGGCTGTTCCGGAAATAAATAACACGTCTAATTGCTTCGAAATTCATTCTCTCGCGTTTGGATCGGATCTTTTATTCAATTATTTTAAATGCATTAATATTAATCGGGAAAACGAATGCAAAAACATTTCTCGCGGACTAGCTCTCTCAGTGAGTAGATTTTCTCTGTGTGTGTGTGATTAAATTCTTTTCTCTCTGCCCTTTCTTTCTTTTGAATTCCACGACGAGAGATCATCTTAAATGCAGGCTGTTATCAGTAGCTTTATATCCATCTCTAATTCTGGTGAAAGAAAGAACAAAAATGACGATAAAGATGAGATAATAAAGTACGCTTGAATTTGCCAATCTTTTATTTGGTTTATTTATTGTGTTGTGGTGGAGCAACCAGTGTCGTGGAAATATTTTTATTTATGCATAAAAATGCATTCAATCTACCTCGTATTTTTTTAATTTAATATTTATTCTTAGAATTTAGAAATAAAATATTTATTTATTAAAATAATAATTAGAATAAGCTTTCACTAAAATATTTATTTATTGGAATAAATTTTTTTTTCATAATTAAGAATTCAAAAAAATTTCAACAAACTTTAATTTGATTGGTAATGCTGAGTGGGTGAGTTATATTAACGTGGCAATCCAAAGCTGCGCCGCCTATCCAGTTATAGTGGTTAGTGACGCTGACTGCGGTGCCGTAAGGACTGGGTTTGAATCCCGGAGAAGGCATGGATGTTTGTAAATGTATAGTTGCCTGTGCGGCATGGGGTTACTATAAATAATCGTGGAGCCGCAAGTCCTCTCGTGAGGTTGGTAGAAGCGGGAGGTCTCTGATTACCCCAGGGTGTTCTCCCTCAAATCTGGGGGGGGGGGGGATATAGAAGTCTAACCTCTCTCAGGATCTGGCAACTTTCATTCGTTCCCTTCGGGAGGACACGACCACAGCAACACTATAAAGCTGCACGAGGACTATTGACGACAGACCTGGCAATTTTGAATCATGGTAAAGTGACAATGAACATATCTGAGCTAACCCCACCTTCCTAACTACCACATCACACAACTGGAGGAGAGGTTTAACCCTCGACAGATTTAACGTGCATCCGCCTTCTCTAATCGGCGGGGCTTCAGCGGTACTGGGCTCGAACTCATAACACGCAAGCTACGAGTCCTTGCTTTCACCACTAGGCTACCGCGGTCACTAAGAATGAATGTTTATTGACCGCATACTCCAAAGCGACACGAAAGCTATGGCGAAGAATGTGTCAATTTTGAACGACGGTCAGTGACAAGGATGAGACTAAGCCCCCCCCCCACATTCCAAACTACGTCAACGTGAAAATTTGAGCCATTGCAGAAAAACATGCATCAACTTCTCTACATGCGGGGTTTTCAGTGGCATCAGGATTCAAGCCCAGGACTTGACAACGTCAGCCACGAGTTTGTGACCTTCACCAGTAGGCCACCGTTTCCTCAAGAAATCACGCTAGCTCGTGGCTGTTGCAGCAGAATCGTGTGTCCAAGTCCTTGTGCTGATAAATATTCTTTGTATAGGGAGAAAAGCGTTAAATCTTTGTCGAGGATATAAAAATCTTCACGTGACGTCCTATGAAGTTTAGAGAGTTTGTGCCAATTGAGGGATGTCATCTTCATCACTTGACAAAAATTATGAAATCCTTCCATCCTCCAAAACTCTATATTGTACTAGTTTAGTAATCTATGAGTGAGTGAGTGAATATTAACGTTGCAGTTTTCAGCTACACAAGGGCTTTGGCGACGGACCTCGTAATTTTGAACCATGGTTAAATGACGAGGGCAACACCTGAACTGGCTCCCTCCTCTCCGAACTACCACACCAAAGGGAGGACGTTTGAACTCTCGACAGATTTAACGGCATCTCTCCCCTACACGGTGGGGACTTAATGGTACTGGGTCGATCTCATGACATGCCAGCCACGATCGATACCTTGACCACTAGGCTACCACGGACATTAATTAATCCCTAATCAAGTGAATCTTTTTATATATTTAGATTAATTGCAAATACTTTTCAAAATTTCCTGCATTCGCATATTTTTTTGTTTTTCTAAATTTATCGTTGATCCGGAACTAATCACTTATTTTGCATTGTACCTTTTTCCTCCCTCTCTCACGATTATATGTTTTTGTCTCCGGGTTAAAATTATAGCTCTACAGGTACCATTTTTTACTCTAACCAGATTAACGTAAGTTAGACTATAATCAGCTTGTATTATTCCTTTACAGTTATTTTTTAATA
>BMAO01017810.1:0-49458 GCA_019973975.1 Trichonephila clavata
CAGGAGCGGCAGCAGCAGCGGCTGGTGGTGCTGGACAAGGAGGATACGGTGGTGTCGGTTCTGGAACGTCTGCTGCCTCTGCAGCTGCTTCACGCTTATCTTCTCCTGAAGCTAGCTCAAGAGTTTCCTCAGCTGTTTCCAACCTGGTTTCAAGTGGTCCTACTAATTCAGCAGCCTTGTCAAGTACCATCAATAATGTGGTCTCACAAATTAGCGCCAGTAATCCTGGTCTATCTGGATGTGATGTCCTCGTTCAAGCTCTTCTTGAGGTTGTTTCTGCTCTTATCCATATCTTAGGTTCTTCCAGCATCGGCCAAGTTAATTATGGTGCAGCTGGTCAAGCTACTCAGATTGTTGGCCAATCAGTTTATCAAGCCTTAGGTTAAATAAAAATCACGAATCGCTAACATTTAATGGATTGGATTGTCAAATTTTTGTTATTTTTATAACTATTTTCAATAAACAATATGCATATATAATATATGTGTTTGTGAAATTTTTCTAAACATTAATTTTATTTTTGATGATGTTTTGATTGTTAGTACGTTTAATATTTGTTGAAGAATGCTTGGTTTAATTTTTACACGTTGTAAAATGAATTTAAATTTTTTATTTTTAAAAAAAAATTTTATTTATTACCTCAACCAAAATTAAAATATTAACTTTTATTTCAATGGATACAAAAAGTCTTTTTCCATTGATTACATATTTCTATAGAAATTTTATTACGAAAAGATCCAATTCAAAGTAAAGAACTGGGAAAGTGTATACCAAATGAGTGAAAACAAGAGTGAAAATAATAAAAAGTATTTATGTAATAGTGAATACTAATCTTTTATAGGAAAACAAGAGAAAAAGAGAACTATCACTAAAGAAAACGCCTTTTTTAACTTATCATTAAATGTTTTACTTGCGACGAATTACAAATCCCTCTAACTAAAATTTATTGGTAAATCAACGTTTTAATAAACGATTTTCGATCATGTTAAAACTAATCGACGTGGAAGTCGCATATAAATAACATCGGTAAAAAACATTATTTTAGTTTAAATGGGGAATAAACAGGGATTTTCTTTCAAACTTCACATTTTGCGTAACATAACTTTTTTCTACCTTATATTTTAAGAGAGAAAGGAAACGTTGAGTCAAACTGAATTAATTCAATTATTAGTTCTAATAATTTAATTTTACGAAGCGTTATTTTAATTTGCTGCTTTCAATTTTCAAGTTTCACGTTGTAAACAATTGGAGTTATGAGTAAAATTAGTAACTAGTTTAAATTAATTTTTTATTATTACTTATAGTTAAAATATTGTATCTTCCGAAACAATTGAACATAGAACATTTTACCTCAATTGAACTCTTTAAAAAGAGAGTAAAAAGATTTCACCCATGTCGCCAACATGGTAGCCAAGTCGTTACATTTGATCGCCAAAAATGAAGCCTCTTTAAATAATTAGTTTTATTCAATGAGTTTTATTAATTGTAATTAAATTATCGTATTGTCATCCAAAACAATCGTGTATGGAAAATTTCAGCTCTATTGAGCACTTTATATTATGAGAAAAAACATTTGAAATTTTGACCCAAACATAGTTAAAATGTGAGTAGAGAAGAAAACTCGTTGATAAGAAAAACGAAAAAAGTAATACGTTCTTAACTGTTTGAAGGTAATTTCTGTTTTCTCAGAAACAATTAATTTATCGTAAAATTTAAAATTTGAACACAAACATCTGGAAAGTAATCTCGAACTCAGTATTCTCATAACTATTAAAAAATCTTCAACCTTTTTTTCTGTGGAATTTTAAAATGATTAAGGTTAAACTAAAATAATGTTTTTATTCACATTGGAATAAAATATTAGATTTTTGAAGTCTGTATTTCTACAACAATTTAAAGGGAAACATGTTATCGAAATAAGATACTTTCTTAGTTACCTCGATGTTGTTGTTAAGAGAGACTTTACCATTTGTATTTTTTGTGAGTTTGGCGAGCGCCAAGGCGTCTGTTAATTAGGTTGTCAGAAATAATTTCGCGAAAATCGTCAGTTGTAGTTCAGGCTATGAGCTTAGCAGACCTTCGGTGTCAAATCATTTAAGTTTTATAAGGAAATATACAGTTCGGGTTTCTTTATTTAGTTAAATTTATTCTTGCCTCTCCACGTGTTATTGTGAAGTTAACATATTTTTCAACATATTGTTAACATATTAACATTTTTTAGTTCAAATTCAATTGTTTGTGGGCTGCATCTACCCGATGCTGGGTGCTTTTGGTTTTCATCAAGTAGTTCCAGAGAAGTCATATAAAAGGCTTTATTCATAATGCGAGACAGTAGAGCAATGACCTCACCCTCTGCCTGCACAAGTTCAGAGTGGTTTACATCATAGGGGTGAGGCGTGATGTCACTCCACCCCAGCGCCGTTCAAAGTACGGCTATTTTCACAACACCACGATTTGGTGAAGTAGATTTGGTTTGTCAGAATCGCGCGAATGACCTTGACCCTTTAGATTTGGCTGTAGATAGATTCGTCGTGCTCTTTCCGAATATTTATTGGGATACGAGTGGGAGCCATGTGGTTTTAATAAAAGTTCTGTGCGTTTGCGATTTTCAACTTCGCCGCGCAAATATGCAGTTAGATCAGTGACTTGGGATTGTTTTATATTATGTTTTTTATTGTATTCTAATGCCAAATCAGGGGTAAAAGCTTTCATTATTATCGGAAACAGACAACTGAAAGAATCGAGAGAGATTTCAAGGGATTCGAGTGCCCTAATGTTTATTTCTGATTGATCGTATAACTTTCTTAACGCGATTACATCGAACGATTTACGGACAGAAACACTGAAGATAGATCCACATCTATCTTCTAAAATTTTAACTGCTTTGGCATAATTTTCCGGTGTTAGTGTTAAACCTCGAATAGTCAATTCTGCATCAGACGTGAAAACCGATTTCAAATAAGAAAATTTGTCCACATCAATTAAATTCGAATTATCATGCACTGCGGATTTAAATTTAGCCCAAAAACTGGGGAAACTACTGATATCCTTGCCCGAAAAGGATTCTAACTTAAGTTTAGGTAAACGCGGTTGATTTGTTAAAACGGAACTAACTGTATTATTTAAAGGAATTGCTATGTTATGCGGATGATTTTCGACCAAATTTTGAACAGCAATGCTCGAAACTGTTCCTATGTAACGTTCAGCACGGATTTTCCATTTTATAAATTTATCTCGATATTCTTCGCGAGTTACGATTTCGTCTCCAAGACTTTCAATATCTATTAAACTCTCAATTTTCTTATCGAGTGTACTCAGCTCCGAAAATTTAGAAATAATTTAGAAATTTATTGCATGTGTGTAAATCTCATGCACTGTTGTTTTATCGGCTGAATTGTTTATTTCGTATTCTAATTTATTAATTTGTTTTGTCACGAGGGACCTCGAAACAAATCGAGTCTTTTTTGCTCTTTCTAATAAAGCCTGATTTGCTGCATTCATTTTAAACAAAAATATTTCAAAACAAATATACAAATAATAACACCAATTCTAAATGCAACTTAGTATAAATTCAACACATTCAAATAAAATCCAATTTGACAATCTGCATACAAATAAACAAAACTATACCAGAGCAACCTTCAAAATACCGACAGTTACAAATAAACTAAATTTCAAATATGATAAAATAAGCTAAACTAAACGAATACCAAACACACACACACACATTCAAAGTGAGACTAAACGAAAGCACTCACCCCAATAGGCATCGAAACGTCCTTGTGGGCACCAATGCAAAGAATCTAAAGAACCGAAGCGAAATGTTCTTTGCGAATGAAACGAATGAGTGTGCCGAATTCTTAGAAACTGATCAGTCCCTATTACTCAACGAAGACACAAAATTGAATATAGTAATGTTTAGTGAGACTGAACTTGCCGTAATGCGGCCCACATTCTACAAATCAAGTTACACACTGACAATATTTACATTTTAGATACTGAGGTGCGCCCAGCAGCGCCCTCGCATGGCCAATATTTCGGCACAGGTCCCTCAATTCCTTACAAGCTAACGGTGGAATAATTCAAGATGAACTATTTTCGATCATAATTAGGTTTAGAACACAAACTATTGCTATTACGGCTGATATCGAAAAGATGTATAGAATGATTCTAATCACTCCAGCTCAAAGAGATTACCGGCGGATCCAGTGGAAGCTCTCTTTGTTGAACCAGTTTTAACGTACAGACTAATTACTGTTACTTATGAAACAACCAGTGCTGCCTTCTTAGCCACTTGAACGCTAAAGCAAATTGCAATGGATAATCGAGAAAAGTTTCCAGCAGCTGCAGAAATTTTAGAGACTGATTTCTATGTTGTCGACTTAGTGTCAGGTATAAGCAACATTGAAACTAGAAAAGGAATTCAGAAACAGCTCATTGAATTACTCAGTTAAGTTGGAATGAAGCTTCACAAATGGTCATCAAATAGTAAAGATATGTTGCAAGAACTCCCATATGAAGCCCAGGAATATAATCTTGATCGTGTGGAAGAAAATGTAAAAAACTCGGATTCATTTGGAACCTAAAAAAGGCCCTTCCAGGAGAATAATTTTCCCATGTACTTCATCTACTCCAGAGGTTTTGAAATTGTGTTCCATGGAACGCTGGGGTTCCACGAGTCAAAACAAAAATTCGAAAAGAAAAACGTAAATATGCATACAAGATAGATTTATGTTTTATAGAGTTTGTATGACCGCAAAGGTTTTGCAATCCCGTGTTATATTTTCAATTTTGGGATTACATTATCCAATCCCCTGGATCAGGATTGGACTATTTATCAAAAATACTTACTCATTTCCTTAATTGTTATGACGTAACCAAACTGAGAGCATTATTAAAAAATTGGTTTAATATTATTAGTTATTGTAGCAAATAAAAACAAAACTTAATTCATCATTAAAAAAATTGTACGTAACGAAATTTTAAAATAATTTTTTCATTTGTTGTTGTTGTTATCGTGTATGACAAAGTGCAAAGGTATTGTATATAACAAAATAAAGATAAAGAAACGAGTCAAATATTGCCAAAGGCGTGAATCACTGCCGTGGCAACATCCATGGCACGATCCGAGTATAGGATGTTCATGCTGTAGTCATTGTCTATTTTAAAAAGGGCACCAACAATGGAAGGACAGTTAAAAAGATGTTTGGGATCCAGTTGCTTGCCTGGGCAGTGCCTGCATTCCACATATGATCTGGATCCATCAGGCAGAATCTTCATGCCCTTAAAATGTTTTGTCTTTAGTCTGGTTTTTGTTGTAATTTCTCGGCTATAATTTAATTCTGGAGCGATAATTTTTTTCGTGGGTTTGAGCAGAGCTTTTGTTTTGCGACTGCGTTGGCATACCAAAGACCATAGTCGAATAAGTTACACGTTCAAGGGTTCTGGCTTCATTGGCAAGGAAATCGGCGCCATCTTGTTCCTCTCGATGTCAACATGTGCCGGAATCCACTGGAGGGTGCATGATTTGCCCAATGCACCAATGGAAAGTAAAAGAGAGTTGATTTCTTGGGTGAATTCCATTTTTCCTTTCATGATGGCCTCAAGAGCGGATCTACAGTCGGAGAGAACAATGATGCCGTCGGAATTAGCGATATCTGTCCATGTAAGGTAAATATCTAGGGCTGTCCTAATTGCTATGAGCTCACACGTGAAATTGGAAGCAATTTGCCCTGCGGAGACCTTGTGCTTTGAAGTTGTATTATCTGGGTATTTAAGAAAGACACCAGATCCACCCCTATTGCACTCTGAGTCTGAAGAACCGTCAGTGTAGGCAATTACTAAACGAGGCCTCATAAGACTGATAATTGTGTCCATGCCTTTCCTTTTAATTGTGTCCTTAGATTCCTTTTTCGTGCAAGACTCAAGAAGGTCTAAAAATATTTTGGCAGAGGGAGGTGGTTTGACTGGAAAACAAGGTTCTTGAATGATGTCAAGGCTTGTGTGATTCAAGTTAATGTTGTTTCTGATGTCTTTATCAAACTGAAGTGTTCAAGATCTTTTCAGCCTATTCTTAGCTGTCCAGGAGTGAAAAGTGATGTTGGAAATATGTTGTTCGCCACAGCTTCTGGTTTTGTTTGTAAATTTAATGGTGGCAAGTTTCCTCCTGCCTTTCAATGATGGCAGGCCACACTCACTCTCAGCTGTCACATTATTTGTCGAGGACACAGCTCCGATGATAATTTTTTACGCCCTATACTGAACAGAGTCGATTTTCTCTGTTGAGGTAGAAGCTGATGGAGCCCAAACGGGTGCTGCATATTCGAGGATTGGTCTTATAAGTGCAGTGTAGGTGTTTAGGAGTGTCTTTGGTTTAGAACCCCAAGTCGAACCGCAAAGTGTACGAAGAATATTGAGCTTCTTTAAAGCCTTTTGCGATACATTCTGTATATGCTCGGTAAACCTCAGTTCTGCATCTAGCGTTAAGCCAAGGTATTTGGGATGGGAGATTTTTTAAACAATTGAGTTATTTAACCTTAATTTGGGGAGGAAGACTGCCCTGTTTCTTCTGTCAGTAGAAAATACACAGTATTTGGTTTTTTCTGGATTTATCAGCAGTTTGAGCTGCTTAGCCCAGTCTTCAATGTGAGAGAGATTTTCGTTCAGCACATTTTCGGACATTAGGATGTCAGTATGAGAGTGCCAAATGGCAATGTCATCTGCATAGCAGGCTATTTTAGCTTCATTAACAATGTGATTATCGACAGTGTCCATATAGAGGAGAAAAAGGAGTGGGCTTAGGACCGATCCCTGCGGAACGCCTGCCCAAGATCTATGTGTCCTTGAAAACCTTCCATTTACCATTACAGCAAATCTTCTGTCTCTTAAGAAATCGTTGATCCATAGTAAGATATTGCCTGAGACGCCTAAGCAATGCAAAATTTTAATGAGTTTTTGTCTCCAAACCCTGTCAAAGGCCGCAGAAAGATCAAGGAATACGGCTGTATTTTTCCTATGAGGTCGTTCTTGAAATCCATCTATGATTGATTGCACCAAATAGAAAAGTTGGTCAACAGTGCTATGCTGATATCTATAAGCTGTTTGGTAAAAGTGTAATACTTTCCGCTTGATAAGCCATTTCACGATACGGGAATGAATTATTTTTTCCATAATTTTACATAAAGCGCTTGTAAGGGATATGGGCCGGAAATTTTTACAGCTTGCTGCATCCTTACCAGGTTTGAGAATAAGAACAATGACAGACATTTTCCAGATAGTGGGTAGTTTGCCAGTAATCCAGGATAGGTTGAAAATCTGAAGAAGAATACTCCTGGCAAGAACACCAAAGTGTTTGATCATTGAACCGAAGATGAGGTCGATACCAGGAGACTTCTTAGGGCCAAGGCTTCTAATTACGCTGTCAAGTTCTTCCAAAGTAATATCATTAGAAAAATAATCTCTTTGGTTGTAGGATTTACTTTGATTTAAAACCTGTCTATAGATTTTCTTTTGTTTTCTATCTTCTCTGCTAAAACTCAGCCTGCTTGCCTGTTCATAATGTTGAGCCAGTAGGTTTGCAGTCTGCCTGTCAGTCGTGGATGTATATCCGCCAGAGGTAATAGCATTGGAGGTTGGTCCATTATTTTGTTGATTGCAGCGGTTGTTGAGGACGTTGATTACTCGCCAGTGGTGGTAATCTTTCCTTGGATCAAGCCTGCCGCAAAGATCAATCCATTTTTTTCTTTTACATGCAGCGATTTCATCCTCGACTTTGCGACTGATATCTATAAGATTTCTTCTGTTTTCGTCAATATTGTTCTTCTCAAGTACATGTCTGGCTGCATCTCTTTCTCGTATTAGTTCGTCTATGCTATGATCTCTCCAGTAGGGCACCCAGTTCTTTTTTCTCCTTCCTCTTGGAATGGAGACTTTGGCTGCTTTCTGCACACCAGAAGTGAACTTCTGAATAAGAATTTCCAGGTCTTTGCAGGTTGTCATCTGTGTGCAGTAGGTCTCTAGGCACTCAGTGAACCGATTCCAATTCATTTGTTGTGTTTCTGTAAATAAGCTTTTAAAAAACACAGCTCGTCCAGTACCTCATCGTTAAAACGGCTTCTTATTTTTGCTACAAATTGTTTTACCGAAGAAAATGCTCGTTCAGACTCTATACTAGTAGGTTTTATCGTCATTAAATCTATATATATAAAGGAGAAAAGCGACTCACTGACTGACTGACTGACTAATCACGAAATCTCTGGAACTATTCAACCTACAGACTTGAAATTTGGTAGACATGTTCCTTTGATAGAGTAGACATCAGCTAAGAAAGGATTTTCTGAAATACGAAATGCAAGGGGCGTTACGGGGGGTTAAGGGCTTTAATAATAATTGTTTCCATGTTTAAACTACTTGATGTACAATCTTGAAATTGGGTAAGCGGATTCCTTTCAGAGAGTAGAGATCCGCTACAAAATGAGTTTGGTGAAAATCGACCCCCAAGTGGCGTTGCAGGGGCTTAGGGGGCGTTATAGATAATTATTTCCATTTTTAAACTATTTGACGCACTGTCTTTAAATTTGATATATAGATTACTTTCGTAGAATAATGATCAGTTACAAAACGGGTTTTGTGAAAACAGACTTCTAAGTGACGTTGCGGGGGATTAAGGGGCGTAATAGATAAATATATCCGTTTTTAAACTACTTCACATACCTGCTTGAAAATTGGTAGGTAAGTTTCTTTCCTGGAGTAAATATCCGCTACAAAATGGGTTTTGGGAAAATTGACCCCCAAGGGGTGTTGCGGGGGCGGGGGGTTTAAGGGGCGTTATAAATTCCTATTTTTAAGTTATTAGACGTACAGTCTTGAAACTTAGTAAGCAGATTCCTCTCATAGGGTAGAGATACGCTAAAAATGGGTTTCGTGAAAATTGCCCCCAAGTGGCGTTGAGGGGACTTAAGGGGCGTTATAGATAATTATTTCCATTTTTAAACTATTAGACGCACAGACTTTATATTTGATAAAGAAATTTCTTTCATAGAGTAGAGATCAGCTATAAGAAGGTTTTGTGAAAACAGACCTCTAAGTGGCGTTGCAGGGGAATAAGTGGCGTAAGAGATAAATATTTTCGTTTTTAAACTGTTTGACCTACCTGCTTGAAAATTGGTAGGAATGTTTCTTTCATGGAGTAAATATCCGCTACAAAACGGGTTTGGAGTAAATTGACCCCCAAGGGGTGTTGCGGGGGGTTAAGGGCAGATACAAATAATTATTTCTTTTTTTAAACTATTAGACTCACAGTCTTGAAATTTGGTTAGCAGATTCCTCTCATAGGATAGAAATACACTGCAAAATGTGTTTTGTGAAAATCGACCCCTAGGTGGTGTTGCGGGGGTTCAAGGGGCGTTATTGATAATTTTTTTGCATTTTTAATTAATTGGACGCACAGTCTTCAAATTTTGCTAAGCAGATTCCTTTCATAGAGTGCAATTCCCCTACAAAATGGGTTTTGTGAAAACAGACCCAGAAGTGGCGTTGCGGGGGCTCAAGTGGCGTTATAGACAACTATCCCCCTTTTTAAACTGTTAGACGTACAGTCTTGAAATTTGATAGCAGATTCCTTTCGTAAAGTAGAGAACCGCTACAAAATGGGTTTCGCGAATATCAACTACCAAGTTTAATTTCGGGAGATTAAGAGGCGTAATCGATAAATATTTCCATTTTTAAACTACTTGATCATCCTGCTTGAAAATTGGTAGGCATGTTCCTTTCATGAAATAAAGTTCCTCTAACAAAGAGTAAAATGAAAATTGACCCCAAAGATGTTTGCGAGGGGTCAAGAGGAGTTGCAGAAAAAAATTCCTGTTTTTAATTGTTAGACCCATATATTTGAAATTTGTTAAGCATGTTTCTTTTGTTGAATAGGGAACCACTAAGAATAAATTTTAAGCAAATCAAGTTCTAGGGGGTTGCAGGGGTTACTGGGACATATTGACAAAAAAAATTATTTTTTTCGAGCTACAAGGACTATAATAATGAAATTTGGTTTGCATTTTTCTTTTGTTGAATTGAAATCCGCTAAGAGCAGTTATTTTGGAAAACGGCTCTCAACGGGATTACGGGGATATTTATAGTAAAACTTTTGCTTTTTTCTGTTAGATTTAGACTTGAAATTTGGCTTGCATGTTCGATTTACGGAGTAGAGATCCACCGAAAATTGGTTTTGCGGGAATCCACTTGGTTTTTGAGTTACGAAAGAGCAAACATCATTCTATGCTTCAATTTTAGAGATTTTTAGAAAATACAAATTAGATGAGTTCTGCCCTTTTTTTTTTATCAACAGGTGATAGTTACAGGTATAAGTATATTTTTCAATTCAATCGAATTCTTAATGCTAGGACTTAGATATCAATAATTTATACATATATATAAGCAATAAAAATTTATAAAACATCATGAAATACCCAGCGAAGCGGGTGGGTAATAGCTAGTAGGAGTATATTCTTTCCAGGTAGTCACCACGACTCCCTCCATTTCCAAAAAGAGACATTTCTTTTTGAATTTCTGATGACAGTGCCTCCAACCTAATAGGCTGCATTCGTGCTCATCCCTATTTGACAACTTTATCCAGTTCTTTTGCTACACTTAAGGATTTTTGTGTACAAATTGGTCCAGGTATTTCATCAGAATGTGTATCAATTTCAAGTGTTGCTTTATTTGAAATAGAAGATCCAGTTGCATGAGCTGTTTGTAATGCAATGGGATTTGAAGCGTCAAGTCTTTCAAGCAGTTTCAGTATTAATTTATGACATTTAATGAAAGAAGGAACTGGGGCGAAATCTATTCCTGATGTCCGTATAAGAATTTTCTACGGTAACGCGTTGCACGTCAAATGTTTGCCAATGTGTCATGTGATTCCGACCTGGCACCCGTTGTCTGTGAATTTAGTCCATTTTGAACTGATTATTAAATGCAAAAAAAAAAACAAAAAAAATGCGCTTAGTACTCAAACAAAAAATTTTTACGTACATATTTTATGAAAAGAATATAAATTTTCTAAGAATTAAATTGTTAGAAAATTTTGATGGAAAAAGATTTCAAAATATAATTTAGGCGAAAAATTAAATCCCGGGATAAGTCATTTTAACTTCGGGATTTGAAGTATCACCAGGATCCCGGAATTTAGGGATCCCGTCCTGAAAACCCTAGACCATAAGTATCTAAAGCTGTTTCCCAAGAAAAAAAAATTTTAAAAAACTTACCTAGAAAAGCCTTTTTTTTTTTAGCAATTTCTCGCAACTTTCATTACAATGTAATAAAAAAAATATCAATACGGTTTTCTTCGTTTGTACTATTTAGATTGTGAATATTCTGTTGTTTATGATCATGGGTTACACAAAATAATTTTTTACTACAGCAATACTTTTCATCAGTTACTGAAAAACTAAGTGGAATGAATTTAGATGAGTGTTAAAATTATACAATGGCGTTTTTGCGAATAGAGAAAACCCCCTATCAGACAACATTTTCAAGAAAAGATCTAACTTGTAAAATAACATTTCCCATAAGACAAAACCAAGCATAAATGAGTAAACAAAAAGATTTGGCAATGAAGAAGAGACAATTGATCTACTTATCAACAAATTAGAATTAAAATCTAAATTTAAGCAAGAACGTCGACTAATTTCAGTCCGTAAATTTGCGAAATACTCGGAGCTTTCTCCCACGGGTATTAATATTTTCATGCCACCATTCTGAACCATGTATTTACGTCAAAATACGTTTCTACAAAAAGAAAAAAAAACAATAAAAAGGAATGAAAGCAGAATATGAAATGCGACTACAGATAAATACGAGGTGTGACACGAAAATAACGAGACTGATCCAATAAATAATTGTTCTTACAGAATTAGTTTTCTATGACATTATCACCTTCAAAATAGTTCCCTTCAGTATCCACACACTTCTGCATTCGGTGCTGCCATTGCTGGGAAGAGTTGAGGTACGAGAATTTTTAAGGCCTTTCAGAAGATTCTCCGTGTTTGCTTGAGCCTCTTCGACTGAGGTAAAATGTGTTTGTTCCCTTTAAGCAAAATTTAACTGCAGGAAACAAAAAAAAAGTTGCATGGGGCCAAATCAGGAGAATAAGGAGCTAATTAGCAGGAGAATAAGAATGCCCCATAGCTGTAATTTTTTTACTGGTCATAAACTGCTCGACAGATAGGACCCTGTGAGTGGGTGCATATTTTGGGGGCAACAGCCATCCATCACTTCCCCCAATTCTGGCTTTTTTCCCCTAATTTTTTCACGAAGTATTTTCAATACTTCAATATAATAGTGTCGATTAACAGTCTAAATACTGATATGAGTGGAAACTCATTCGTATCATGAATTTTGGCAATGTTTTGGTCACTAATCGCTGACCTTGGGTGCCTTGCAGCTTCACCTTCCACACTGACCCTTCCCCCTGAAAATCTCTTATACCATTCAAACACTTAAGCACGAGACAAAGTTTCATCTCCATAAGCATCAGTTAATAATTGAAAAGTTTTCGTGGCTGATTTCTTCGCAAGAAACTTGATGTTGTTTCGACATTTTTTTCTGGCAAAATGCAGTTGCATGTGTTCCCTAAATGACGTTGTACTCCCAACTGGTGAGATTGATCAAGGGGAAACTAGCCAAATGGATAGAGGAGATGCTTGCGGTGACGTCACCAAAACCGTTGTTGCCAGCTCCACTCTTTTCCAAGCTACACACTTAATTTCATTGTTTTTTTTGTGTCACACATTTTAAAACAGATCTAGACTTAAATTGTGTGTGAAAAAATGCAAACACATATCACATAATGCAAGGATAGATGACACCTGGAGAGCGAATTAATGCTATTACTAAAGAAATCACATTTTAATATGATAAATAAATGTATAAAACACATGAAGTATTTTATTGATAGTTTTTACTTAAAGCACCTAAAACATGTTGATTTACTTTAAATATTAATTTCGTTTCAGTGAAATTCGATTAACACGAAACTCAAGGGATTGAAATAGTGTATTACAAGAAAAAAGCCCTAACAAGATTAAGTTTAATAGAGTGTACATAGTCATGTATTTATGCATGCATTGAATAAAAATCAATGACACAAAAACATGCACAGGAAGTATCCGACTAGGTTAAAAAAGTGTTTTTTGACAAAAATGTCGAATTTTTTTTATGATTGTAAAACAAAGCCCCAACCTTTAAGATTCTAAAACAGTCTTTATTTTAATTTTACGTAAATTAGAACTCTAGATATAGCAATTTTAATAAGTCATAGTAGTTGAAAACGAAACCGGAAGTAATGTCATCTGGACCGGAAGTGAGCGACACATATGCAGTGTTTAATTATTATTTCCCTAAAATTGAATTTCAAAAACCAAAATTTTAATTATCTGTTTACGAAGCCACAGTTTGCTAATAATTATTTCAAACAATTTTGTTGCAAACGATTGGCAACGGTATTTTAAGACTATCACTATTCCGTGTTTGTTTACATTCGACGTTAGATTTACCACGCCTATCTTAATTCTGTTTTTTCTATATTTTGCTTTATTTTTAGAATTTAAATTGTTTTAATTTAATCTTAAATTTATTTTACCTGAAATCATGGGTAAATGTCGTTTATATCGCCCCCGTAAAAGAAAGTTTCATGGAAACCAAAATACATGCACTGAAATTGCTTTATGCAAGGAAAAAATTATGACCACCAGTTCACTGAAATTGCAGCATTGTTATCAGGTAAATGATGATGAAAGTAATACAGAACATTTAACTGGAAACAGGTTGATTGATCTGGAAATTTTAATTGGTATTTTTTCCTTATTGTGTTGCCCAACTAAAAAGTGTAGAGCAGGAAGCCTTTATCTTGTGGAAGATTCAAGGCTTGGATTATCTTCAAACTTTTCTTTGCACTGCAAAAATTACAGTTTCATATCGGCATTTTGTACTTCTAAAAGACAAACTGAATGAACTCAATACTCGTTTTGTTTATGGCTTAAGATTGATTGGTAGAGGTGTCTCAGCAGAAAACTTTGTGCTGTTTTGAATCTACCTCCCTTTCTCTCAAAGCTTGCATTCCGCCAACAAGGAAAAAAACTCCTCAGTGCTGCTACTTCCATTGGAGAAAAAATAATGAATGACGCAGCAAAAGGTATTAGGCAATTAAAAAATTCTATACATGATACTGTAAATTGTGGTGTTTCGGTGGATGGTACCTGGCAGCGTCGTGGTTTTTCTTCGCTAAATGGTTGTGTTAGTGCAATATCTGTCGATACTGGGAAAATTGTTGACTTTGAAACTTTATCTCAGTTTCGTAGAAAATGCAATTCAAAGACGGAGCAACAAAATGTGAAATTGCGGTTTAATCATCATAAAGGATCTGCATCCAGTATGGAACCGGTTGGGGCTTATCGCATTTTTGAGAGGTCGGAAGATCATAGAATGTTACGATACACTGACTATTATGGGGATGGAGATTCAAAAGCTTTTGATGCAGTGAAGAATTTTTACGGGAAAGATTCTGTTACGAAGCTAGAATGTATAGGGCATGTTCAAAAAAGAGTTGGAACAAGGCTTCGAAAATTGAAAAGCAGAAATAAAGGACTCGGGGGGAAAGGTAAATTGACTGATGGTTTAATTAATAAGCTACAGAATTACTATGGAATTGCTATTCGAAGCAATATTGGGAACTTGGACAAAATGCAGTCTGCTGTTATTGCTGCCTTCTTTCATTGTTGATCATCAAAACATCAGCCAAAACATGAATAGTGCCCTGTCGGAGCTGAAAGTTGGTGTAAATTTCAACGGGCTAAAGCTTCTAATATTGTGTATCAGGATAAATCCTTGGAACTGCCACGAAATATTGTTAACACGATAAAGCCAGTTTATATGGATTTGTGTGACAGAAATCTTTTAAAGAAATGTTTACACGGCAAAACTCAAAATCCGAACGAAAGTTTTAATGCAATTTTGTGGCAGATATTACCAAAAGAAGTTTTCGTTGAGCATCAAACATTGCGTTTAGGAGTTTATATTGCTGTTGTGCAGTTTAATAATGGCTTCCAGGGATTAATTTCCATATTAAATTAAATGGGTATTGTTTCAGGCTATTATATTGTACGGGGACAAAACACCTTCGATAATGAGCGCATTGCAGATTCAAAACGTCACTCACTGCCAACAGCAAAAACCTGCAGAAGAAAACTCAAGGGGCCATAGTACCTTTAAACCTTCAAAAAATCGGTTTTTTAAAAATATTTTTAAAAATTAATACAGACTATTAGGAGCATTTTAAAACAAACCGCATCAAAATCGGACTAAAATTACGGCAATAGCAATTAAAAATGTCAAACGTCACCAGCAGATTGTCCATTTAAAACCGAATGTAAACAAACCGTGTTCGTAAATTTCGGTTTTCAAACGGATGGCGTTATTGAAATTATTTTCTCCCCAGTTGTTTCTAATTCTTAATTTTATCTATTTTTAATTAGAGAAGGAAGCTTGCAACTCAACACAGCCCTAGTTCGAAGTAATGTTTGTTTACATATGTATTTTTTTCATACTGTTTACTTCTGCGTTAGAGTTCTATCTCGCAATTCTTAGGAAAGTTTTTTAAATTTTTGTTCATTTTAGTTTTTTTGCCTCATATTAATTTGCAAAAAAATGTCTAGCAAAGCACAACGTAGAGGCAGTGACTATCTCCGTAAGAGAAAACGTTTTCATAATAAGCAATATACTCGCAAAGTATCAGATAAGCTTGATGTTGATTGCATATCTGCTTCATCTAAGAAACTGTGCAAAGAAAGTGATCTTGATAAGGAAGTAAGAAATTCCAATCAATCTAATGGATATAGATTGATAGACATTGATATTTTATTATCTGAACTATCCCAATATGTATAACATGTCCTAACTGCAATACTAAAGCAGTTCTAAAAGAAAAGATTTTGTATGGATTGGTATCTGAATTTTATGCTGAATGCTACTCATGCAGTACACTGTCCACTTTCAAAAGTTCACCAGTTATGACTATGAAGTAAATACACGAATAACCTATGCTATGCGCACAGTAGGGCAAGGTTTTTGTGGTATAAAACATTTTTGCACAGTCATGGATTTGCCACCACCAGTGTCACAAAAGGTATATGAAAAGATCCTGCGGAAAATAAATTTGGCCAGTTGTGAAGTAGCAGACGACTCCATGAAGAATGCTGCGAAAGAAGAAATATTAGCTTCTGGAAGCAACGAAATCTGCGTCAGTGGTGATGGTACGTGGAAAGCACGCGGACACACTTCACGTATTGGTGTGTGTAGTGTCATTGGAGATATTACTAGAAAAGTGCTTGATGTTGCCATTCTTTCTTCATATTGTAATGGATGGGAAAAATGGCGAGGTCCAAAATCTGGACATTCATATGAGGAGTGGAAACTAAAACATCAACCACACTGTGTAAAGAACCATATTGGTTCTTCCAGTAAAATGGAAGTAGATGGGATGAAGCAGATCTTTCAACGATCAGTTTCACAACGAAATACCCAATATATCAAGTATATCGGTGATGGGGATACAAAAACCTTCCCGGAGCTTCAAAGGATAGTACCATATACTGTCGAAAAAGTTGAATGTGTGGGTCACGTACAAAAGCGGTATGGGTGCTAGGCTGCGAAAATTAAAAACAATGAGTCGTGGCCAAAAATTATCAGATGGTAAGAGTATCAGCGGTAAAAATCGACTGACTGATAAGTTAATTGACACAATTACCACCTATTATGGCAATGCTATTAGACAGAATCGCATCTCTGCTAAAGATATGCGTCAGGCCAAATGGGCAATTTATTGTCATTATAGGTCCACTGATGATGAACCTATGCATCACTTCTGCCCAGTCGGTGATACTTCGTGGTACAAATATCAAAAGGCAGTTGCTACAAATAGTGTTTCTTTATTTAATCATAAAAATACTGTGCCAATTGCCATAATGGATAAAATAAAGCCTATAATAGCAGAACTATCTGCACCAAAATTGCTCAAAAAATGTCTGGGAGGTAAAACGCAAAATGCTAATGAGTCGTTCAACTCGACTATTTGGAAGTACTGCCCCAAAACTTCTGGATCGTCTAAAAATATTGTTGACATAGCTGTAAATGAGACAATAGTAATGTTTAACGAGGAAATGACAGGGCGTATAAAGATAATGAAAGCTCTTGACTTTAATATAGGGCATTTTGCTGTTACTTTTGCCTTTCGGGCCAATTATGCACGCATAAGAAATGCGGAAATTAAATCAAAATTATATATGTTAGAGGCCCGTAGGGCTAGCAGAATGAGAAGAAAAGCCACAAATGAGCATTTTGCAGAACTAGAAGGTCCTACATATGAAGCAGGATCATTTTAGGTATTATGTATAAAGTTTTATTCGAATTATTGAAAAGTCAATCTTTAAACTTGATTTTCTCAGTTTCAGTTTTTTACACTTTCCCGCAAGTTTGTAAAAAAAGTTTTTACTCTAGAGCTACAAAAATTGGCATGCATATTCTAGTCATAGATCTTTATTCTGTATGTCACTATTATGGAAAATGGATCAATATATTTTTATTTGTGTGTGTAACAGTATAAAAATTGAAATTTTTTAAAAAAATATTTTTTACACATTTTTTAATTTTAAAAAATATTAAAATATAAGATATCCTTCAATTCAGTGGTATACAGAATAAAGTCTACATTTAGCTTCAGTTTAATGCAATAATTGAGATTCTAAAGTGTATAATTTAAAAATTATCTTGCGGGAACATAAGGTAAGTGATTTTTTTTAAAATTTGGTATACATATTTATCATCTCTTTAAAAATATTGTATTTATTTAAGAACAAAATTTCTCTAGTTTTCTTAAAGTTTATACATTGTTATAGATAATATAAAAAATTCAGATCAAAATAAGCAAAATTTGTTAACTTATGATGAATCGTAACATGTATATGGTAACGAACAATTTTTTTTCTCGCAAGGTACTATTACTTAAGGCCATTCGAAAAAAAAAAGAAATATAAAAATTGAGGAAGAAGAAGGAATAACATATAAAATTGGAGAATTTTAAGTTGTTTTTTTTTATATTTACTTTATGTAACTTATATTTTTTAATGTGTTTTTTGAAGAATGAAATTTTCACGATAATTTTTGTGCACGAAAGCTGGGATATCTCCAAAACAATTAAATAAAATTCAATGAAATTTGCAACATTTATGTTATAAGCCCTTGAAAGTGTAGTAAACCGCAGGTTTTAAGATACTTACATTTAATCACATTTTATAGTCCTTTTTAGCTTAGAATATAGAGTAATTTTAACGAAAAATCATTAACGTGAAGTTCGAATGCTTATTAAATATTTATTTTTGAAAATATTTTTTAACTTGCGGTTTGCGACACTTCAGGTGGATCAATAAATATATCAATGCAATTAAAATTACATTATGTCCAATATATATTTTTTACACTGTTTTCCTAAAACTGAAATTTTTTTAAAAATTTTATAAAAATAATTTTTTTTTCAAAAACAGAGGTGATGCATGGTATTTATTTCATAATTATAACTCTTTAAGCCTATTTATGTTCTTTAAAACAATAAAATTCTTCTGATAATTCAATTTTTGAAAAATTGGTCTTCAAACCTAGTCGGGTGCATTAAGGTAACTGGGACGTAGGGATTGCAATACAGGTATACCGATATTTTGAGCCATTTGTACAGTTTTGAAATAACGGTATTCACAAGTTTAAACACCAGTTTTTCGGTATTTACTAAAAAATTTTTAAATGGTTTCTTTTTGTTCAGGGATCGCCAACATAGCAAAATATTATACGTCTTTGTGTTTATGTTATAGTGTTAATTATTGCACCATGATTAAAATATATTTTAAATGAAATAATTTTACGTCCATCACAGAAGGTGAAGATATTAAACGGCTTGATTCTACTCATTCCGTTGCTCTTTTTTTTAGTTTTCCTAGCTGGTTCTACAGTTCTAAGGCAACTCATTAAATCCATCATCTGATTTTTTTCCATTGCCAGATACAACGGGATAAAACAATATTAATCTGAGCATAAAAATATAGACAAATATAAGTCATTTCTCTGACAAAAGGAGTTAAATACACTACTCCTAACTAAATTCTCCTTGAAAGAGGAATAACATATCCAAGCTCATCTGCCTTCCTTCATCCATCAACACTTGTTACTAAAATGGCTCCCGAACGGGCGAAATCAATTAGACTGTGAATACTAAGTTGCATAAGTTTTCTAAACTGGTGAGTTTGTCTTGTTCGCATTGTGTCATACTGTAGGGTTCAAAATGTTTTTCAGATTCATTATATATATATATACATATATATATACACTACTGGCCACCGTAAATGCAACACCAGGACAGACAAGAGATTGCACAACAAAATTTATTTTGTAGATAACATGTTGACCAAGTATCAAATGATTAAATTTATAGACTTCTGTGAAGTGTGGTTCCTGCCAGAATCAGTAGCCAGAGTAGCCGCCATTGTTGGAGATCACCGTTGCCACAGGCCTCGGCATTGATTCAAAGAGACTCTGGATGTGTTCTTGGGGCACAGCAGACCAAGCAGCTTCCACACATTGCGAAAGTTGATATGGTGTTGCAGCTGGGGGTGTAATCTGGGTCAATCGTTGAGCAACCATGGACCACATGTTTTCTATCGGTGAAAGGTCCGAAGAGCGAGCCGGCCAGGGAAGCAATTCAATCTGGTGACTGACGAAAAACCTTCGAACAATGCGTGTGGTCGCGCATTATCCTGTTGAAATATGGCTGTGGCCAAGCCCTGAAGGTAAAGGAAGGACAACTGGCTCCAACACCTTGGAGATCTAGCGCTGGCTGTTTAAAGTACCGGCAATGCGTACTAGACGAGTGCGAGAGTGATATCCAATACCACCCCATACCATAATACCCGGTGCAGGACCAGTGTGGTGGTGCATAACGCAGCTGTTCAGCATCCTCTCTCCACGGTGTCTCCAGACTCGAATCGGACCATCGTGGTGTTGCAGACAGATTCGTGACTCGTCAGTAAAGACAACTTCATTCCATTCTGCCGTCCACATCCTTCTTTCATCGCGCCATTGGTGGTGGAGACGTCTGTGGTTCTGCGTCAAGGGTAGACCAAGCAATGGACGTCTTGCGGACAGACCACTCTGCTGTAAACGGCGTCGAATGGTACGCGTAGACACTGAATGATGTGTTACAGACTCAATGTGCGGTGCTATGGTACGTGATGTGACTGAGCGAACCGTCACAGCCATGAGTACAATTTGCCTGTCCTCACATGAAGTGGTGCACTGAGGTGGATGCGATCGACCACGTCGGTCCGTCGTACCCTCCTGCATCCAACGGTCACATATCCGCATTACAGTTGTTTGGTTTCGTCCATCACAACTACCGATTTCCCTGAAAGATAATCCACAATCTCGGTAGGCCACTATCCTTCCTCTGTCGAACTCAGATACTTGATCAAAAGCTGATCGCTGTTTTCTACGAGACATAACTGATCGTTTTTTAAAAAAACCACACAAAAAACACAATTGCCGAACTTGAAATCGTCGAAATCTCCAAGCGTTAAATAACGCTTTGAAGTGGTGCTACAGGCGTGCGTTATATGTGTATGTGCTGAAATTCTAATCATTTGCATATCTCACCTCCGCTAATGCATGTTGTAAATTTCATGTTATTTGCGTGCTTCCTTCAGGGTGTTGCATTTACGGTGGCCAGCAGTGTATATATATACTCATAAATAATAACCCATAATAATCCATAAGAATAACTTTAAAGAAGATAAAAAATCAGTTGATAATACTTCGGTTTGGCTTCATTATTTTTTATATGATGAAAATAATATGATGGCACAACGTAAAAAATGTTCTAGAGTTAAGAAAAGAGACTTACCAAATCATATTTGATCAAGTTTATTGTAAATGTTCTTAAAATGTTTTACCCACAAACCAATATACATTTAGAAGAAATCGGTACAATTATCGAGGATGATGATAGTAATGTCAATAGTGAAAAGGAACTAACTGTCTCTTGAACAAAAATTAGAATTACCTATAGCTAAAAAAAAGTTCAACATTTCAAAATACAGTATAGATTTCAGCTATATCCAAAATCATCCGACGAGAAATCGATTTACTTGAATGTGAGGGATTTAGAGGTAATTACTTGGAAAAAGTATATCGCGCATTGCTAACAATATTACCACCTAGCGTAGATGCCGAAAGAGCGTTTTCGACAGCTGGTAATTTTTGCACAAAATTATATTCCAGGCTTAATGACAGTACAATTGATGCATTATGTTTTTTAAGAACACATTTCAAACATTTAACTTTTAAAACATTAAGAACATTTCAATAATTTATAATAGTACCACAGACTGAATAGTGATATTTGCACTTCTTTTATGATTTAATTAAATAAGATACTCCTTCATTTATTTATTTTTGTTGTAATTCTTTATATACTGTTATAATTCATAAAAAAATAATTTCTTGTGATATTTACACTCTCTAACAGAACTGGCAAGTAAAACTAAGAAAAAACACCTGAGTTTTCTTTCTTTTTCTAAAATTTCTAATACCGATATTAAAAACAGTATCCCGGTATTAAGTTCTAAGAAATACCGAATACCGGTATTAAATTTTTGGTCCTGTATTGCAATCTCTACTCCGTGGGAATGATTTTTCCTTGAATACTAATGTTTACAAAAGCTGTGGGTATTTCTGTAGTTTAGTACGACCATCAGCTAGAGTCATCTACAAGTTTTTTTCTCTTCAAAATTTTCAATCTTTTTTAAGTAAATGTTATAATTTTTCATAAGCCATGGATGTGTAGCAACAGTATCAGCACAAACTGCTGCTTCTGCATTACAAATGAAAATTTTAATTATACTAATGGGATTATTTTCCCTGAATAAACTATAAATGTTTGATTGATTCAGACTTGATGACAATGCATCATCTTTTTCCCGAACTGGGTTGCAAGTGCGGCATCTTGATCGAATGATTCCGGGAGCACCACATCCATAACAAAATACAAGAGTTCTGTCTTCTTTTGTATCAACGATTTTCGTTTCAGGTATTCTGTCATTGGAAATGGCATTTCGCCTACTATTACTGGGAACCCCGGTTTCCCGCCTACTTTGACTGGGGAAAATTGGCAGAGAATGTTCATGTGACAACAACTTAGGATTTCGTGTGAAGTTACTTTTCCCGGGATATGACTTCATTTCCTTTTGTTTCCAACTAAAGTTTTTATAGTTATTTTTATTTCAATTTTTTAATTTCTTCATATGAATTTAGCTTATCTACAAGTTGTAGAGGATTGTTCCAACTACACCACTGGTCCAAAAAGTGATCTTTATAATCTTGAGTGGTTTTCTTTTTAATTTGATCTGCCACAATCAAATCTTTCAATTCCTCAAGCGTGGTAACTTTTGATTTTTTGAGCCACCCATCAAAATATGTTTGCAAGTCAAAATAGAAGTCCCGCCAGGTTTTTTTAGGATCTTTGGTGTGCCGGGAAAACATCTGCCGTAAATTCTCTGCACTCAATTTAAAGCGCTTTAGAAGAATTTGTTTGACTTTATAATAGTCTTGAGCATCAACGGCAGATTCTTTTGTGATTAAATTTGAAACTTCAGTTGGTAAAAGGCCTACAAGGTACACCACCTACTGTGGAACTGGTACTTTTAAAAATGTTAATTGCCTTTCGAAGAGGTCAAGAAAAATTGTGACATCAGTTGTCTTTGGATCACAAAAATTGTAAGTTACTTAAGGAGTTCCAACTTTGGCAAATTGGAGTCTGCAGAAGAAGACATCAGCGCAGAGTCTGCAGTAGTAGAAGTATTAGTTGTAATTTAAATTTTTTGCAGTTCAAATTGTCTTTGATTTTTCTTTTCTCTTTCAGCCCTCAATTCAAGCTCTTTTCTATCACTGTAATTCGATTTAAACATTCCTTTGTAAAATCTGCATCATAACTGTTATAATTCCTTAATCCCGAATTCCATGATCAGTAAGACGAATATATATATGTATATTTCCATTATATTTTAATAACATTTCAATAATTCAGTCCATCTTTAGGCATCTTGGTTTGTTGGATGACACACATAGAAGACATGTTAACAGCAAAGAACATTACATAATTCTGACTCTACAAGCCCAACAAAGTACACATCTCTCGGATGATTTGCAGCGTCATCTATACAATTATTTCATTTACAACAATAACCTTGACTTTGAGATTGTCTTGTCTTGAAGGTCAAGGAGCACTGGCGTAGCTTGTCCTGAGAGGGCCCTGTATCGAAATTCCTTTGGGGGACCCTTTTTTAAAAATAAATAAAAATGATCACATAAACAAAATTTATTTGAAAGTGTCTTGTCTTGCAATTCAAGGAGTGAGTGAGTGAGAGAATATTAACGTCGCACTGATTAGCAACACGAGGGTTTTTGGTGACGGCCGCGTAATTTTGAACCATGGTCAAGTGACGCGGACGACACCCGCAATTCAAGGAGGACTGGCGTAGTTAGTCCTGAGAGGGCCCTGTATCAAAATTCCTTCGGGGTACCCTTTTTTTAAAATAAATAAAAATGATCACATAAACAAAATTTATTTGAAAGTGTCTTGTCTTGCAATTCAAGGAGCACTGGCGGTAGTTAGTCCTGAGAGGGCCCTGTATCAAAATTCCTTCGGGGCTCATTTTTTAAAAATAAATAAAAATGATCACATAAACAAAATTTATTTGAAAGTGTCTTGTCTTGCAATTCAATGAGCACTGGCGTAGTTAGTCCTGAGAGGGCCCTGTATCAAAATTCTTTCGGGGGCCCCTTTTTTAAAAATAAATAAAAATAATGACATAAACAAAATTTATTTGAAAGTGTCAAGATAATTATACATAGATTTTCCGTTTAAAAAAAAACTTTATTAATTAAAAATTAGGTACTTTTGGGTTTAATATTGGTACTTTTCTCGATTTTTTTTGTTTGGAAAACGCATTTTTGATAATATTCATAGTTATTAGAAGAGGGGATTTTAGTTTTTCAGTTCTCAGTTTCTATCGACAATATTGCTAATTCTGATAACCGATCTTGTCATATGGAAGTTCTAAGATAATTCTTAATAATTTTTAATTTTGAAAAGCTTTTTTCAGCTGTTCCACTTGTGACCGGAAGAGTTTAAAAATAGCAGACAAGTTGTTATAATATCCGGAAAACTGGAAGGTTATTCAAATTAATTAATAATAATTTTGCGAGCTCTTTGATTGAATGGATTTTCTGAATTTCGGATTTTAAACGGCCTTTTAAAGAAATTAATTGTTCGTAGATACGGAGTGTTAAGTCCTTATTGTATTCATTAGCTTGTTTTGTGGCCTGCTCTTCAATTTCTTTATTTGAAAAGGATAAGAGTTTATCTGGTTGCTAAATATCGAAAATATTACTGAGATCATGTAGACTCCGAAATCTTTGTCAGGTTTGAGATGTCAACACCATCTAAAAAGCAAAAATATACGTTCTTTGAAAGACGATTCCCGGTCTAGAAACTCTTTCATCTTCTGCTAACTCGTTAAAAAAGCGTTTTGTGTTCGCTTTCGTCTTTCACGTTTAAAAAAAGGTGTTACACCCCTTCCCTTAGCTAGATCTTGAGACTCGTTAAACAAAGATCTGAATAAATTTTGGTTTCTAATTGCTACCAATTCGCTCAGAAGATTATTCAGAAGAATACAAGCTTTATGTAGGTCATTTTTTTATGTTGTAGGGCTTTAGAAACGGGGTCTATGATTTCAAATAACCAAGACAAAAAGGTTGCAAATTCTATATAAACTCATAGCTCTCTAATGTAGTAATTGTATTCTTACATTTGACTTTTTTAGTTGAAATTAAATTTAGTTTACATAAAGTTTTCATTATTAGTGAGTAATTTTTTCGAATACCGAATAAGGCGTCATTTCTTGACGATCATCTAGTAGAGCATACTTCTTTAAGGATTATTTTATATTTTTCGGAAGAATCGTTAATTAACATTGTCCAGCGTTTTGTGCTATTGCCAAAAAAAAGTATATATTTTTTCTAAATTATGACACTTTGGGAATGTGTTTTGCAGCATCATTTAAAATTAAATTTGTTGTGTTGAAGAGAGCGAACTATTTTTTCTGGCGTAAGGATATCTGTGTGATGCGCCCACGCTTTTTCCCGCTTCCTCCGACGCACTTCTACGGGAACCACGCCTCGATCTATACGCTGTGTGCAATGAACTTTCTTTATGCTGTGTGCTAATTACGTTTTTACTCATAATCGTTTTATTTGTTTGTCTATAATAAACTGTGCTGTTCAGAAGAGGTTTGAAGAACTTATTTTACAAAAAGAACAACCAAATTTAATGAATGTGCTGCACAATGAACATAATTGGCGTTTGGTGCATGATCTTTTATAAGGGTTTGTAACCCTCCATATACTCCCGACATAACATTTGCTCCATCATAACCCTGTCCCCCTACATTTGGACAAACCAATTCCATATTTTTCGATTGTTTTTAAAATTTCAGTTTTAAGACCTTGGGCAATGCAATCGAGTACAGACATAAATCCCAAGAAGGACTCACAGATTTTAATTTCGTTAGGTATATCATCCTTTTCTTTTATCTTAATATATCCAAACACTACAGAAAGTTGATCAGTTTTTGAAAGATCTTGTGTAGTGTCCAATGGCGTAACGATACATGTTAGGGTCCCCCTGCAGACTCAGGTTTTGGGCCCCAAACCCAAATACGTACTTTGTGTCAGTCAATCTTTGCACCCGTAGAGACCCTGCCCCTCGCAATGCGGGGGTGTACGTTACACCACTGGTAGTATCTATAATAATTGCCAGAAATGGTTTTTTCTTAATTTTCAAAACAATATTTTCTCTAAATCTGGTTCCAAGAAAATTAATCATTTCATTTTGGATGGTGGGACTTAAATAATTTATTTCACCTTTTGGCTCCAAGAGAAAGTTCCTTTAAAACAGGACCATAATTAGATAGCAAGTGTACAATTGATATGAAATTTCCTGATTTAGAGCCGTAGCCTCTTAAAAGTAAGTTGCAAGCCGCTAAAGTAATAATAACATTAAGTAAAAAACGTTAACAAAAGGTAAATTTACTATTGATTTCGCTATCTAACTGAACATCAATTGTATTTTCTTGAAGCAAATTGTTATAGGATTCCATCTACTAACTCTTAAAGGAGAAATTATCTATAAAAGTTTCAAGATTCTATCTTGAACAGGACAAAGAAAAAACAAAAAAAAATACATTTTCAAAATTCGAAGTGAGAAAAATTATTTTAGTTTGTAAAGACAAAACTAAAACTAATAATACCTGCAAGGCTCTAATTTTTTTAACATGTTACTTTTCAACTTCTTTAATTAAATATGATTGAATTTTCTTAAAATTCAATATATATATATATATATATATAATGACTTCTTCTAACTCTTTAACTTTACTCCGTTAAATTATTTTCTAATTCTTTGGCACAAGACAGTTATAATATTAATCTAATTACTCGCGCGCATTTGCATCCAATCACGACTCCTGTTCCAAAGGAGTCGTACGACCTTGCTTTTAAATTTGCCAATTGTGTTCAATATGAATATGAATCATAATCTCATGGAGTATGAATTTTTTGTGGGTTTATTGCTGTGTATATAGATGAGGAAAAAGTGGATTTTAAGTATATTAACTCAAATATAATGATATCAAGGTTTTATATATTTTTAGAGACTGGCAACTTGGCTTTCAATATTGATTGTCATTGCTCGGTGGTGAAATATAATGGTGTTTGTGCTATCCTCAATCAGTTACCATTAGTTTGAGATTGAGGTTTTCTGATAAAATAGAATGTGTGATAAAATGATACAGTTACATAGGCGTCATATGGAGGAAAGCAATGTGCGCAGACAACATGAGACAGCATGCAAAAAAATTATAAATATAAGAAAAATTTAAAAAAACGTTAGCTTGTTTCTCGTCGTTTAATGAGGAATTTTCGAGGTTAAGATTACATGATAATCAATACATTAGGAAATATAAAACACGTATTATTTGGAATACTGGTTTTGTAAGGAATTACTATGATATATCGAGGTGGAGGAATTATGAATCGAATTATAGTGATCTTAAATATGACGAAAAGTTTGATAACATGTTTTATAATAATACGGATAACTTAAAATTGAACTTTAGAAAATGTGGGGATAAAAGATGCAAAACCTGCCCCATGATGCAACTTGAACAAAACAATGAAGATTCAGAATTTAAGTTCTGTAAAACATTCAATTGTGTATATATGTTGACATGTGGTGTCTGTGGTTTTAAGTATGTAGGTCAAACGTCAGGAACTATGAACTTGAGAATTAATCAACATAGCTCAGACACTAGAAAAAATACATCAACAAAAAATATATGTAGGGTAGAAATACAGCATTTTAATAAACATGGTTTTGAAAGTGCTGTGTTGAATATTATTAAGATTGTACCTAATAAGATAAAAAGATTATGGTATGAAAATGTTTATATAGGTGTTTATATAACGCTATGTGTCCTTATGGATTAAATGTAATATGGAACAACAAAAATTTAATCCAGGCTGTGAAACAAAATGATAAGGAGTCTATATATAAAGATAGAAATAACAGCAATAAGACTAAAAGAACTAGAAAGGTGGACGCAAAAAGCGAAAAAATAGAGGAAGGGATGCAATTAGAGAGGAATTAAATAATTTGTTACAGGATTTTGAGAATAATTTCAATGTTGGACAAATAAAGTATTTTTTATTTGGACTCAATAAGGAGGAAATAATAATAGTATTAAATTTAATAAAAAATATTGGATTAAAAAATAATCACGGATCACACTTAGTTATGGATCTGTGCAAATATATATTGCTAATATATAAATTGGATATAAAGACACACAGACTCTAAGGAGGCTTATATTACAGAATACTGCACTTTAACATATATGAATAAAACATATAACGGGATACATTTTTCTGAAATATTTAGGAAACACATGGATTTATTCCCAGTGAAGAATGTGTAAATAAAGCGAGCGTTCAAGTACAATAAAAAGCTTGGTAGATCAATTTTTAACTATAATAGTATTATGGAAATGGTAGATCAGAAAGAATGTAGATGCAGTGATTATAGAGAATATGTGGATGAATATCATGGGCACGTTGTAACAGGAAACATAGAGATAGTTCAAGATCAAAAGTTGAAAGAAATTATGTACAAAGGCACTGGTTTTCGTTTAATGATTTCCAATAGCAACTTAATAGTAAAAAAACAACTATCTGAAGATATTAACAAATTTATCCTCAATATTGCAATAAAATATAACTTACCTACTCAGGCATTTAAGGAATACGGTTTTTATGTCCTCAAGGACTTATTGAATTTTAATTTTAGAACAAAAAAGGATATTTCCTATAGAGAAATAAAAAGACCTATAGAGGATCTACAAAAACACTTCGTGATAGTTTACGTGGATAAAGTCCCAGGAAACTATACAATTATATGCAAATATTATTACAGTAAATTACTAAATGATCATATACAAAATAATAATGCATATGAAGTAAACAAATTTTGTATGAAGGAAATTAACAACAGATTATTAGCATTTTGTAGACAATTGGATATTTCTAACAGTAGTATTAAATATCCCCATATATTTTTGACTCCCAAATTTCATAAAAATCCAGTCAAATTCCGCAGTGTAACAAATGGATTCAATACTTATATATCCAAATCGGGAAGAATTTTACAGAACATATTACAGGATACAATAGACAAATTTAAAGATACTTCTATTATAAAAAACAGCTATGACGTAATAAAGAAGGTTGAGCAACAAAGGGTATTTTCAGTGCATGGATTCGATTTTGAAGACCTATTTAACTCTATTGAAATAGAAGATATGATTCAGATACTTACAGATGCATATGGGAAATATGGTTTAAATAATTGTATTGGTTTTGAAAAGTTCAATATACTAATTGGATTTGTAATACAGGAGAACTTCATTATTTTTGATAACAAACTTTACAAACAAATAAAGGGCTTGCCTCAGGGTGGCCCTGCAAGTAATAGTCTTGCTAACTTATATTTACACCATTATGAATCAGGTCGAAGAAATGATCCATCATGCCTTTTGTTGAGATATATAGATGATTTAATTGTTATTGGTCGAGACAGGGAATTTAAACCTAACATTGATTTTTATCCGGATTATTTAAAATTGATACAGACAAATTTTAACTCGAACAAAGTTGAATTCTTAGATTTAGATTTACATATCATTGACAACAAACTATATAGCAATATTTATGATAAAAGAGATGCATTTAACTTTAATGTTATAAAGATCCCAAACTTCAATAGTTGCATACACATATCAATATTTAGAAACATAATTTTAAATTTCTTGATGAGAAATAATAATTTAACTACACATAATATTGATAAGTTCAAGAACATTCAGAAATTTTTATTTAATTGCATACAGAGTGATTATCCCATCAACTTCTTGAAATCATACATAGATCAAAAACATGTCTTAAAAATCTTTTTAAACTCATAAAAATTGGCAACTTGTGACAGATTCCACGATAGGTTTCGCGAAATGCACAGATCCACCACACAACATTACGTCCACAAAGTCAGCTTGTTAGTGGTCCAGCTGTGAAGAATATGTTCATTCCACACACAGGTTGCATTTTGATACACACACATACCAACGTTTACACGACTATACTTTAACATTATTAGTGACCAACCAAAATTTCTATGACCAATCAAAAAACTTTTTGAATGCAATCTGGCTTGCATCTAATATTACATATTTAAACTCGAAAGTAAGAATATTGAACTTTTGGGATATAGCGTGGCATTAGTGGGAGTGATGAATAATGTAGGAGTTATGATTGTTGTAGGAGAAATGAAAAATTGTTGAGAAATTGGAATACCGTTCATAGATTTCATTTATTAATAGGATGATTTGGGGTGAGTTGTTTTTTTTTGTTTTGTTTTTTTTATGATTTATGTAATCAGTTTTGGTGTCGTTAAGTATTTAATTTTTGAATATACTGCACTCTTGTTTTGAATTTTCAAACTTTTAAGGTTTTTTTCATTCTATACAACCATTTCAAGGATCGGTGCATATTCTTTGATTTTTTTATGGTTGTTTTATTATGCACTAAGTTGTTTTAGCATTTTAACATTTTTATGGTTATATCTTTCAGAATGCAATGGCGAATAGTTTAATTTTTTTAAGTATTGAAAAGAGAAATATTTTTTTAATTTTAAATTTTTAAAAGAAAAGTTTTTTTTAATTTTAAATTTTTGAGAATTTGGATATTTCCAGATTAGTTTACCAAGTTGTAATAGGGGGAAGGTTGGCGCCATCAAACTAGTTTAACCCCACTTATCGGTCCTTAGTCCGAGGTTGCACTTGGATATTTTATAATTTTTATCTTATACAATTTTAATTTCGCTTGAAAATGTTGATCTTCATTATTTTTATTCGCCATTGAAATTTTGAAATGTGATGTCGTACTCTAGGTTTAATGTGATTTCGAATATTTGCTTGATTATATTTGTGTGAGGTATTTTAAATATATTTAAATATATATATATGTGTGTGTGTGTTTTTGTGCATAATATATTGATAGCATTTGTTCTGACGACAAATAACTCCGCTTAATCTTAAGATAATATTTTGACAATTCTTTTGAAACACAAAACACTTGTACACAATAAAGTTAGCAATAGTATAGCATTGGGTTTCATCATAACACCTAATTTTTTCTCAATTTTAACTCTGCGCAATTTAAGGTATCCGACTACTTGCTACAACTTTTTTTTAAAAAAAAATGGAGGTATGGGGATTTTTTTTATTGTTTTTAGATTTGTTTAGTACATTTTAAGTAAATTATGCTAAAATTAAGAACAGAAAAAGAAATTATTATTACTAAAATGGGAAAAAATGGGTAAAAATTTACAAAAAAAAATATAAACCGGCCCATTTAGTACCAAAAGTTTATAAGCAAACTTTCAATTTTTCAATTCTGATGTGTTGCTATGTTATTCATTTTTGAAATGACCTTCAGGATAAAAGATATTTTAATTTTTACAGAAACCAGAGCACTTTATCTTAGTTATGATATGAAATTGCTTAAAAAAACAGTGATTATATTCATATAAGGGACTTAAATTTTTGTAATAAAACAGTGATTGATAAATCTGACAGTTAAAACCCTTCTACTATTATACAGAACATACGCAAAAAATTTCAGTTCATTATTTCCAAACCTTTTTCAGCAATTGCTGTGTTTCCGTTTAAAGATTTTTGAAAAAACACACTTCGAGTAAAACGCGCTCTAAAGTATGACATATATATCTTGCTTAAAGTAATGGCATCGGCTTTTAATAAAACACTTGTAGTTTTTGTTCTAGTGAGCGGAAAATAATAAACTTGGTATTTTTATAAAGCTAATAAAATGCCCTATAAAATAAAATCATAAAAATATTTGACAATTTTTGTCGAAAATCACAATTTTAGGGTAGTCGGATATCTTAACGTATTTGATTTTTGTTGCGGGACTTTAAAATGCTATAAAGTAAGACTATAATGTTAACTACACTGGTGTCCAAAAGTTAAGCATAAATCGTAAAATGCGAAAAACATGGAGTACATATTCGTAAAATTATTCCAAAATTCTTGCGGATTTTAATTGGGTGAAGAAGAAACATTAAGTTTATGCAAAAATTTTCAGTCGACTACGTTCTGCACGAAACACCGGCGCATGTCGGAACGCGGAGAAACCGATTCAAGCAGCATAGGCAGTTCGGACAAGTTTCGTGCAACTACTGTGCGAAGGAACATTGTTAACCATCAAACAAGGTGAATGATGGCACAAAGACGCCAATTGGACATGTTTACGAAAGGAAGAATCGTTGGAATGCTGGAATCCTCACGATCACAAACCGAAGTGTCTCGAATTCTGAATGTGGACCAGTCTGTGATCTCAAGACTGTGGCACAGGTTTCAAAGAACGGGAGATGTTACCCGACAACCAGTATCAGGTCAACCAAGAGTCACAACCCCTCGCCAAGACCGATATCTAGTAACGAGTGCGCGACGTCAGAGGGGCAGTACTGCAAGAGCACTTGGTTCGGCGCTCACAGTCACCAGAGGAATACGAATTTCGAGACAAACTGTTTACAGGAGACTCAATCATGCTGGCCTGTATGCCAGAAGACCAGCAGTTTGCATTCCCCTTACGTATGCGCATAAACGCGCTCGTTTGAACTGGAGTTTGAAACATCAACATTGGAGTGTGGGAGAGTGGACCAATGCGATGTTCAGTGACGAGTCCCGGTTTATTCTGAGTTGTGATTCTCGGTGGGTAACGATATGCAGAGAACGTGGAACACGTTTTGAACCAAGAAACATAACGGAAAGACATCATTTTCCATCAAGGGGAGTAATGGTATGGGCAGGCATCATGATGGATGGCCGCACAGACCTCCATTTCTTTGATACAGGGTCTGTGACTGCTCAAAGATACAGAGACGAAGTTCTTGAGCCTTATGTTCGCTTGTTTTGAGGTGCTGTGGGTCCTTACTTCATATTCATGGATGATAATGCGCCATGTCACCAAGCAGTGTTGATTGATGACTTCCTTGAAACGGGAAACATCCAGCGCATGTCGTGGCCTGCAAACTCTCCTGATTTAAATCCTATCGAACATGTATGGGATATGCTCGGGAGACAAATTGCAGCCTTTTCGCACCTACCAAGCCCCGTTACAGAACTAAAGAGAGCTCTCCAAGAAGCTTGGAACCGTTTGAGCCCACAACTCATTCATCATCTCATAGCAAGTATGGTAAATCGCTGTGCAGCGTGCCTGGCTGTCAGAGGTGATCACACGCCTTATTAAATTGCAGCATCAGTATTTTATTTAATGTTTTCTTTCATTTTTTCTTTAAAGTGTGAATCCTTGCTATGCTCAGTTTCCTTTCAAACTGCTACATTGGATAATAAAATTAATTATTATCATTTTTTTTATTTGCTTCCTTATTTTATAACCATTTTACACTCGCATATCACGTTTTCCGCCATTTTGATTTACAGTTCCTTCTTTATTCACATAATTATCAATTATGCTTAACTTTTGGACACCAGTGTATAATATAGCTTCGTACATCATGGAAATATCCAGTTCTTTCTGCCATACTTGTATTCAGAAAACTTACGTATATTCTGGAGTCTGATTGTAGTACCAGCATAAGGGGGGTTATAAAAATATCATTTTTGTAGTATTTCATCTGTTTCAAATATTTTGTCTCAGATCAACCTGAGAACATTCTGGCCGCAGCATTTTTTCAACAGGAAAAACATAATGAAAACAAAGTGAAAAACTTCTAAGTAATATCAATTATGTGAAAAAATAAATATTAGAGAGAGGGATCTTGAAATCAATCTTGGTTACTATGAGCACTCGAAAAAACTCAAAACATAAACAGATATGATTTTAGTAGTGAAAATTCAAGTTACTAACTTTTAAGTTAAAAGAATTGATTGTGTTCAAAAATGTTTTTAATTAATTTCTTATGAATGAAAAAAAAAAGTTTTAAAATAAAATCGAAACTAAAACAAACTCAGTAAACTTCGAATATCTTAAAAACTGATTGGTGATCAGATTTGGAATTTAGGAACATGCTTCCTAATTATAAAAGCCACAGGGAGAAATGAAATAAGTAAATAAATAAAATAACAATTGATTTTTTGTCGTTTTTAAAGTACTGTGTAGCCTTAATTTTTGTTCTACTGTTTGCTTTAATCACTTCATCAAAATATTTGAACACAAGTATCAGTCATAAAAATTTAATTTTTTTAGATTCGTCTTATGAGAAATTTCTGTTACAGTAGAACGTCATTTATCCGAACGTTTATTATCCGGAGCGTCAAATATCCAGAACAGTTTTTTTCGTCAACTACATGTATTGCATATGAATACGTTTTCGAACAGTGCAATGCTCAATAGTGGTTTTGCGTGAGGCCAAAAGTGATGGGAAAACCCAAGGTGAGGGATATTTGGGGAATTTCAGTTGTGTTATTTGGTGAAAAATGCATGGAATAAGCTGTGGCCAGATTTAGAAGGCTAAAAGGACTCCAATAACGATCACAATGAGGAGATTACCTACTTTTACCTTCTTTGCCCAACGATCCCAAGATTTTAAGAATGCGATGAAGAAGATGTAGAAACCACTGGATGGGCATACGATGTAGTGGATTTCAAATGCTAAATGATGTCGCGATTGTGATTTCCGTGCAAGAAGAATCCATTCCTGTCGACGATGAAACGGATGAAGACGAGGACAACAACAACAACGAAAGTAGCAAAGGTCCATCAAATGCTGACGCGTTTCTGCGTTAGAGACAGCTATGGAGTGGTACGAACAACAATCAAGAGTGCTGTCCTACTCAACTACAGCTGCTCAAGAGAACCACAGACCTTGCAGTGAAAAATAAGTTATTATTTTCCACAATAAAGGTAAAATTGCGACATTTTGCTTTTTCTTTATGCACGTTTCCCGCATGTGATGCTCAAGTGTCGTCCGCGTCACTTGACCATGGTTCAAAATTACGCGGACCGTCGCCAAAAGCCCTCGTGTTGCTAATCAGTGCGACGTTAATATTCTCTCTCACTCACTCACCCGCATGTGATGATTTTCAATATTCGTATAGTGTCCGGTTTCATATACTGCATGGATCACATTCGTTTTCGGTTATCTGAACAATCGCGTATCCGAACGGTGTCCGGTCCCAATTGATTCGGATAAACGACGTTCTACTGTATTAAGAAAAAATGAAAATAGCTTCAAGAAATGTAAGAAATATAAATCTTCTTCCATATTATAATCCTGATTTTCATTTTTAAAAAGTCTTTAAAGCACTGCACAATAATATCTCCAAATAGATGCCTTCTTCATGCCCTTATGATAACAAATAAAAGATTTCGAGCAATAATATAAAAAATATACCAACTTTATTTTACACGATCCTTTTATATACAGTTTTAAAATTACACGATTGTTTTCCTTTTTGATTAATTTACTCTAAAACGGTTTAGGTTGTTCATTGCTCTTGGACTAATAGTTAAGTTTACTAATAGTCAAGTTTTTGTGATCAATTTTGAATATATAAATCTTGTATATAATATTGTAAAAATATTATTATATATTATGTAAAATTATATCTAATGATACGAATATTTATTTAGTTTGGTACTTAAAATTATATGATGACTTTCAAAACCAAAAAACGTTTCTCTGATTAAAGAAAAATGAAAACCACAACATATTTCTGAAAAGGCAGTTCATTTTCTCAAACCGCTATTATAAATTTGAGAACCTTTATTGAATTTCAGCATTGCAAGTATGATAGGTCTTGAAACAGAAGATAGCGATTTCTCAAGTACCGGGTGTTTCAAAAGTCACGCACATCCACAAGGTAATCCTTGTTACTTAAAAACAAAAAGTTTGGTTGAGATTTTTGTCACTAGATGGCAGCAGGGGCCCCATCAGAAGAAGTTTTGAACAGTCAGTTTCAAAATATTTGTCAGTTGTAGTCAGTTAAGCACAACGGGAGGTGCATGATGTTTTCCCAAGAGCAAAGAATAGCTATCGTGGGATTTTATTATTTCGCTTCAAAATCTCATTGCCGTGTGATTATTCATTTCAGCAGAAATATTCAGGCGAAACAGCATCAACGGTAACACGTTTAGTTCAAAGGTTCCGTGACACAGGATCGGTTGCAAACAAGAAGTGATCGGGTAGAGAATCCATAGTGAAAACGAAAGTGGCAGGTGTAAAGACCGCTTTACAAAGGAACTCCATTGAAAAGTATAGTCGAAAACTCGCTGTGCAACTGGGAATGTCCCATTCATCAGCATGGAGAACAGCACACGAAATAAACTTTCGACCGTTTAAAATGCACGCAGTTCGTGAAATGAAGCCACCCGATATTGAGAAAAGGTTGCAAGCCAGCAGATGTTTTCGTTCTTTCTGGGACACATACGGCTTCCGCGTTGTGTTGTTGCTATTGCCGCCTGTTTGACGTAAACAGATCGAGGCCCACGAAATTCATCATTGCATTAGGCTAGATTGTTCGTCTGTTGCTAGCCGTAGCTTTGAGTACCCTGCAGATGACAGTACGATTTGGCTAGGTTCCACTCCAATTTTGAGGAAGAACACTCTGGGAGTGGTCAAGGGCCTCCCACCTCCTCTTCCTATTCCACAAACCTTACTAGAGGACTTGCTGCTCGACGGCTGTTTAGAGTACCCCCCATGCCGCGAAGGTATACGTTTTCAAACATCCATGCCTCCTCCGGGATTCGAACCCAGGCCCTACGGCACAGCAGTCAGCGTCGCTAACCACTATACCAGATGGGTGACATGGCATCCGTAAACTGTGGATAACGTTTTTCTTACAGATGAGGCGTGGTTCCATTTGCCTGGATACATTGAACAGCCGATATTGGTCCACCTCGAATCCACATATTATACAGGAACGGCCCTTACTTGATGGAATACATGGAGGGCTGTGTCACGCTGTCGAATTGTGGGGCCCGTTTTCTCCGGTAGCATAGTCAATTCGACCATATACATAAACATCATTACGAAATTCACATCCTTGCTGAAGAGTGATGAACAGTACGATTGGTTGCAGCAAGACGATGCAACGTGTCGCATATCACGGGACAGTAGGGAAGTTTTAACAGAATTTTTCGATGATCGTGTTATTTCCAAAGGACTTTGGCCATCACGTTTACCGGACTTGTCAATTCCGGATTTTTTCCTTTGGGGATATCTGAAAGATGTCGCCTTCAGAAATAATCCGCATACTCTTGATGAACTTAAAAGTAACGTCTTTCATGCAATATCGTATATTAATTATCACACACTTCGTAAAGTGTCAACTAATCTGATAAAAAGAGTTCAATTGTTTGTCCAGGAAAACGGACATCATTTCGAACATTTACTGTGATTTGACCACCTAACGATAAAGATAACCGTCCAACCTTCATTTGCCCTTTATTCTGTTTGTTAATATAATTCATCTGTCTTTAAACTCAACCACAAAGATTGATGTGCGTGACTTTTGAAACACCTTGTCCTTACAAATGCTTTATATATACAAGTGTAGGCGAATAATTTATAATTATTTCAAACATCATATCTTGTTCTAGGCTGAAACAATATGTATGCGCTCTTGATTTTATTTTAATTACGGAAACAGGTATAAATTTAAGATTTATTATAAATGTATGCAATTTTTAAAATATCTTTTTCAATTATACATGGCTTGAAAAAACTTGGAATGTAACTCCTTTTTTACCATACAAGTATAGTATCTATTTTGCATGTTTTTACACAGCGTTTTAAGGTATGTGACTACCCAAAATTCGTCGTTTTGGGGGAAATTTCCGAAATTGCTTTTATTTTATAGTTTGTACATTTAAGATTCCAAAAACACTCTATTTTTGTTTCTACGATATTTAGAAGCAAAGGTATAGCATAATTAGTAAACCGGAAATGGAATTTACAAAACTGGAAGTAGATCCCTACAAAAAATATTTTAAAGATATTGAATTGAAATTTTCAGAACATGTTTTATTTAGTTATATCTGTGTTTTGAATCAAAATCTAATCTCTGTGTTATTTATATACTTTATTGGGTATGGAAAAAAATTATTATTTTTTTCAAAAAATCGCGTTTTTGCATAAAATTTGGCATATTTAAAAAAATTTCAGAAGTATTACAAATTTTTTAATTCCAAACACATATAAAGATGTTATTCATGAACTATATAAATATTATTTGGATACATTTATCAAAAATTTGTGTAACTGCAATTTTTCATGAAAAAATTTTACTAAAAAGACAATTATTATAGTCTATAAAACTCTCAAGAAAACAGTAAAAGGTTAAAAAAAAGTCCGAATTACTTAAACATGAAGCTAAAAAGATCTTATCCGATAAATATGGTGAGTTAAAAAAATTTACAAGTAGTAGAACATTTTTTATAACATATTAAAATCTTTAAATGCATTTTCTGAGAAATTATGTTTTTTAATTTTTTGCTTCACGGTAAAGTTCACTACAAGATTTCTTTTTAAATATTGAATTGAAATTTTTATAAAATGTTTTATTTAGTTCTATCTCTGGTTTAGATTATAATCTAAACTCTGTGAAAAAAAAATTTTTTTGCACTTTTTGTGAGAAAATAACATTAGTTTTTTGCAAAAAAGTGTGTTCTTGCATAAAAAATAACATGTTTCAAAAACTTTCCTAAAGTATCACAAATCTAATAGCTCTAAGCATAGTTTTTGATACAATTTATGTACTGTATAAATATTATTTGAATAAATTTTATTTAGAATTTTCAATACAAGCCTTACCGTAACTGCAATTTTTCACTAAAATTTCATTCAAAATTCCCAATATGTTCAAAATTATTTTTAACTTTGTGGAATTTGTACTTGAAATTCCAGTTTTATGCCCCATTTCAAATTTTAAAAAAGTGTTTATTTAGTTGAAAATTTATATATTTAAAAAAAAAAGTGCTTCGAAGGTAGTCTCTCTCTCTCTCATACCTTAACCGTGTAAGACTGAAGTCGGATCAATAATAAACTCTATTGTTGTTGTTGTCGTGTCCTTCCCTCAGGGAAGGAATGAAAGTTACCATTGCCTATGAGACAGGTTGGACTTCTTAACGATAGATGGAGACACCACCTATCTCCACCTCCACAATTTTTGGCATGGAACTGAAGGGGAGGGAAATATTCTCCAGCTCTCACTCGTGGTTTCTGCTGCGACCGCCCACAAAACTTTCGGACCCACTGATTTAACGAGCACGTACTCCGTCTATACTCGGTGGTATTTTGTGGCATTGGGCATCGAACCCAGGCCCTCCAGTCTGGAGTCCGAGGCTCTAACCACTAGGTTACCCACGGCTCTATTATAGAGCGTAAACTGTAAAGAAATAATGAAAAAAAAGTCTTAACTTTACAATTCAAAGAAGTCTGACTTGTAAATTGTTGAAAAAAAGATGAAATTTTTGGACATTTCTTTGCAACGTTTTCTTTGCTTTTTTATTTTTATTTTGTGTTTTAAAGCTCCACTAGGGTGTAATCCATTTTCGCCCATAGTTTGAATAGTTCACCACTCAAAGAATCACAACGAAAGAAATAAAATTAGCAGAGTTGAATGAAAAGCGCAATTTAAGGCGACATGGTACCCTAAGAATCATTAAAATATCGATATATGTTTTATAGGCTCATACGACATCTCAAAAACATTATAAACATGCTGTAAAATTTAAAAACTTTATCTGCACTTTTAATAAATTATGGAATACCTAATTTTCGATGCAGGATAGCAGATTAAACAAAACTGCCATGCCCACTTTTCAGATAATCTGCTAGAAAAGTGCCTGATAAAAAATCAATTGATTATTTTTTACCGCGTGCAAATGAGACTACAGTGTTAATTATTGTGCACCATGATATAATATATTATAAAAAAGAAACAAATTTACACTCATTTCAGATGCTGAAAATATTAAACATCTTTATTCCGCTCACTCCGTTACTATATATATTACATTTCTACTAGTTGGTTTTACAGTTCTGTTGTTGTTGTTGTTTCTAATCCCTCAGAGATCTAGCGGCAGCTAGATCAGATCCATGATACCTTAAACTCTAGAGAAGTCAAGCACCAGTAGAGGACTTTCATAAACATCCGCCAGGGCGAACCCCAAGCAATCCAGGATGTGATCGGGGGATGCCGGCTTCAGATTGCATTTTTTGCACAAAAACTTTGCGTCCTGAGTCAAATGTCATGTTTTTTAAATGTCCACTTATGAGTCTTGAGATGGCCGTTTGATCATTTCTGTCACCTCCAAATTCTAACGCTTCACCAAATTCCAACGCTTCCTACTGAACCAAGGATGAGCGGGAGGGGTGAGCCAGTCTTGTCTGACTGCTTTTTTTCTTTATAGAGAAAATTTCTTTGTATGTTAATTTGTAGTCCCGGTTGAGAGGCTCAAAACAACCTCTTTTAGCCAAGATGTCTGCAGCATCGTTCCCTTGGATGTTAACATTCCCTTCCCTTGGCTAGATTTCTAAGATGAGTTATAATTTGTATGCCCTCATTAACTCATTAAATCCAGCATCGAATTTTTTTCATTACCAGATAATACAGGTTAAAAGACTACTAATCTGAACTTGAAAAATACAGACATAAATTATTTCTCTGACAAATAGAACCAAATACACTACACCAACGTAGTTCTCTTTGAAAGAGGAATAACATACCCAAAGCTCATCTGCCTTCTTTCATCCATTAACACCTGTTACTACAAGACTAACATCTGTAGAATAACATATGCAATAACAAATTATTTTAAGAAAATAGCTGTTACAATCTATACCACTCCTTATTTTCTTATTATTTTGAGTAAAACACAACGTCTGCTTTTAGAGATTTATCGTGGAAACAAAGATGTAAAGTTCATGGAAAAATATAAACCGTTTGAAAACAGTGATAGACGTTTTTTAAGAGTAAAAAATTAAAAGTGAAAAAAAAAAACTTTTTTAAAAACAAACTTTTGTATTTAAATGCGCTTAAAAGAATAAAATAAACTTTTCTCTTAAACTTTTTTTTAGTATCAACTTATAACGTCATTACACAATTTATATGATATAAAAGCTTGTCGCGAGATTTAAGTACTCGTATTTACTTCGGTTTGAAAGTTTTAAAAATTAAAATCAATCAGATCAAGTTATTTAATTTACTTGTTTATCTACACAAGAAAATCTCGCGACAAGCTTTTATATCATATAAATTGTGTAATGACGTTATAAGTGGATACTAAAAAAAAGTTTAAGAGAAAAGTTTATTTTATTCTTTTAAGCGCATTTAAATACAAAAGTTTGTTTTTAAAAAAGTTTTTTTTTTTTACTTTTAATTTATTTTTTTACTTTTTAGTTATCGCTGGACAAGATCATCAGTAGGAGAGACCGGGGCAAGATGACGAATGTCTTAATTTTTCCGTATTCCCCTAGGTAGCAGCATTAAATGAACACAACTGGCTCTCCTTTTGGTCATTCGTTAGACAATGTATATACACGCTGAAATCGCCATTTTTGTGTTAGTTGTGAAGCTTTGATTATTTTTTGCTGCCATGATATAACTTTTATACATGTTTAAATAAGCTCTGCTACAGATACAGGTAAGATATAACGTTTCTCTTTAATATTTATGAGTAACTTGGTTTAAAAATACTACCTATTACCATGAATAAATGTAAATTAATTGCCTTCCTTCATGGTAATGAGAATGAAAATTTTTAAACAGACAGTCTGGGGCAAGATGGCAAGCTCGTCATCTTGCCCCGTGTGTGTTTCGGAATTTATTAAACTAACTATCGTTGTCCGTTCTATTAAATTCCTCAACTTGTAGAAAGAGCCCCATCACACACACACAGGAGCTGTAGGCAACTGTAGTGATAACGGCTGGAACAATGAGGGCACCTTTTTCTCTTTTTTGAAGCACTTTTATCTTCATGTGAAACCAAGCAAAGAATCTCTTACTCTGTTGATTTTTGACAATCACAAAACTCATATAACTTTGCAGGCTATCTTATATTGCAGAGCGAAAAATATCATCATGGTTGGGTTGCCGCCGCACACATCACATCGTCTCCAGCTCCTTATTGTGTCATTTTTCGACCAGTTATAAACATACTATAGCCAAGCATGTGTCAACTTTATGGTCACTCATCCAGAACAAACTATCACAGACAAAAATATTGGTGAGGTTTTGAGCATCGCTTACTTCAAATCAGCTACAGTTGGAAATTCCGCTGAAAGGGTTTAAAGAATATGGGATCGGGCTACATAATCCTCTCGTGTTTAGCAAACATGACTGTGCTGCGGTAAAAACTACTAACCATGATGATGTTGTGCGATGAAACTGAGAATAATAGTGCTAATACTCAGACCCCGGTAGTAGAAAAACCAACATATAAACCCTCCAGAAAAGAACTTATGGCAAATGCTGATTCCGCTGCACCAAAGAAGCCTGCTAGTCTTTTTTATTTCAAACCATTACTTAAAACAACATAATGTGAGGGGAAAAAAGAAAAAAACTGAGCTCTAGCATTCTTACAAGAACACCCACCAAAGAAATGTTAGAACAAAGGGATAAGCAAAAGGAAGAACAGGAATTTTAAAAAAAAAAAAAAGAAAAGAAAAGAAGCTCCTGATGCTAAAAAGGGAGTAAAAAAACTCAAATTGTTCCTGTAGGCCTAAGTCTATAAAATCCAGGCCAAATATTCCAGTTGTATCAACTTCAAAGGACGGTGTTATAAGATGTCCTGCTTGTGAAGAGGCACCCTCCAACAGAAGAATGAATCCAGTGATGTAAATGCCAAGAGTGTTGGCATGAGGAATGTTCCAATTATAAAAATGGCATTTTTATTTGTGACTATTGTTAGATACACAACTAAACACTTCAACATTACGTTACAATGCATTATGCTTAGTTTGATACTTTGTAAAATGTGAAAACACAGTTATCATTTGTTAAACCATGTAACATATTCAAAATATAAAATATGTTCAACCTTTTTCAGTGTTGTCATCTTGCCCCAGTACTGGTTTTGAAAAAATAAAATTATCTTTTACTTCATTTATTTGAAAAACTAAATGGTAATATATTTTAACACTGCAACACAATATAACACTTAACACAATATATTTTATATGAACTCTAACAGTTCATGTAAAATTGATTTTTCTACCCTTAAAAATAAATTAATAAACAACAAAAAATTGTTAACGTCGTCATCTTGCCCCGGTCTCCCCTATGTTCATCCTATTCAAATCATTATTGTTGTAAGGTCGTTTGCCGGTTAATTTCAAACAGTCTAGCTAAATAAATTCTCGCAAAAAGGGTATTAGACGAAAAACACAAAACTTTTTTGAAACCTGTAATGTGTAAGCAATTATTTCAATCTTCGTACAGATCTCCGATAATATTGTTTCACAAACAAAAAAAAACTTTTAGTGAGATTATCTTCATAAATGACGAAGTTATTAGATGTATAGTTAAAAATTCGAGTATTTTTTGAACAATCGTAAAAAAAAATTTCGGCATCTTATTTTTTAAATTACTGATTCTAAAAGAGAAAAGCATAAACTTATTTAGTGTAGAAAATCGTTTTAATAACATCAAAATAAATTAATACGCAACGATTTAGAAATCATTTTCATAAAAACGTATCATTTTTTACTTGTTTTACTAAAAATCGTAAAAAATAGAAAATATTATTATTTCGTAAAAAAAAATATATACCGTATCATGGCGAAATTTATGATCTTTCCGATTCTGTAATTATTTATTGTCTGAATTTAATATAAAAGAAATTAGATCGCTGTTTTAAAAACGTCAAAACTTCAAAATAAATCCTTTCGTGGTTCATTTTGCGTAGCCGAGCATAGCGGAATAAACAGCACACAGGGGTAAAACAATGATTCGTTTTAAGATTTTTAATTAATATCTTTTTAACTAATAGCAATATCGGAATATAAATGGTCAAAACATGCATTGCCATCCAAACTAAACGTGTATACAAAATTTAAGCTCAATCGGTTGAAGATATCAGCTTCAAAATTGAGTTGCAAGATTCCATCCGAACAAGCTACATTGCAAGTTTAAATAAAATCTTCTAAAAAAAGGAACTAGTATGTTAATCATAATTTTTTACGACATTTTGCTTACACGAGTAGGGCTCTCTGAAGCTTGGGGACCCTGTGTCTTTGATACGGCGGTAGATACGCCCCTGTCAAGGAGGCCCTGTCTGCGACCTTTTGCTAAATAGGCCATAGTGAAATGTCACTTAAAATTAATTACAAATTTATTCTCTGAATAATACAGTATTATGTCACATAAAAATAATATCTTAATTTCTTACAATTTGCAATTGATTAAATTCGTGTGACGTCACGGTAACCTGAAAACTAGGTCACGTGATTATGCTGTCTTTTGTATACTACTATTATTACAACTATTTTGTTCTTTTAGTTTTGCATTATAATTTTTGAAATGTCTTATTTTGCTCAAATGGTTGCTAGATCAGTTAAAGAAAGGATTATTGTAGGGAAAAAAATCATTTTTTAATATCCGACAAAAAAAATCTGAGAGTTTTGAACTCGTACTTATTAACTGTCTTGTTGTTTCGTGCATAATTTGCTATGTGTTACTTTAACTGAGTTGTTTATTTGGATTTATTACTTTAAATTTTCATTATTAAAATTATTTCTGCTTGATTATGTTCCGAGTTCTCACAGTTGCATAATTAAAATGGATTTCAAGGCCAATTTTTGTTTTAATAAACTAATTTATGTAACTAGAAGTTTTTTCATTAATTTCTTCTGCTCAAAATAATGTTGAAATTTTTTGTAGATACTCTCAAACGTATGTTCTATAAAAGTTAGTATGGAATTAGGTCTGAGATCTCTGGTTATATTTCTTAAAAGATCTTGTGTTTTTTCCAAGTTAAGCTAGAAAAATAATTATTAAAAATCAACAAGGAAACATATTTTAAAATCCATACTAATTTTCGTTCGCAATAATCTATTAAACATAAATCACTTAAAATGATTAAAAAAAATTAAAAATTGGGCATTTTATCAGTTTGAAAAAAACTTAAATTCTTAGTTTTTTTTTTTAAAAAGTGAAATAATAGCTGGTCAAACTGACTTTTTGCTTTCAGAATCAACTTAATATAATTTGAACATAAAGTATAAATTGTATTTTTACTGTTTCTGTCTCCAAAAAATATTTTTTTAAAAGAGTACTTCTTTGCTGTAAAAGCAAAGTGACTTATGCCACTTTATTAAAAAAAACACCTCAATTACTGGAAATTATTTGTTATGTCTGGTTGTACATTTTTTCTTGTTTTAAAAATTCTTTTTTTAAATGCTGTGGCTGAAATATATTCAATTAATTTTATGACCTGAAAAGTTTATGAAATGCTTAGCGCAACAATATTATAATTCGCTGTTGTTTTAAATTCACATATTTTTAAATCACATTATTCATAATTTAAAAAGTACACAAATATTTGTTTGTTTTACATCATAGGTTCTCAACGTCAGCGATAACGCCCCTTGTGGGCGTTTGAGGCTTTCAAGGAGGCAGTAAAAGACTCAGAAAAATAAGCGGGCATTGAGATGGCATGGAAGGACTAAGGCAGATTAACAAAAAAAGACCAAAGAAACACGCTAATTAGATACTAACAAGAGTAAACTTTAATTCTATTTGCCTAATGTTGATTGTATGTATTTAAATCATTTCTATATCACATGTACGAAAATTCACATATTTCGGTAGTTCGGGTAGTGGATGAAAAACTTAAAGATGACATTACATTCAGACCTACATTAAATTGAATGATATAGTGCATTTTAATTTCTGTAGTGCACGTATTGTCCTTGTTTGTGAGCAATACGAAACATGTTTCGTCCACTGCATTTCATTACGTATATTATCCAAGAAACATAATTAAATATGTTAACCAGGAATTAATGTGATTCTTTAAAGACTGAAACTGTCAATTAATACTTATTTTGAAAGCAATAGTTTATTATGAATCACTTCTATCATCAAAACCCCTGTCAGTTTTTATAACAGTAAGCTAAAACTTTTATTCCACTCTTTTAAATGAAAAAGAAATTCAGTAGCGTTTCAATTCCAACAATATCCTATCTATAACTGAAATATATAATGTTACACATTTAAATATATTTGTGGCAATAGATATTTCAGACTCGCAAGTAAAAAAATTGGGGCTTTAGAAGGAAAAAAAATTATTTTGAAAGACATTCTTTTAGCAGTAGGATATTTTTTAAAACTTAAACTCTTGTTTTCACCATGTAACTATGTACACTCTTATTCTCTAGAGCGGGAGGGGGCGGTATCAAAATATTTATTAGAAAAGGGGGCGCCAGTTCAAAAAAGGTTGGGAACTTATGGTTTACATGATACATTTTTAATTTAATTGTGAATGGAAATTGTGTATGCGACTATTCATTTACATAAATGTTGTTTCGTATTTTTGAAGTGAAAACTTCTTTAGCGGCAGTAAGAATCCCTCAAATCATCATTCCAGATCGGCCGTTAAATAATCCCTTCGGGAATTTGTGAGCTGCGCAAACGAGTTGCGCAGGAAGATCAGAACTCGGTCAGATTTGTTAAGTGTCGTTCCGTTTTGTGATGTCGTGTGTATATGTTAAATAATAGTAAAATTAAAGATCGGTTTGGCCACATAATTAATGTGTGATCATTGAAGAGGATGGGAAAACTTTACTGCGGCGTTGGGCACTTTTTGGTAGGGAAAAATCTTATGGGTTCGCGTCACCGACATGCTCTGACTGGCACACGCGCAGTGTGCTGTTCGCCTTAGACACATTTGGATGTTTGAAATCTCGGGCGTTCATGTCACCGACATGCTTATAGCAGTATATCTGTAGCTATACAGCTGACGTATAATGCTGTGTATAAGAGAAATTGAATGGATTTAGTGAAACGTTGAATGTGTATATACTGTGCATTGCTCGTTGCGATTCCGAGAATGGGCAATACATATTAATGGTCACCCTTTATATTTAGCCTGGAAAATCCATGAGATACAACAATTTTTGTTTGAAAATTTGATGATTTATACAAAATAAAGTTCTGAAATACTCGAAATAAAATTTGGCGAAAAATATGATAATGTAACGAAGATTTTAAGTGGAGGCTTCAATATTAACTTTGCAGATGATAAAAATCTACCACGAATTGATTTTCTAAATGAAAAACTTAATTTAAATATGTCCAATGATCGAAAACTCAGTACTATAAAATATAAAACGACGATCGATGCGGTTTTTACACGATACTTAGATAAATTTCAATCAAACATTTTCCTTTCTTACTTTAGTTACCATAAGACTATTGTATCGTTTTTTAAAACAAAATGAAATGATTGAAAGTACAAAAAGTTTAAGTATTGTTGAAATTAATGATGACAAGGATGTAAATAATTAAAATCATGTTAAAAATCAAGTACATTGAAATTTAAGTAAATACAAATACTATCCATATAAATTATATAATTGTATATTAATTGTTATTTCAATTGAAATGTATTTATATTTTGTCATGATCTTGTACAGCCCGTAATATATTTGAATAATAAAAAACCATATAAATATGAATTTAGTTGTTGATCGGAGTGTCAATAGATGTGAAAACCAGATTGATGTTGACAATTTTAATTCAAACATTATGAAATTTCAAATTTTAATACTAAAAGATCTAGGTTTTCACTTCTATCGGCAGTCTCTATAACTGACAATTTTTTTTCCATCTAATTTGCAATTCATTGTGTTGTAAAAATAAAATTCATTTTTTTATCAATGTGGGTAAATATTTATTATTAATCAAAAACTTTCATATTAACTCACTCTAATATGAGATGAATAATGGCTTAAACAAATAAACTGTTTTATAAGTTTAAGTTGTATTTTGGAACCATATATTGTTTATATAGATAAATCATACTATTATTTTTATAAATTATATGTAATTCAGTAAGAAAAATATATTTAAAACTGAGGATAATTAAATTGAATTTCTGAAAATTATTCCCCCTTTTCTGATGATACATTTCCTTAATATTGTATAATTTTAAAAAAGTAGATCAACATGTTATTGGCACTTTATATGAAGAAAAAAAGTATTCTTTGTTATTAAAAGTTGTTAACGAAATTATGTTATTTAATTTTGGTTGACACGAAAAATGTTACTTTCGTGTCTGCCAAACTGACATTGCATTTTTATGTTCAATAGAATTTTCCTGATTTTCTAAACTACTTGTTACGTGTTTCCAATCAGAAAAGCCGGTTGTGTTTAGAGAATTTGTTTAAGAAAAAAGTTTGCAGTTCAAACAAAAAACACAACCAATACTAGTTGAATAATAAAGCCAAGATCTTTCCAGCTTTTGGCCATTTTTAAGTTTTTAAATGAAATTATTATTCGAAAATGATCTCTTTTGTTCTTCTTATTCTCTTACCAGAATATATATTGTTTGGTTCTTTATTTTGAAAAAAAACTCATTTTATGTGAAAGGATATAATCAATAAAATTATTACTTAGCGATTTAGGCCACGAACCACGTCAACGAATTTCTCAAACTCAAACCCAACTTTTTCTAAGCACTTTTCAGTCGGGGCATTACTGATGTCCTCTGGCTGAACAATATCCTTTTTAGAAGGCTGCTGGTCAGCGAGATCTTGCATATTTTCATCATTAATATTTTCTTGTTGTGTTTCTCCGTTTTCTTTGGCTAAGTTTTTTTCCCTTGTTAAAGTATCTGCATTTACTATATTCTTGTTACTTTGTTCCATTGTAAGAAAGGTTGAAATTTTGACACATTTAACTTTTCTTTTTTCTCGATTTACTTGTAGTTTTCGTTTTCCCGCTCTACTTTTATATTTTCTGCCAGACATATTTATATTGTTAACTAAGGACTTGATTTTCCCGAAAATAAATTTAAAAGTTTAGGTCATAAAATTACAATTACTCAACCGACTGTGCTTAATAAACTAGAAATATTCTAATAACAATAAAGTATATTTCTGAGATAATTAAAAAAACTATCTAGTTTATTTTAAAAAATATAAAGAATTATTGTCTATACTCGCTAAAACTTAAAACGCTGATTATTATTATTTATTTGCCCATCAGTTTAATGGGATTTTTGTAAAAATAAATCCTGATCAATTCTGATCTTTTCTGTTCAAGTGAATAATTCAATTTGTCTAGCTGATGGCAGTAATCATTTTGTTGTAGCAAAAGCTAAAAAAAATACTGATTTCTTTGAAATCCACCTGACAGATAGCATCACCTTTTTTTTTTATGAATGTTGGCTTTCGAAATGCTTTGAGGTGGTTCATCTTTTCTACTCCATGATATTTTGCATTTGACATTGTTATGTTGTTTGATAAAAATGGATAATTTTCTTGACGTGTTAAAAAAGCAAATCACAGACGTCAACGCGACAACATAAATTTCTTTCCGTGAGAACATGAGGAGCTCATAAGTCGAGCTTTGAGGTTAAACCTTGACATTTTAAGTTGTCATAAACAGTTGAATTCAATAAATATAACCTCTCAAAAAAAAGTGATCTCATGAG
>BMAO01017811.1:0-15513 GCA_019973975.1 Trichonephila clavata
AGATTCGATCATGTTCATTTAGATCTCGTAGGACCTCTGCCACCTTCAAACAATTGCGAATACCTACTCACCTGTATAGATCGTTTCACACGATGGCCTGAGGCAATTCCCATTTCCGACATTTCTGCTGAAACTGTTGCGCGTGCATTCATTACTCAATGGATCTCACGCTTCGGTTTACCTTCCATCATCACGACTGATCAAGGACGACAATTCGAAAGCAATTTGTTTTCTATGCTTACCAAACTCTTAGGTGTCCAAAAGATCAAAACGACCCCATACCACCTAAAAGCAATGGAATAGTCGAACGATTTCACCGATCTCTGAAACAAAGCCTCAGATGTCATGCACCCACGAAATGGACCGAATCAATTCCATTGGTTTTGCTCGGACTCCGAACCGCATTACAAGAAGATCTACAGTGCACATCAGCCGAACTAGTTTATGGTTCAACTCTGAGACTACCAGCAGAATTTTTCGAAACCCCTTCACTTAACGTTGACCCTCATGAGTTCTTAAAAAATTTACGAGCCGTAATGGACCAACTTAAACCTGTGGCAACTACATCTCATGGCAGCAAGAAAGTATTTGTACATCCAGCTATGAAGACTTGTTCTCATGTGTTCGTGCGCCATGATGCTGTTAAAAAAACCATTACAGACGCCATATGATGGACCTTACCTCGTACTCAAACGAACTGAAAAAATGTTCACAATTGAAAAGAACGGCAAACATTCCACAATCAACATTGATCGCTTAAAACCTGCGTTTTCGAGAACTCTCACCACTCATCTGCACCAATAATTTCACCGCCACCAGTTGCAGTTCCAACTTCAACAAAGCCAGTACCTGATTCTTCTCCATCGAGTCCTGTGTCACCTACAAATTCTACTCCACTACCTTATGTGACCAGATCTGGACGACGGGTTCGCTTTAACTCTCGTTACCTCTAACTCTAGTGCTTGCTGCACTATTAGAGGGGGGAGTACTGTGGCGATCCTGCTTTTATCAAGCACGCGAGCTGTGAAAATTATAACTGTGGCGATCCTGCTTTTATCAAGCACGCGAGCTGTGAAAATTATAAAAAATCATTGTTCCACGAATTTATTGTATATCGTTTTTTTTAGTGTAGAATATAAAAAAGATGGTTTTAACGATGATGGTTCTTAATGTGTGGATGTGACTTAACTACCATAACTTTTATCTTAACTATCTTTAGCAACCTTTCTTAATTAAAACATCCCCACAGTACAAATAAATGATGAAGATTTCAAAGCAAAAAAAAAACAATATTAAGTGTCCAAAATCAGTATTTGGTGTAGTCACCGCTGCAGTAAGTGTTGCTATACGACATGGCATGGAGTCAAACAGATTTTGAATATCTGCCTGTGGAAAAGAATTCCATATTGCTTGTATGTGCAGCAAAGTTCGTCTTTTGAAGCTGCAGGACGCGGATCACGAGCGAAACACCGACAAACCAAATCCCACACGCGCTCAATAGGCCACATATACGGCGAATAATTAGGGCCAAGGAAGAAGTTGCATGTGTTGGGCTGAACAGAAGACTCGAACAGTCTTTGCAACATGTGGGCGTGAATTATCCTGCTGAAAGATATCTCCAAGGATGCCTTGAAGGAAGGGAACGACTTCGGGCTGTAGATGTTCCTCTGTTGCTATTGATATTTCTCTCAATTTGAAGCAAATTGGATCGTTCTTGATACGAAATCGCACCCCAAACCATAACTCCGGTTGTTAGGCCACTATGCCGTTTGGTAACGCACGCTGGAAAGCAGCATTCACCGTTATAGCGTCTAACACGAATGTGGCCATCATGGTCTCACAAAATGAAGCGTGATTCATCTGAAAAGACAACTTAGGGCGAATCAGAGAGCTTGCCAGAATCTTAGCTCATGAGCCCAATGCAGGTGCAGCCTCCAATGGTTTGCTGTGAGGGGATCCTGTTTAAAGTCACCCCTTGCACACAGTCCATGATGCTGCAGACATCGACGAATTGACGAAGTCGACCTTAATACACCTGTAGTAGTAGACTAGCATGCTATCAACTGCCTGTAGGAAGCTGTACGGTCATTCACTGCCATGCAGAGCAGGTGTCGATCGTCGAGCAGTGACGTCACCTTTCGTCGTGCATTACTATGTTTTCGAGTAGTTCGGTTCTCTTCGGTCCTCTGCTTCCAAACTCGCATCACTGTGGAAATGTTCCACGGCACACGAGCTTCTATTGCGCTATAGGAAGTTCCTTCTTCTCGAAAGCCGATAATCCTCAGACGTTCGAAATCCGTACGTTGTTGGAATTTCTCCTTATTTCGTCGTGAAAGCATACTTAGGTCTTACTAAACGTTCACCACTAACAAAATATCATTAACTAATTTCAACGTCACACTACAGCTCTTTATTTAAACGCTTTCAGCATCAGTTCAGAGGGCGCTGTGCACTCTACGCATGTGCTTTGGCTCTGTAACTTTACTATTTTACGTAACATCGTATAATTGATATTTTCTGCAAAGTTCATTTAATTCTGATGATTCCTTCATGGTGCTACAATTTTTACAAACACCATTGTGTTTATCTTGTTCATATTTTCAATCATTAATAAAATACATTTTAAAGCGCTTATTTGAGCTGAAATCTTATATACACGATTATTTTGGATCACAATACGGTAATTTATTTATAATTAACAAAAATTAATCGATTAAAATTAATTATTTAAAGTGTTACAGATACAACCCAGTTGGCATAATTTTGGCGACTTGCGTCAAAAACTTTTAAAAAATCTCACATTTTAAAGCACTTTTTTTAGCTGAAATTTTCTATACATGATTGTTGTAGATGACAATACGATAATCTAACTTAATTAAATTTAACCAATTAACTTTTGCTTTATAGGGGAGAAAAAATTAAATGTGTTCCTTTTCCAAAATCAGTCCTCTTGAAAGATAATTAGGGAGAGTTGTGGTGACACAATGGACACAAGCAGGAAGCTTTATGGCTAGCAGGCCTGTTCTGACCCTGGAGCAATCGTAAAAAACTGGGGAAGAATTTCTTTAGACGCTAGTTAGTTTAATTTGTTAGCTTGGTTTGAGATTTTGTTTGGTTTGAAATAAATAAATATTTTGATGTAGTTTTCGCGATATAACCATTTTTTTTAAAATTTGCATCTACTATCATATAACAAAATGAAATCCTTTAACTATAAATCTTTTAACTAAGACAAATATTTTTATTTTTATGCTTTACTATAGCTTTATAAATATATATTTTTTAAATTTAACATTAATATTTTTTATTACAAAATTACAATATGTAAATTCTCGTAACACCAATCGCTAAATTATGTTGCATGGCTATCGAATACGGTCGTCAAAAACACCTATCGTAATTGTGAATATTTAATAAAATAAGAGTAATTAAAACAGTATTTTTTTTCTTGACCTAGTAAGAATTGACTTAAATTTTTTTTATATTAGTTGTTTGTCCTTTTTTTTCAATTTCAATTTTATTACAATAATAATTATTATTATTGTAAAAAAATAAACACTTAAATTAATTAAAGGAGATGTTTACGAAAGAACCCATTATTTCCGATACATACACTATCTGGCCAAAAGTATCCGGACACACAGTGGTATGGACTTAGAGCGTCCTGAGGCACATATTAATATGATGTTGGTCCCCCTTTTGCATGGATGACAGCCTGCACACGTTTCGGAAAACTTTCCACCAATTTTTTATAGGTGAACATAGGAATTGCCTTCCAGGCGTCAATCACAGCAGAAATGAGTGCTTGCAGGGAGGATGGTAGATTTGGCTGGCTACGTAATCTGCAATTTAATTCATCCCAAAGGTGTTCTATGGGATTTAGATCGGGGCTCTGAGAAAGCCAGTCCAATTTATGAACACCCATTTCGACAAACTGCGTCTGTGCAAGCCTCGATGTGTGAATGGAGCAGTTATCCTGCTCTAAGAGAGAGAGAGAGAAATGGGCCTTCCCTGAAATATTGCCATAGAGTTGGGGGAGTGCAGCATTGTCCATAATATCCACATACATCTCAGAGTTCATGTTTCCAATCACAGGAACTAACGGACCCAGGCCAAACCACAAGAAACACCCCCACACCATTATGCTTCCACCACCAAACTTAATAGTCGGCACAATGCAGTCACTAAAGGAACGTTCGCCGGGCATCCGCCAAACCCAGATGCGTCCATCCGACTGCCAGACTGTAAAGAGAGATTCATCACTCCAAAGAACAGTTTTCCACATGTCCACAGTCCAATGACGGTGAGCTCTACAGCATTGCAATCGATACTTCGCATTCTGTGGAGTAATGTTTGGCTTGAGAGTGGCTGCACGACCATAGAATCCCAAGTTTTTTAACTCTCGACGGACAGTCCTACTGCTAACACTAATTCCTGATGGACTTTGGAACTCCTGAGAAATTTCCACCAACGAGGACTTGCGATTTGGTTTCACTACCCTTTTCAGAGTTCTGCGGCTGCATTCACCAAGTATTTTCGGCCTGCCGGTTCATTTTTCTGCCGTTTCACTGCCTCGCCGTTTCCTCTTCACAATTACATCACTCACAGTGGATTTAGGCTTCTGTAGACTGTCCGCAATCTTACGAACTGATTTCCCACAAAGGTGGCCTCCCACTATACTGCCACGATCAAACTCACTAAGCTCCTTTGACTTACTCATTGCCCCACAAACGTATAAATACAATCTGACAAACCACTACCAACACTTTTATAGCTTTCAATTACGTATCAAATTGCGTCACTCGCCAGAACCACTTTTTTAAGAGGTTTCTGGATACTTTTGGCCAGATAGTGTATTATATGATTTTTGGATTCTTTCAGATTTCAAAAAACCGTCGGTATTCCTCGCACAGATTTTAATTCATTATAGTTTATAGGAGCTAATAATTTTTGAAAGGAGTTCCGGAATTCTAAGATGTTAGTAATTGTTTTTCGAAATAATTATCTATACCAATAAAGCGTTTGTATGTGCATCTGCAATGTAGTAAAGATACAAAGTGACCAAAACGAAACATTTCGGTACTTACGTATTAACGTCACCGCAGCCAAATTTGCAACATCCGAATCCCGCCATTTCCCACCCAAAATCTCTGACTATTTGTTTTTCTTTTCCTATGTAAAATACGTCTTTTTATATATTGCCGTGATTCGCTTAGTTTTGCTTTGGTGGTACTAATACATAAGTATCGAAATTCTTCATGTTGAATCTGTGCATCATGATGGTGTGCACCTCGAATAGTTTTTTTACAAAATTTGCTTTAGAGTTTTTAAGAAATTTTCCATAGTTCTGGTGATATTATGTCACGTTTGCTTCTGAATGCAAAATTGATGCTTCAAGCGATTTGGAGAGTTTTACATATTGTTAATCATCCTTTATTGATCAGTGTACTTACTCACGTATTTGTTCTTTGAGACAGTATGGCAATTGTGTTTTTCGAATAAATAATTTTAAATCATTATAATTTCAGCAACTGTAACTTTGTTTTGACAACAGGGTTATTTTGTGTTTTCAATCCTAGTTTGCGTTGTCGATGTCTTGGTGGAGCAAAATTATCCTTGTATCAATGGACTTTCCACTAGGTTCTATCCTCTTTAATTTGGGCTTTTCCCATCCAGGCTAATATAAATAGTCTGAGATAGATAATAGATATTATAGGGAAAATATTGACACGATAGTACTGCTTGAAATGTAGTTGCTTATTCTCGTATTATCGTCACGGAATCATAACAGTTTAGTTATTAGAGAAAATTACAAGATTCCTCTTTGGCGAATTCAGAGTTTGCATCTCATTGAAACTAAGTACCTTACTTCTTTTTTTTTTTTTTTGTCAACACATCGAGTAATCAATTTTAATAAAAATTTATTAAAAGTTAATTATTGTTAATATCTATTAGTCATCATTTTGTGTTCGACTTAATAAGGTGTCAATCACCACTGGGTATGGATCCATCCCCCCCCCCTCCCAGAAGCTATGTACTTTTACCATTTTGAGTAATTTGAAGCACAATTGATTTGATTTGTCTTTTTAGAAAAGATTTTACCTTTAGTTGATATTATTGTAATTTTTTTGTCTTAATTTATGCACTCGCATTGTTAAAAATATTTTTTTAAAAAAATAATAAACTTGAATTTACGTTTACTTACGTTAATGTATTTTTTTTTTCATTTGTTCAATTTTTGAGTAATCAGCTTTATATAGTTTTCACATTAAGTTAAACTAAATTACTTTTCCAATTTAAGCTTTCCCAATGCATATTATTCTAAAGCATTTTTTTAATTTTCTTCATTAATTCTAAATTAAACTAAATTAATATGTAGTCCTTATGGGTTTTTTTTATCCAAGCTCTATTTATTTTATCTGTGTGTTTTAGATATTTTTTTAAATTTTCAATTTACGTCAATTTTAGAATTTCTAATTCAACTGAGCATTTTCTGATATTTATTTTATTTGTTCTTAACTGTTCATGGTAATTTCATCAAAATTATGACTTCTTTTACCTTTTTATCTTAATGCAATTATTTTATGCGAGCGTATTCAAACTATTTCTGGTTAAAAATTTTGCACTAATATCAATGTTATCAATTTCAGACCTGAAAGGAAAAACGTGAACTTTATTTTTGTATCCCTTTCTCTGAAGATTACACGCAGCTCAAAATAAATTATATATTTTAGCATTTAAAATTAAATAATTGTAAATGCTAAAATATATTAAATATTTAATATATTAAATAATTTTGAAAATTACAAAATATTCAAAGAAATATCTTTTTGAATATAAAAATATATAATTTTTGATTAACAAATATATACGGCAGTAAATTAATTACAAAACCTTTATGGCTTCTGCTTTGACAAAACAAATGTGAGGTGTGTAAAAACCCCAAATGTAAAATAGTTGTCGATGCTGAAATAACTTTGTCCGTTCTTTTAGAAGCTGCATGAAGCCTGAAATGGAAAAATAAGAATACGTACTTTAATGTATTTGCTGAACTTAACTCACATATATATTTTTTTCATCGTTTTAAAAATTGGGTATCATAAATGAATGATTCTCATATAAATTCTTTTGGTATTTTTAATTCAAATTAAAGGCTATTTATTATTTATGATTCCTTTAACTTATATAGTTGTCTTTTTATTGAAAAAATGAACTAATTGTTATATTTTTATTAAATTTTTAAAATGGCAAATTTTGCAATTTATATATATATATTTATTATATTTTCAACACAAAAGTTGTCTTTTTTTGAAGTTTTAAACTTCCCCACAAAACACATACGTATCAAATTATTCAATTAATGTATACCAAAATTGAATTAGTATATTTCAAAAACTAATTTTCAAAGAGTCAGTATTTCACACAAGCAATTTCAATTGTTACTACACCCAATACTGTTTTTGCGCGAACTTCTTTTGCACGATTTTGATTTAAGAGGAATGAGGAAAAAAAGATCAATTATGTTTTTACTCTACTTATTATGATTTAACACGAATCGAATTGATTTCCCACAAGCTGAATCAAGACCTACAACTTTGAATACATGCTGGAAAGCTATTTGGCCAGAATGTATTCAAAACAAATCATCCCTAATACGCTAGAATTTTTCATTATCATGACATTGCCGCTAACAGTTACTAGAGAAGGGTTTGTGTGTGATGCTCTATCATTTGAAGTTATCAATGAATCATTGATTGATAAAGCCCTAAGCGAAGGTGAAATAAGAGAAGTTTTTATTGAGCCACGCATACCAAATAACATAGTGATAAAGACGAAGATCTTGCTCTAAATGCAGATTTAGCTAAAGGTCTTAAATTGGTTAGTAAATTGGGTAATCCATTTTATTAAATGCCGGTTTGGAAAAAACTCCGTATGAACTTTAAAAGTTAATAAATCCCGGAAAATCAAACAAAACAAAAAATAATTTGCAGGTTTACCATCGATAAGTCACGGGATTTTTTTTAAGATTAGAGAATAAACCAGACGACAGATGGCACTCATATTAACGATTGAGTTGGAAATATTCAAATGAGACGGACGATTACAAATACTGATGCTCTTGATCCAGATATAATTCTCTGTTGCATGCCAACTAAGTAAACAAGGGTGCTGAGCGAGAAAGACAAAGCTTTGCTGGGTGTTAAATATTGCGTAGTTTGATATGTGTATTAGTTTTGTGTGAATGCCAACAGATGGCGCTGTGTAAATTGTTGCACTGTTTTATGTAATGTACTTGTATAATCATTCTTGTCTTGTCTCCCGTCATTAAATGTGTTGTGTTTCTGAACGTCTCTCTTGAATGAAGTCTCTATTCACACTAAGTTAATAATTTTTTACTGGGGAAGCTGTTTTTCATGAACAAGGAATCAGCGACTGTTGCACTGCGTAAATTTCGACTTCAGAAAAATGTGAAGACTGGAAAAGGACCTTCAACAGCCTCATGAACTTGTTAAGCGATTTGAGGAAACTGGATCACTCGAGGATCGTGTAAGATCCGGACGACCAAGTCTAAAAATCATTAGCATAGGTTGCAAGTTTACATGGCCTCCAGACCTGACTCCAGTAGGCTTTTGGCTGTGGGAATATTAAAATTCGGTGAATTAATCCCGTCTATCCAATTAATCAATTTTTAGTATTTCCTTTTTACTGTGGAAAAAGGAAATACTGAATCATATCTTACCTCAAGAAAAGATGTACTGGGTACCTGCTTGGTTTTCGAAGATACGTGCTACAAATTATAAAATTTTTTAATCCAAGGAATCTATATTTCAGAAAACTGCATCTTCACCAATAAAAACTCTTTAAAGGTTAAAAATGACATGTTATTTAAAAAAAATCCAGAATCCAGTTCAAGAAATTCCCCTTTATAACTTACGCATTGAATTCATATAATTTTGCAGATAACTGTTTAAGATACTATATTTAACTCTTTTTAAGAATGGATAGCAGTGAGTTGTACCCTTACCCTATGTTTTGGACAGTCTGCACCGACAAATCTAATAAAAAAAAATTTCTGATTTCCTGTTATACATTGGCTTAGAGAAAGACACACTCAAGGTATTATAAGAAAAATTATATTACATAGGTTATATGCTAGCAAAAAAAGGATATATAGGAATGAAAAAAGATTCAATTTTGGTTAGATGAATTTAGATTCAAAATAATTTTTTCTGCAATATGAATAACCGAAAATGATGATTATCGATAAATGAGTATCGATTAGTGGATTGTACAATGTATTTCATAACCCCAGCTTATCTCCCCTCCCCGTTGAATCAATCCGATCCATGCTTTTTTCCGTCTACCGCTTTTATGCATCGTCATTTTTGACAATAGGTTTTTGAAAAATTTAATACTAAAAAACCTGTTTAGTGTACCTTATGTTTTTTCCCTTGTAGCTATTTAGCAGGTGTCCTGTCATCGTAATAAATGCTAAAAAGTACTAAAACTCCAAATTTTTCTTAAATAAAAATTACTTTGTCTTGTTTACCGTAAAAGTGCTCAAATGCCTAAACTTCATTCCCTTTGTAATAGTACATAAAATAAAAATTATTTTTTTTTATTTTATTTCTCCCCTTCATCTATATATTAGAGGACATCTTTTTCACACAGGTATGTTTTGAAATTCTGGAAAAGAAATTTGATCCACGTTATTGTGTAGGTTGTGTAAATCTTTAATAATGCTCTTGCAAAAAGGGACAATGAAAGTTGAGTTTTAGCCCTCCTTAAAGTACGAAAAATGTTATATATATAGAGAGAGAAAAATATTCAATATCTCGCCACGTAAGCGAACTTATACAATTTTTTGAAACAAACAATTAAAGAAAAAAGATAAAAAATGTATTTCTTTTCTTTGATTACTTACTTATCCTTATATAATTACACGAGAAGTGAGAGACTTTCTTTTGAACATTATAGTGTACATAAAAATAATTTAAATTTTAATAATATTTTATGATTAAATACATACTTTCAAGCACAGTATGTCTATCCTTTGTTACAATGCTCAGAAAAAGCGCTGTTAAGTCTCCTGGAATATTGAAGAATCCTGGTTCGATTCCAGGCAAGTTCTGACACAACTGCTTCCTCCAGAGAGAGTATCTGATAATAATTAGAATGACTCCAAGAAGAGCAGAAACAATATAGAACATCACCATTTTCTGTACACAAACAAAATAATACTGTTAAAGAGGAGTTTCTTAGAGTCACTGACCATTTCTTATCACTAATACATCACAATTGAACACAGATTTATAAATAATACTAGCTGTTACCCGCCCGCTTCGCTGGGTATTTCATGATGTTTTATAAATTTTTACTGCTTATATAGATGTATAAATTATTGATATCTAAGTCCTAGCATTAAGAATTCGATTGTATTGAAGAATATACTTATACCTGTAACTGTCGCCTGTTGATAAAAAAAAAAAAAAAAAAAAAGGGCAGAACTCATCTAATTTGTATTTTCTAAAAATTTCTAAAATTGAGGTATAGAATGATGTTTGCTCTTTCGTAACTCAAAAACCAAGTGGATTCCCGCAAAACCAATTTTCGGTGGATCTCTACTCCGTAAATTGAACATGCAAGCAAATTTCAAGTCTAAATCTAACAGAAAAAAACAAAAGTTTTACTATCAATATCCCGTAATCTCGTTGAGAGCCGTTTTCCAATATAACCGCTCTTAGCGGAATTCAATTCAACAAAAGAAAAATGCAAACAAATTTTATTATTATAGTCCTTGTAGCTCGAAAAAACTAATTTTTTTTTTCAATTCGTCCCAGTAACCCCCAGAACTTGATTTGCTCAAAATGTATTCTTAGTGGATCCCTATTCAACAAAAGAAACATGCTTAACAAAATTCAAGTATATGGGTCTAACAATTAAAAACAGGAATTTTTTCTGTAACTCCTCTTGACCCCTCGCAAACATCCTTAGGGGTCAATTTTCGTTTTACTCTTTGTTAGGGGAACACTATTACATGAAAGGAACATGCCTACCAATTTTCAAGCAGGATGATCAAATAGTTTAAAAATGGAAATATTTATTGATTACGCCTCTTAATCTCCCGAAATTAAACTTGGTAGTTGATATTCGCGAAACCCATTTTGTAGCGGTTCTCTACTTTACGAAAGGAATCTGCTTATCAAATTTCAACACTGTACGTCTAGCAGTTTAAAAATGGGGATAATTATCTATAACGCCACTTGAGCCCCCGCAACGCCACTTCTGGGTCTGTTTTCACAAAACCCATTTTGTAGGGGAATTGCGCTCTATGAAAGGAATCTGCTTAGCAAAATTTGAAGACTGTGCGTACAATAAATTAAAAATGCAAAAAAAATTATCAATAATGCCCTTGAACCCCCGCAACACCACCTAGGGGTCGATTTTCACAAAACACATTTTGTAGTGTATCTCTATCCTATGAGAGGAATCTGCTTACAAAGTTTCAAGACTGTACGTCTAATAACTTAAAAATAGAATATTATTATATCGCCCTTAAACCCCCGCAACACCCCTTGGGGGTCAATTTTCCCCAAACCCGTTTTGTAGCGGATATTTACTCCATGAAAGAAACATTCCTACCAATTTTCAAGTAGGTAGGTCAAGTAGTTTAAAAACGAAAATATTTATTTATTACGCCACTTAAACCCCTGTAACGCCACGTCACTTAGAGGTCTGTTTTCACAAAACTTCTTATAGCTGATCTCTTCTCTATGAAAGAAATATATTTATCAAATATAAAGACTGTGCGTCTTATAGTTTAAAAATGGAAATAAATTATCTAAGCAACGCCCTTAGGGGCAATTTTCACGAAACCCATTTTGTAGCGTATCTCTACCCTATGAATAGGAATCTGTTTACTAAGATTCAAGACTGTACGTCTAGTAACTTAAAAATCGGAATTTATAACGCCCCTTAACCACCCCACCCCGCCCCGCAACACCCCTTGGGGTCAATTTTCCCAAAACCCATTTTGTAGCGGATATTTACTCCATGAAAGAAACTTACCTACCAATTTTCAAGCAGGTAGGTGAAGTAGTTTAAAAACGGATATATTTATCTATTACGCCCCTTAATCCCCGCAACGCCACTTAGAAGTCTGTTTTCACAAAACCCGTTTTGTAACTGATCATTATTCTACGAAAGGAATCTATTTATCAAATTTAAAGACATTGCGTCAAATAGTTTAAAAATGGAAATAATTATCTATAACGCCCCCTAAGCCCCTGCAACGCCACTTGGGGGTCGATTTTCACCAAACTCATTTTGTAGTGGATCTCTACTCTCTGAAAGGAATCTGCTTACCCAATTTCAAAATTGTACATCAAGTAGTTTAAACATGGAAACAATTATTTATAACGCCCCTTAACCCCCGTAACGCCCCTTGCGTTTCGAATTTCGGAAAATCCGTTCTTAGCTGATGTCTACTCTATAAAAGGAACATGTCTACCAAATTTCAAGTCTGTAGGTTGAATAGTTCCAGAGATATCGTGATTAGTCAGTCAGTCAGTCAGTCAGTCAGTGAGTCGCTTTTCTCCTTTATATATATAGATACTAGCTGTTACCCGCCCGCTTCGCTGGGTATTTCATGATGTTTTATAAATTTTTACTGCTTATGTATAAATTATTGATATCTAAGTCCTAGCATTAAGAATTCGATTGTATTGAAAAATATATTTAGACCTGTAACTGTCACCTCTTGATAAATAAAAAGGGCAGAACTCATCTAATTTGTATTTTCTAAAAATCTCTAAAATTGAAGTATAGAATGATGTTTGCTCTTTCGTAACCCAAAAACCAAGTGGATTCCCGCAAAACCAATTTTCGCGGTGGATCTCTACTCCGTAAATTGAACATGCAAGCCAAATTTCAAGTCTAAATCAAACAGAAAAAAACAAAAGTTTTACTATCAATATCCCCGTAATCCCGTGTGTGTTGAGAGCCGTTTTCCAAAATAACCTCTCTTAGCGGATTTCAATTCAACAAAAGAAAAATGCAAACCAAATTTCATTATTATAGTCCTTGTAGCTCGAAAAAAGGATTTTTTTTTGTGTCAATACGTCCCAGTAACCCCTGCACCCTCCGCAGAACTTTATTTACTTAAAATACATTCTTAGTGCATCCCTATTCAACAAAAGAAACATGCTTCAAAAATTTCAAGTATATGGGTCTAACAATTAAAAACAGGAATATTTTTCTGTAACTCCTCTTGACCCTCGCAACCATCCTTAGGGGTCAATTTTAGTTTTACTCTTTGTTAGAGGAATTATATTCCATGAAAGGAACATGCTTACCAATTTTCAAGCAGGATGATCAAATAGTTTAAAAATGGAAATATTTATCGATTACGCTTCTTAATCTCCCAAAATTAAACTTGGTAGTTGATATTCGCAAAACCCATTTTGTAGCGGTTCTCTACGAAAGGAATCTGCTTATCAAATTTCAAGACTGTACGTCTAATAGTTTAAAAATGGGGATAATTATCTATAACGCCACTTGAGCCCCGCAACGCCACTTCGGTGTCTGTTTTCACAAAACCCATTTTGTAGGGGAATCACACTCTATGAAAGGAATCTGCTTAGCAAAATTTGTGCGTCCAATAAATTAAAAATGCAAAAAAAATTATCAATAACGCCCTTGAACCCCCGCAACGCCACGTAGGGGTCTATTTTCACAAAACACATTTTCTAGTGTATCTCTATCCTATGAGAGGAATCTGCTCACCAAATTTCAAGACTGTGCGTCTAATAGTTTAAAAATAGAAATAATTACTTATATCTGCCCTTAACCCACCGCAACACCCCTTGGGGTCAATTTTCCCAAACCCGTTTTGTAACGGATATGTACTCCATGAAAGAAACATTCCTACCAATTTTCAAACAGGTAGGTCAATTAGTTTTAAAAACGAAAAAATTTATCTATTACGCCACTTAATCCCCCGCAACGCCACTTAGAGGTCTGTTTTCCAAAACCTTCTTATAGCTGATCTCTACTCTATGAAAGGAATCTTTTTTTCAAATATAAAGATTGTGCGTCTAATAGTTTAAAAATGGAAATAATTATCTATAACGCCCCTTAAGTCCCGGAACGCCACTTGGGGGCAATTTTCACGAAACCCATCTTGTAGCGTATCTCTACCCTATGAGAGGAATCTGCTTACTAAGTTTCAAGACTGTACGTCTAATAGTTAAAAAATCGGAATTTATAACGCCCCTTAAACCCCCACCCCCGCAACACCCCTTGGGGTCAATTTTTTAAAAACCCATTTTGTAGCGGATATTTACTCCATGAAAGAAACTTACCTACCAATTTTCAAGCAGGTAGGTGAAGTAGTTTAAAAACGGATATATTTATCTATTACGCCTCTTAATCCCCGCAACGCCACTTAGAAGTCTGTTTTCACAAAACCCGTTTTGTAACTGATCATTATTCTACGAAAGGAATCTATTTATCAAATTTAAAGACAGTGCGTCAAATAGTTTAAAAATGAAAATATTATCTATAACGCCCCCTAAGCCCCTGCAACGCCACTTGGTTGACGATTTTCACCAAACTCATTTTGTAGCGGATCTCTACTGTATGAAAGGAATCTGCTAACCCAATTTCAAAATATTACATTGAGTAGTTTAAACATAAACAATTATTTATAACGCCCCTTAAGTCCCGCAACGCCACTTGGGGGCACTTTTCACGAAACCCATTTTGTAGCGTATCTCTACCCTATGAGAGGAATCTGCTTACTAAGTTTCAAGACTGTACGTCTAATAGTTAAAAAATCGGAATTTATAACGCCCCTTAAACCCCCACCCCGCAACACCCCTTGGGGTCAATTTTTTAAAAACCCATTTTGTAGCGGATATTTACTCCATGAAAGAAACTTACCTACCAATTTTCAAGCAGGTAGGTGAAGTAGTTTAAAAACGGATATATTTATCTATTACGCCTCTTAATCCCCCGCAACGCCACTTAGAAGTCTGTTTTCACAAAACCCGTTTTGTAACTGATCATTATTCTACGAAAGGAATCTATTTATCAAATTTAAAGACAGTGCGTCAAATAGTATTAAAATGAAAATAATTATCTATAACGCCCCCTAAGCCCCTGCAACGCCACTTGGGGGACGATTTTCACCAAACTCATTTTGTAGCGGATCTCTACTGTATGAAAGGAATCTGCTAACCCAATTTCAAAACTGTACATTGAGTAGTTTAAACATGGAAACAATTATTTATAACGCCCCTTAACCCCGTAACGCCCCTTGCGTTTCGTATTTCGAAAAATCCGTTCTTAGCTGATGTCTACTCTATGAAAGGAACATGTCTACCAAATTTCAAGTATGTAGGTTGAATAGTTCCAGAGATACCGTGATTAGTCAGTCAGTCAGTCAGTCAGTCAATCAGTCAGTCAGTCAGTGAGTGAGTCGCTTTTCTCCTTTATATATATAGATAGATC
>BMAO01017812.1:0-32981 GCA_019973975.1 Trichonephila clavata
TAATGCCTTGAAAGTTAAACCATAAGCAAACTTTACTAAATTATTACTTTCTATGTCATTTAGTTGTTTAAGTGTAGAGAAATTTGCTTCAAATAATGGAAACTTATGATCTTCGAAATCTGGAAAATAAAAACATTGACCTGCATTTTTTTGATTAATTCAATTGTTACGAATACATTTAAAAATGTGTACTGAATCAATAACACAAATAAGGGATTAGAAGGATCAGAAGGATGTGTGGATATACAATGCTCAATTTGGGAGAAACAGAAAAGTTGGACATTGCTTTTCGATTTATAAAATTATTCTCAGAAACTACACCTATAACTTTGAATCCTATACCATCAAGTTCTACGATAGTTTTTTTAACAACGGCAAACAATTTTTCTCCATGGATTTTTTTCACCGGCATTATATGAACTACTTCTTTAAGAGGAGAAAGAAGACTTTGAATCATGAACACATATGCTGAAGTAGCAGCTTGTTCACTGTTATATGCCATCCCAAGAATACTACCCCCTTTAAAATCTAAATATGGTTTTAAATAGATTTCATCAAGCATCAGTATGACAGTTTTGTCAACAGATTTTAGGATGTTTACTTTTTTTTCATGTATGCTAGAAAGTTTTCATTTGATTGTTCTGGTTGAGGATTAGTTTTTAAAGATGAACAAAGTTTGCGCAAAGTTCTTGGGTGGGGAATATTGAGATATTCGAATTTCTTAGAAACTTATAGGCATGAGGAGATATGGATTGTAATATACAAAAAAAAAAAAAAAACCATCATTTCAGAGGAATATCTTAAAAGAAAACTTGCTACAGGTTAAAAATTTTGAGCTGGTCAATTAAGAAATGGAGTACAATTTTTTTATCATCATCTAAATCTGAAAACATACTTCTAAAAGATTAATAATAAAACCAAATGTAGGAAAATCATGAGAGCTTTTCATTTCTACTCTGAGAACCAGTTCATGTAATATTTTATTTACAACAATAACATTATTAACTTTTTAGAGGAAATTTTGTACTTTTCCAAGTTGATCTATGTGTATTGACAAATCTAATTATTTATAATCACTGATGCTTTAATAACAGGAGATACCGTTGTGTCTAGCATCATAATTAGATCTTTTTTGCAAACAACAGTCCATATATCCTGAAGCTTCTCTGCATTTAAACACTCGACTAATTTTGGAAGTGACGTAAATTATTTACTTTTTTCGAATTCTTCTCTTTGCGTACCAGGTGCCGTTGCTTACTAGGTTTTTACTCGAATATTAAAATTTATTCTCTTTATTATTTCAGTCTAATAATTGTAACTTGATTTAATTTGTTAAAGATTGTTAAGTTTACCGTTGAAAGTTATTGTTACCAATAAATTCAGGAAAAAGACAATTCTAAGACTCCAGAATATTATTTTATAACACCACACTCACGCAACAGTATTTATTTCACTAATCTTTGCAGTCTCTGCTCAGAACATTCTTGAATAGGATTCGTAGAGTTTGAAATATATTCGGGGAAATTTGGAAAAGTTTTGTAGTCTGGAATTGTTTTAGAGCAACACATATTTTCTCCACAGTTTTTTCATCATAAGCTTCTGTGTTTCTTCGTATTGCATCATCAGCAAAAAGTAGTTCACAAACCTAAAATTAAAAAGATATAAATATATTGTTTTGCATTGACATAAAAGATTTGTTAGAATTAACAAAAATTTCTCTGATAATATTTGATTTTTTGTAATTTTGAATGGAACTTTTGTTGGAAATAGTGAAAAAATTTTGATACAACAACAACAACAAAAATTTTGACAATGCTTATATACAAAAAATTTTTTCTTTGATTCAATTACATTTGTTTATTTTTCCAGCAAATGGTTGTCATCAAAGCAAACTTGATACGATGAAATCCTTCTTGTCGGGACACCACATAGTCTATATTAATGCAAACAATTCTAGAAAAGAAACTGTCAGTGTTGTCGTCAAGGGCTTAGAAATTGGTACTCGCTACCTTTAAATGTGGTGTCTTCTCCGACATTTGCTGTCATAGCAAACACACTTCAAATTAATATTGTGAGGTTAATGCTGAGTCATGTTTATCTGTTTTTAGCATTATTTTTTCTTACTTATAAAGTCATCCTAATAGTTCAGAAATTAGATAGCTTTTTTTTGTTGTGAATGTGTTGTGCATTTTGTATCTCACATCATATTAATATACAAAATAATCAATAAATGGTTACTTATGTCCATATTTACATTGACTATGAGCTCTGTATCAAAATGGGCTTTCTTTTGATAACACACAATTAACACTTAAGGTACTTTCGTTGATTCTGTGAAAAGATATTTAGTAAATGACACAAAAATATTTGTTTGCAATAGCAAAAAAAACTACACAGTTTTTGTCTCATTAACAATGCTTGTTTGAGCTCATTTTTATACACATAAATTTTTTTAGGGCTACAAAATATTTATTTGATAAACAATACGCTTTTCTCATTATCTATATAAATAAAAATGTAATGTGTGTTTGTTCAAAGCCACTGATCTCCGAAACTACTGGAGAATTCCCTTTGAAATTTTGACATAACGCTGAACTTAAATCCGAACGGGTTCTTATGTACTCAATATTTCGTAATTAACTCTAAATTTTTTGAAATTTAATTTTTAAGTGATTTTTGGGTGTTATGACGTCATATGATGTGTTTCTCACTGAATGCGGAAATTTATACTTTACATGCAGTTTTTTCGGTATTATTAGATATTTTTATTGTAATTATGGTTATCGATTGCAATATTTCTCAATTTTTTGTTCTTTAATTCTTAATTAGGATTATTTTTCGAATAAATCATTTTTTTAATGATTCTTTTAACAACTAAAATTTTGTTTTGCAGTGTTGGCAACATTCGATAGTATTATGGCGGGATGTTTATGATTTTGCTTACAAATTACGACCTAGTTTTTCAGTAATTTCATGCAGATTTTTTTTTTTCGTTATATTATTTGTTATAATTATTTTTACAGATCAAAACTTTTCGAACTGATAAAGGGGTTTAGTTCTTCTGCAATTAACGTTAGTATTGAATTTCTGTTTCCGTTATTTGCTTTAGATAGGCGCTGCTAATATTCATAATATTAATTTCATTCTATTTTATTTTTCTCTCCAGTAATTCTTTTTTCACTGAATGTTTAATTTTTTTATATATATATTAGTACTTACGTGTTTTTCTTTTTTCGCCGATCATGCACCGCAAATGAAAGGACCTCACAAAAATATTTTTTTGCACTTCCTGATGTCTTAATTTGGCGAAATGAATCGAATGGTATTGTTCTTAAATATGTTTTTTTTTATCTGTTTTTGACAATTTAATTTGATGTTTTGAAATACGAAATAAAGATTTTGTGATGTATATTTTGTGTGTGTATGGAAATTTATAATGATTTAATCAAATTAGTGAGCCGTATTTTATTTTTGATATTTTTTATGATTCAATTTTATTCTATAAGTAGCTGTACCACATGTTTGCTGTCGCTCAGTCAGGTTAAAAAGACTGATGCCACAACAAAGTATGCCAAAAGGATGTATTATTGCAGCAATCGCCAACTCTATTATAACTCGCCAAGTTGGCATCCTCGATTTCCTATGTGTCATATGTTTTTAATTGGGAACCAGGTGCTTCGTTTCACATAATGTCGCCAATAGGTTGTGATAATACTCGAGTACCAAAGAAAGTATCCTAATAAAAATTTTCAACAAAAACATGTGAATCAGAAAAATGTATAGTAAAGAACCATGAAACAAACTAAATGTGAATCATCTATACAAATAAATAAAATTGAAGTGTCTGTTTGTAATTTCAAATTAGCAGCTTTTTACTTAATGCGCTAAAAGTATATACGGTACTCATAACAAAAAAACAATTTTTAAAATTTTTGTCTGTCTTTCTGTTTGTTCCGGCTAATCTCGGAAACGGCTGGTGCGATTTTAAAAATTCTTTCACTAATGGAAAGCTACATTAACGGGGAGTAACATAGGCTATATTTTATTCCCGTATTCTTACGGGAACGGAAACTATACGGGTGAACGTGAAACTGAATGCCAAGATGAACGCCAAATTGAACGCCAAGCTGAGCTAATGAAGTCGTTGTTTTGGTTACTGGCGACCGATGCTCTTCATGAGACATAACAGTGTTACGCGCACATCATAATTCGCTGACACGTGCCATAATTTTTTTTTATGATAGTTAACTCACTGTTCAGTTAAGTAGAGCATCGGCTGTTTCGTATGCACTTTTAAAAATAATAAATCAAGGCTTCATAAGCAAAAAGCAATGCAAGAAACAAAAAATTGATAAGTTTTACGGTTAGTTGTAATCCTTTCTTTTTTTTATTTACATTTTTAGTCACATTTAAACAATAGTTATTATTTACTTAATATTTATATTGTAATCGAAGAATAATATTTTTCAAGGTATCTCTTTCATTTTTCTATCTCTCTGTTTTTCTTAATTCAAATTTTTCTTAATTGTGAGTTCCTTTAATGTGGCGTTGCGGGGGCTCAAGTGGCGTTATAGATAATTATCCCCATTTTTAAACTATTAGACGTACAGTCTTGACATTTGATAAGCAGTTTCCTTTCGTAAAGTAGAGAACCGCTACAAAATGGGTTTCGCGAATATGAACTACTAAGTTTAATTTCTCGGGAGATTAAGAGGCGTAATCGATAAATATTTCCATTTTAAACTATTTGATCATCCTGCTTGAAAATTGGTAGGCATGTTCCTTTCATGGAATAGAGTTCCTCTAACAAAGAGTAAAACGAAAATTGACCCCCAAGGAGGGTTGCGAGGGGTCAAGAGGAGTTACAGAAAAAAATTCCTGTTTTTAATTGTTAGACCCATATACTTGAAATTTGTTAAGCATGTTTCTTTTGTTGAATAGGGATCCCACTAAGAATGTATTTTAAGCAAATCAAGTTCTGGGGGGGGGGTGCAGGGGATTACTGGGACGTATTGACAAAAAAAATTACTTTTTTCGAGCTACAAGGACTATAATAATGAAATTTGGTTTGCATTTTTCTTTTGTTGAGTTGAAATCCGCTAAGAGCGGTTATTTTGGAAAACGGCTCTCAACGGGATTACGGGATATTGATAGTAAAACTGTTTTTTTTCTGTTAGATTTAGACTTGAAATTTGGCTTGCATGTTCAATTTACGGAGTAGAGATCCACCGAAAATTGGTTTTGCGGGAATCCACTTGGTTTTTGGGTTACGAAAGAGCGAACATCATTCTATATATCAATTTTAGAGATTTTTAGAAAACACAAATTAGATGAGTTCTGCCCCTTTTTTTTATCAACAGGCGACAGTTACAGGTATAAGTATATTTTTCAATACAATCGAATTCTTAATGCAGGACTTAGATATCAATAATTTATACATATATATAAGCAGTAAAAATTTATAAAATATCATGAAATTCCCAGCGAAGCGGGCGGGTAACAGCTAGTTAATATATATAAGAAAAAATGGTACTTGCATATTATCGCAACAATTAACCATTCTATTATTAACTCGCCAACTCCTATTTCCTATGTACGTATTGTATGTGCTGAATTGGCAGCCAGGTGCTTCGTTTGAAATAATGTCGCCAATAGGCTGCAATAATATGTTAGTAACAAATAGTTTTAAAAATACATTAATAAGTTCATAAAATAGTCAAGAACATATAAATGAAGGGTAGTGTTAAGCAGAAGGATAAAAAATTACTTTATAAATGTGAATAAAAAAACTGTCGTATACAAATAAAATATACTAAAATTTGATGAAATGGTTCTGCTCTGGAATCCGTGAGGGTTAATTTTATAATGCTTCTGGGTAGACAATATTTTGTGTTGCTTCATTTTCTGTGCAAATACAGAAATGGTTGTTTGGTCTGCTTATTCTAGAACACAAATAATTGCCATTGTGAGAATTATCCATGTCTTGATCTAAGCCACTCAATTTTAAAGATATGCCTAGAACTTTGTTGATAACGATTGAAAATTGTAAAAATCTTCAATTATTATAAACGCGTTGTCGAAAATTTATGAAATCCATGTTTTTATTTGAATTTTCCTTGCGTATTCAATGCAAAATATCTTTAACCGTGTGCGATTTATATTTCTTCCCTAACTCTGTTGGAGAGCAGGCATGATTAATATACAAGGGGGATCAAATGAAAAGGTACGAAACGACATAAAAATGAAACAGTTAAATATTTGCATATTCCGCCAAGGGAGAATGTAGCGAGACATCTCGGGATGCCATTGGAGACTCTGACTGGGATCGGATCATGCGCGGGTGCCCGCATGCGCAGGAGAGAGCAAAGGCTCTTATAAAAAGCGGCGTCCAAATGATGCGAGCACAGAATTACTCGAGCACAGAAAAAGCATTAACTCCGAGCATTAACTGAGACACTCCGACGCCTACGCAGGTCCATCAAGAACAAAAGACCGGGGCTGCTCACGGAGGGTGTGGTTCTGCTCCATGATAACGCGCGTCCACACGTCTCCAGAATCACACAAATGGAACTGGACAAGTTCCAATGGGAGACGTTGGACCATCCGTCTTACAGTCCGGACATGTCACCCTGCGATTTCCATGTGTTTGGTCCACTGAAGAAACACCTGAAAGGAAAGCGCTTCAACTCGGACGACGTACTCAAGGACACTGTGAAGGACTGGGTCTCGTCACAGCCACAGGAATTCTGGGAACAAGGAATCCTGCGGCTTGTTCATCAGTGGGATCGTTGTGCTCAGGCCTATGGTGTATATTTTGAATAAAGTCTATATTTGTACCCACCGTGTCGTTTCGTACCTTTTCATTTGATCACCCCTTGTATGATTGCAAACAATGCACAAATTTGATTTTATATTGTTATGTTATTTGCGTCATTAATAATACTTCCAGGTGTCTGTTACATTTTGAATGTAGACAGTCACCTTAATTATTTTGTGATGCATTGCATTGCTATTGAGCTGTGTCTTTTATAATAGCGTTAATTTTGTGTGAGTATAGTTTATTTTTTCATTATTCTTCATTTAGTTTGTTTTTCTTATTTCTCAGTGCAATTGGTGAGAATTCTGTTCTGTCAATTAATCTTTTTTTGAATTCAAACTATATTGTGAAATTGACCTGTTTGGAGCGATTTGTTCAAGTGGAATGAAATTTTTTCCCCCCATTGCGTCAAAATTGAGTTATGTTGATTGATTTCGATACAAGGCCCATTCAGAGCTGTTTTGCAATTTCATACATTTTTGTTTTTACCTTCTTTTTAAGTGCAGTCAATTGGCTTCGGTACATTAAATTGCATTTCAGAAAATCAAACTAAGGTCATCACACTGGGCTAGCAAAAGCAGTGTGAAGGGTAATTGCTCATTAAATTGGAATAGGCATCAGCGAACAAGCACTATGCAGACACATGGCTCAAATACGTGTTGAAGAAGTAGGTGGTCGTAAGATAGTGATTATTTTTTCAAATTATGCTTTCGCATTGATAAAAATATTTAGTTTTTTTTATGTCAATTAATGTTTGTTTTGTATTTTAATTTATTTTTAAGCGTGGGATATATACTTTGGATAATTTTTATATATAAAATACTAATTTTAATTATCTACGCTATGGATCTGTTTGGCGTGATTTCAAAACCTCTCCACAAATGAGTAGCATATCAATTGACAGGGCCGCCGCGTGGGGGTGGCAAAATTGTTCACCGCACAAGGGCGCCAAAATTTATAGAACTTATAGTTTTTTAATTTAATGTTACTTACACACATAAAAGTTGTTGATAAAAAACTTGCAATTTTGCATGTTTTATATTTTTTTAGCAATAAAAAAAGTAAGATATTATTTTTTTAAATTTTATATTTTATATATAAATTTAATTTAATTTTGTTTTCGTTTCTGCGGATTGTTTTCGCTTGTGTAAAACAAAATTTGATTTCCGATACCTACAATAAAAACACGTTCCGTGTGGAGTTTGCGCTATTATACGGAACGTGTTCAAAATCTAAGAATTTGTAACATGTATCAACAGAAATTGGGAATGATTTGTATCGGCATAAATTTTTATTCATTATATGCTGAGAAGATGTTGTGGCTCAACGTCGTTGTTTTGTTTGCTTTTTGTTTGCAATGATAATATATATACATTTTTAAAATTATGTAAATCGCTTGGTTTTTCTTCTCCAAGTCATATTTTGCTTCATGTATACTGTTATTAAATTGTTCTCAAAACTCGAAATAAAATCTTTATCGCAGCGTTTTTCAAACTGTGGGGCTCCAGGAGGGCGTGATAAGCCTACTTGGGGGCGCGAATGTGTCGTGAAAAATCGAAAACAAAAGATTTAAAATAATTATCAATTTGATAAAATAATTTACAATTTAAAACATTTACAAAGTAAAATACATTCTTATATAATAAAAGATAAAATACACATTCAAATTGATATAATACGCACTGCTTATAAATGTATCAATTATGCACAAAGTATTTGATAGTTAATTTATCAATATTCAATTAAAAACAAGTTCAGTAATTACTAGTGACTCTCTTGGGCTTGTCATATACAAAATTTATTTACAAAACTTAATATTTATCTAATTAGTGCGTTTATAATTGAAGTCGTATTGCATCTTAGTTTTACCATCAAAGTACATTATAATTGCATTCAGAACATTGTTATTGTAAGAAGTGGGGGGCGATGAAAATTATGACTGAAAATTAGGTCGCAAATATTAAAAGTTTGAGAAGCACTGTTTTATCACTATCTACAGCACTCTTTTTGGTATCATGAATTCCTTTAGACTCTAAGTAGGATATCTATACACAAGGGCAGCCGAATTTGCGATTTCTTCAAAATTTAAGATATAAATGTAAAAAGTTGCAACATAACTGTAATCGTCGCAATTCAGTTGAAAGTAATTTCGAATTTGTAGGGATTTCACCTAAATTCTTTTCGTTGTTTGTTCAGTGTTGCGAACTTTATTTATTGAAAAGTTCTTGTTATTTTCAATGTTTTCATTTTTTTATAGACTGTTATTTGAAAATAAACTTCAAGTTCCATGAAAAATCTCACCATACATATTATTACATCTTAAAAAACCTACACAAGAAGCAATTCCTTCCTAGTTACATTCTATTTTTAATAACAATATGAATCATAATAAGCTAGTTTCCTGTTTCAATATTTCGCAATCTTCTCGTATGATGTAATTTTACTGATGTAATTTTGTCCCCCTCTTCTGCTCTTTTGCAGATATATTTTTTAAAAAAAATAATTATAATAATATGGACTAAATTCATGTGACGTCACGATCACGTGAAAACTGTGTCACGTGATTACGCTGCCGTTTGTTTACTACCATCGCTAGGACTATTTTGCTATCGCAGTTTCACATTGTACTTTTAAAAATGTCTCATTTTGCTAAAATGATTGTTCAATCAATAAATGAAAATATGATTGAGGAAAAAAATCCCTTTTTTTCATATACCAGTGCAAAATATGAGTATTTTGAAAGCATGTTGAAACGTGAGGATTATAAACCATCTCCTCCCTGTTTATTATGTATGCAATTACTTTGAAGAATATTTTCAATACCGACGCCAGCTTAAACCAAGCTTTATTCTCACTATTTTTGTCTTCACAAAAGAAACCTGTTCTAAAAGGATTTTGGAGAGGTGGAGACTTTCACAAACATGTAAATACTTCAAAGCAAATTTTTGTTTATTTTAAATAAAATTATATTTAGATCATACATAAGAAAGTAAAATATGTTAGTTAACTTAAGCAAATTTTTGTTTATTTTAAATGAAGTTATATTGAGAACATATAATGTTTAATTAACTTAAGTTTTTCTTATTTTATGCATCTTCAGAGTAGTAACAGAGGTACTTAAGTGTTTAATTATCTAAGATTCGAACACAAGAATCTGTTTATAGATAAATCATACTATTATTTTTTATAAACTATATGTAATTCAATAAGAAGAAAAATATATTTAAGACTAAAGATAATTAAATTGAATTTCTGATAATTATTGCACCTTTTCTGATGAAACATTCCCTTAAAATTGTATAATAATTTTAAAAAGTAGATCAACGTATTAAAGGCACTTTATACAAAGACAATTAAAAAAAAGTATTCAATTTGTCATAAAAAATTGTAATGCAAACTTTTAATATAGTTCATACTAGCATTAATAACATTAATTTGTGATCCAAGTGTCGCATACCCATGCATTATATTTAGTATCCCTGATATAAAAGTGCAATTTCCAATAGAAAACTATTCAGTTCTGCAAAGCATTGTACTAACGAGTAAAATTACAAACACATGTTCATTAAATGCATGTTTTTTTTTTCAGGAAAGTTACAATTTTTTGCAATTTTTTTTCGATACTTAATATAACAAGGTTTTTAAGCATTCTGTACACATGCATGGCTGAAGGTAACTCTTTATTAATTTTAATGTGCTTAAAGAGCACTTGCTATAGTGACTGCAACTTAGAGAAAAGTATTATAACAGTTAATACATGTAGAAATAACTCATCATAATCATTTAGTTAATTATTAGCCCTGATTATGTACTTTATATGTAATTAAATAACTCATAATAATGGATAATCACATTATAATGAATATATCCTGAAAATTATATGTTAATATGAATCATTGCTTTAACTAAAAAATGAAATAGTATTTTCTTTTATTACTTTAGACAATCATTTCTAAAAAAAATTCCAAACATTTTTAAAGAACAATTACTAAGTAAATCAGACAGTCAAAGATGGAGAATGTTATTTTATTAGAAACATTTCAAATATCTTTAAATGCTCCATAATATTGTAAAACACATACATATATATATGCAATGCAGTGTAAAAATAAAATTAATTTTCATCCAGTAACTGTTCCACAGTAAAATAAAATATTCATTCGAATTTTAAGTGTATGTAGGCAAACTTGATGTAAATATAGTGTTAAAAAAATTCATTTTCATGACAGGATAAATACCATATCAACTCTAATATTTTATGTACAAAAGGTGGGGGGGGGGGGGAGAAAAGGCGATGGAAAAAAATACACTTTCACCAAAAAATAATCATCTACATTTATCTAAAACTTTCATATTACCTAATAATCTATATACACAGGCTTCAAGAAACAAACGTTTTTGCAAGTTTAAAATGTACTTCAATAAAAAAATAAGATAACAACAAATCATCAAATTAAATTTGATCATTTCTAAAAATTGTTGCCTTTTGCGATGGTATCATTCCCCTTAAGAATATTTTATTTTAATTTAAAGAAAGAAATGACATCAATTTTTAACAGTAAATAATAATTATTAATTATTTAGAAATCAATAATTTGTGAAATGTAAAAATCAAAGAAAAATTTATTTAATTTTTGTAAACATTACTTTCACAAATTATCATCAAATTGTTTTACTTCAGAATAAATATTTTCTCTTGACTTTGAATTATGAATTAAAATTATAAACAGACATTTTTTTATATTATATACACTTAACTGACTCTATTTGATAATAATAGTGAGTTCTTTTTAATGAAACGATACAATTGTTATTCGATAGTCAAACAGTTTCAAGTTTTTTAAAAAAAGTTGTATTGATCCTATATACTGTAAGCCATTCTTGCGCAAAAATATATAATTAATAACTACTAAATTAATTAAGAATTAAAATAACTATTAGCTGTGTACCAAGTGCTAGGATCCAACCTAAATAAATATACCAACTAACACTATTTGAAGCAGACGAATACCTTAATTAGATAAATAAATCAGAATACAGCAAAAATTATATCAAAGAGTTGTTGATAGTTTTTCCTAACAAATATATACACTAGAATAATGCATAAAATACAATGATATCATATATTTTAATTAGATAAATTAAAGCTAAAGAATGTCAACAACTTGCGTATTGGATTCTACCACGGTATTGAAAAGCACGTGGAATTGTTGCCCAATTTGTCACGTGATTACTCGCTTGGTGCCAGTCAGTCGCGAATTTCCCCCATTGTATTAAATTTTCTTGTTCATGCATATTTTTGTATCATTTCCTGTCTATCCCGGTGGACCATTTTGTAGCTCTAAGCCCTCTGTTGGATGTGAGTTCAATCCTCCCGAATAAATTAATAGCTAGGGATTCTTCAACACATTTTATAGCGTAGCATATCGTTTCTGCTTCCTTTTAACGTCAGTAAATACTCGAGAACATACAAATCCTATAGATAAATTATAAAACTAAAATTTAGATTTTAAAAAAAAGGAAGAAACCAAGTGGCGTGCGTTTAAGCGCAAACAACGCCAAGAAAGAGAAGACAGTAAGTAAAAACTGTAGCTTTGTATATATTTAAAATATTACCATATTTTTATATATACTTGATAGAATTCAACCAAGATAGAGCACTCGTTTTTTTTTGTGTGTTTTTTTTTGCACCAGGGCCTTTAAATACCTAGCTACGCCACTGCCTTGAGGAAATCACTTTTTTTTCAAAGAGAGAGTTGACGCAATTTTAAATCTGTGATTTCTTCAATTTTACTTCATTCCTTTAAAACTGCAAACGGTAATTATGAATTTACTTTTGGTTTTTTTCCCCCTTGAGACTTAAAAAATGTACAAACATTTTTATCATATTAAAATAAAATCAAAATATACATTTATTATTTGCTTTCCTTTACAAGGAGACAGCGAAAATAATGTCCAGATTAATGAAATATAATTAAAAATATTTTTTATTTTGTAAATTTTCCGTGTTACATCAGCTAATTTTAAGATTTTCGTCTATATTTACATATATATATATATATATATTTTAATGGACTTTTATAGTACTTTTATGTTGATTAATATGCATCAATACTTGCTTTCTTTGTTTGAATACATCTTCCAAAAACACACTTTTCTATAGAAGAACAGTTTTATAAAGTTTAACTATTAGTGTAAACATGAAATTCCAAAAAGTAGTAATACTTTAGGTAGAACTGGTATTGAAGTTTTTTTCACGAACTTCAAAGTTTAATTCTTAGCATTGATATTTTGACACTGATCGCACTTGCATTGAGCTATGGAAATAAAAATAAATAAATAAATAATATCTATAATATTTCTTCATTTTAGAAGGAATGGAAAATGTTAATGCCTGTGTATAAAACTTGATTTAGATAATATAAAAAATATTATTTGGAGCATGACAGTCTTAACGCGACTGTTGCTGGGATGGGGGATCTTTTCCCTGGAAGCTCATATCAAGTAGGTGTCTGATACTTTCGATATCTTGTTTCACTAACAACTGTTTCTTTCTTGAAAGTATACCGATTTCCGGTCTAGAATTCACTTTACTTTATAAATTCTCTGAATTTTTCTTTATAAAAAAGTAATAAAAATAAATGCAGTAAAATATTCTTGATTCAAATGATACTACAGAAAAACTAGCTTTTAGGAACAGACAGATTTGCTTTCATAATAAATAAGGAAACAAAAGTTGATTGTAGATTAATGTTTACAACATGTGTAAATGATAGAAAGCCTGGTTAATATGAAATTTTTTGGCTTAATTTTGTAGAATTATTCTTTGTTGAAAATTTCATTTACCTTTTTGTACAACGTTTGTTATGTGATTTATATTTGCACAATTCATCATATTCTGAATATAACACTGTGTATGTCTTGTATCTACAAAGATTTAAAAATTCAAATTTATCGTAACCAGATTATTCACTGAACATTTGGTTACTGAAATACACACATTTGTGTTAAAATTATTCTTACTTTTTGAGAAATATATTACTCTGGAATACCCTACTCATATCGTAAAGCATTTGAAATTTACTTCAGATCACAAAAAGAAGAAGAAAAAAAGTTTTTTTTTTTTTTCATTTTTGAGAATTTTTGTATTTTATGTACACGATATTTTACTTTTTCATAGCTGTAAAGTATCATTGGAAAAAAATCAACTGATTTACAACAGTTCCTCGAACATTGTACAATCTTAATATCTTAAATATAAGCCAATATAAAACAAGAAGAGAAAAAACTATAAAAAATTGTTAATGTACTTTATGTACGCTATGGAACAGTACGTAATGTGCATTAACTTTTACGAAAAAAAATTCATGTCAAGCATTATATCTGCACAATATTATTTTTTTTTTTAAAAAAGAGTTGAATAACAGTTCTTAAAAAACGATACTATCTTTTGTAAGGTATGTATACGATGTAACTTTTCAAACATACAAAGATCAAAAAATATTCTTACATAAGTATTATTGCGTAAATTTTCATTAAATTTGTAATTTTTTTATGCATAAACCTACAAACATTGCCAAACAATTCAACCAAATGAAAAATAAATTGTAAAATAAAAATTTTAGATATTCCTCTAACAATCAAATGGAAGGGAATTTTAATGAATTGCAATCAGAAAATTTTTTTTTTTAATATTCACAGTAAAATTATGTTGTTTGGTAATTATTAAAAATTTATATGAAAACATTAATTTACAGGCAGAAAATTTGCAAGTTTATAGAAGAGAGTAGATGAGTACCTGTAACACAATATATATTTTGTACATTTTAAATTATATGAGTATTTGTATTGAGTTATGAAATAAAAAATAGTACGCGTCAGCACCATAGCTTAGAACAGAGGATCTCAAACTTGTCATCTGGGCCCTAGCATACTTAATATTGAATTTTTGTAAATTCATGAACTTCAAATGTGTTTTGGACAGTTGGTATACTGTGGTAGCTCGCTGCTGTTTTAAAAACACATTTACTTTTCCATCTGTAGTGAAGTGTTGTGTGAAAAACTAAAAAATACATGTTAATTTTAAACATTTATTTGATAAAAGTTAAAATTTAGTACCTGTTACACAGAATAAGAGAGTAAAAACAAATGCTTTTATGTTGCTTTAGTTACAAATTTTTAATACTTAGCATAAATTTAGTTAGGTTTTATCTTAAACCTCCTCGGTAGACGTCCAGTCTATTTTTTTCATAAAAAGAAACAAATTAAGAAAAACTTTTATCTTTCAAAATAATACAAAAAAAAAACTTTTTATTTATCTCTTTAAATCTTACCCTTAATTGGGCAGAATTTGATTTATCTATTTCTGATATACAATTTCAATTTCCAAATAAAAAAAATATTACGAATAATTATAGCTTTTTCATTAAATGTTTATAAGTATTATGTACTTGAGATTTTCAGTATTTCAATTGCTTATAACAAATACTTTTTAGTAACGTATTAATATTGGTTTAATTTACTTGAATATTTTGAATCAGCAGAAAAAAGAAAAAATTTCACACTAAATTCTAAAAAATAAATTTTCTGAAAAAAAAATATATTGTTTCTAAATTTTCAGTTAAATTAGCATCTTTACCTGAATCTTTATTTAGTAGCAAATGACATAAATGGGCTTTCGGCTTTCAAATAATAAATTGAGAGAAAATCATATGATGCATTTTGTAAATGAAATGAAAATTAAAATTTTTTTTTATTTAGTGCAATAAATATTTTTTTAGAAACATGTTCTCAAAAAAATTAACGGATACTAAAAATGTTAATGAAAAGGACATTGATGGATTAAATTTAAAAAATTGGAGTGACAATGAAGTTTTAAAACATTGCAAAGAATTAGAACAAAAATTTTCGGATACTAAAAATGTTAATGAGAAGGACATTATGGATTAAATTTTTTCGAAGAAATAAAATCTTTGCGATGTAGTACCAAAGAGGATATGTCACCTATTGATGTTTTAAATTATATTTAGGAAAACAGTCTTATCGATACATTTCCAAATATTGCAATAGCTTTACGGATTTCTTTAATCCTGCCAGTTTCGGTGGCTACTGGAGAACGAAGTTTTTCAAAACTTAAAATTATAAAAAAACTACATGTGATCTTTTATGGGGCAGGAGAGATTATCGGACGTGTCAATTATAACCACAGAGAGCGAAATTTTGGATAAATTAAATATAAAGGAATTAATACGAGCATTTGTAACAGCTAAATCTAGGAGAATCAATATATCTGAATATATTTTCTAATTTTTATATTTTACTTTAAAAATTTTATATCTTTTTGCTTTGTTTTGTTTTTAAAATTTATGAAATAATAATAAAAAAAAGTTATAAGACAAACATGTTTTAATATTATAATTTTAAAGCTTTTCAGTTCGAAAGTCAAATTTCGAATACTATAAATGAGTATTTCACATTTTATTTGTAGCACTTTATAAGAGTGCAACAAAACCCCATAAAGGGGCGCCGAATTTCAACTTGAACAAGGGCGCCTAATACGCACGCGGCGGCCCTGTCAATTGAAATCTTCCAAGTATTTTATCTTTTTCTGGTGATCCTAAATTAAATTAATAGATTATTTTTAACAGTCGACCATTTACCTAAAATCGTAAAACATCGCCAAATGCTGCAATATGCATTCAACAAGGGAAAACCGTTCTATGACTGTTTTTACACAATAATATATTTTTTTGTATGACTGGGAATTTTTTCACTAAATAGTTGTTGAAATTTCTAAAAGTTGGGGGAATAACATTATACTCAAAAAGGATCTATTTTGTGTGATTTCAAAATTTTATTTGATGTTACTGTGAAATACAAATGGGAAAATTAAGATTTTCTGATGTTTGTTTTGGTATTTACATATCGCAACTGTATTGGCAACATTGTATGAAAGGAAGCACATGGTTGCCATTTCACCATGTAACGACACATACAAAATCAGGGTTGCAATAGTACCTAAGTACCTTTGGTTGGAACTGTTTTTGGTAATTTCATCAAAATATTGAACTTTAATTTATTTTTTATAACTTTTTAACATTTAAGTTTGTTATAGGCAGCTGTACCCAGTCACGCATTCCTGTGGCTCAGTCTGGTTTAAAGGAAAGAAAAGAAAAAGCATACATTTCTAATATTTTTAACCTCTTGCACTTGAGGTATGACTTTTTTGTTATAAAAAAAATATGTGTGAATATACATAAACAAAACTTTTCTATAAACAGATTTCATTTGTAATTTGTTAATTGTTATTGTCTCCAAGTTATATGGTATTTTTGTTCTTATGTTATGAATCTAAAATTATTTACATTGTGGGGAGGTGCCAAGTTTGAAAATAAATTTAAAATGGCTCTTCTTGAGGTCAAAGGGTTAATTTTACAATGCTTATGGGTAGACATTTTGTGTTGCTTCATTGTCTGTGAAGATACAAAAATTGTCTGGTGGGCCTACTCTAGAACAGCAGTTGCCAACCTTCAGCACTCCATGAACCACTCAGTGATAACTTTATAAGTATGGCAGACCACTAAAGCTATATTTACGTCTATTTACATTTGCATACACCTGAAAATAAATTTCATGAAAAGCAATAACAAACCGACAATCAACAGACTGATGTGTTTTGCCACTAATTTACTATGGTTACCCAAGTTGACTTTCAAGTTTCGATGGAAAATGAAAAAATTACTAAACTCAGGAAATTTGCTAAAAGTGGTTACTAAAAGTTTTTATTAAAGTATAATCCATAATATGTTTTTTGTTGCTCATCTTTTTTTAAACTGAATCTTCACAAAAGGGTAAATAATATCTCAATTTTTCAGTGGACCATAAAAATTAGTGACTGCTGCTCTGGAACACACCCCCAACGGTACTTATGTATTAGCATCACCGTAACAAAATTGGTGCCATGCGTATTGCACCTTAATATCTAAACAATAAAGATTCTAACATTTTTATGAAAAAAAAATCAGATTTGGTTGGAAAATGGTGTGATTTGCATGGATGCAATTTGGTTGTGCAGTGATGCTAATATTTAAATACCCAGACACCCCAAATAATTGTCCATGTGTGAAGCAATCTGTGTCTAGATATAAGCCACTTTGTTTTAAGGATAGGCTCTTAAATTTGTTAATAACAACTGCTAATGCTAATCAAATAGTGAATTGCAAAAATCTTCCATCAATACTTTATCGTAGATTTCTGCTGCGAAATCTGTGTTTATATTTGAATTTTTCTTGCATATTTGACTGAAAATTTCTTCAGCCCCTCATTGCGTTGGAATTGAACTGTGACAATTGATGTACAATAGAAATTAAATATTTCATTGGCATTTTTTAATTTTTTCCCTTTCTTTTTGTTTGATTTTTCCTTTTTTTAATGTTTTGAAATTTTATATAGGTTTTTGTTTTATCTTTTTTTCTCTTTTTTTAAGTGCAGTCAGTTAGCTACACTACATAAAAATAATGCCTTGCAGGAAATCAAATTTAAATTGTCATACTCACAAGGCAAAAACTTGAGTGTAATTGCACATCAAACTGAGGAAGAACGGGCATCAGCAAACGAGAAAAGAAGACAAAGAATGGCATAAACAGATGCTGAGGGCGCAGCAGAGCAACAGGCAGCCAGGCTTGAGGATGCACATTTACGAGCACAGCATTCATGTTTTCAACATCATATCTGCTCTGTTCTCAACAAAAGGAACACAGTAGGCTGCGAAGGGTCAACCAGAAACAGCACATCAGCATCAAACATGATTTTGTGATGAGCAATCACAAAATAACAGTCACCTTGCATTCTGGTACAACCCAGTGGAAGATTATAGGTTGAGCCACCATTTTCTCATTAGTACAATGACTGAAGTGTATCCTTATTGCAATGCTCTGTAATTTAAGGGAGAAACAAAAGGAATGTTTTGTACCACTGGAAAAATTAAACTGCCTCAACTTGGAGAACCACCAGAGCCCTTAAAAACTTTGCTTGCTAGATATACTGCAGAATCAAAACATTTCCTATGTAATATCAGGAAATACAATTCATGTTTCCAAATGATATTGTTTGGAGAAATGTGCATTTGTAAACACACCTCTGATTTAACAGAAATATCCATAAGCATTGTAAAACTCACCCATTACCCACGAGGAATCCAGAGTAGAGCCATTTAAAGTTTATCTTTAAACTTGAGGTCTCCACTATGAATACAATGTAAATAAATTTAGTTTCATAACATAAGGACAAAAATAAGTTGCAATAACTTCAAGTGTTTGGTTAACAAATTACAAATGATATCAGTTAAGTAAAGTTTTGTGTATATCTATACATTTTTTTTATCGAAAATCATACCTCCATTGCAAATATTTAAATATACTGAAAACACGTGCTTTCTCTTTAACCTGACTGAGCCACAGCAAAGCGTGGCAGGGTACAGCTAGTAGATAAATAAAAATGAATTACCATGTTAAGAAACTCGCATAAAGAAAAAGAAATGAGTACATTTTTCAAATGTCTTATCGAACAACCTATTAAAGTTATTAATAGGCTTTTAAAATTAAGATATTATTACAGTTTCCACAAAAAGAATAAAGTTAAATAACTTACCTTTAAATACTCTGATGGAGCGAAGTCTTTTCTTGATATAGCATGGAGTCTTCTTTTAAGAATTCAAACATTCTTATTTTTTCAATACCTTTATAATTGCTATTGCAATTCGGGTACAACGCATGTGTAAACTATTTTGTGAACTAATTCAGAATCGTCAAAAAGAAATTGAAAATCTGCAATAAAAATGTGAAAAAAGCAGCAAACCGCACAGACACAAGCACCAAAATGGCGTAGGCGAGTAAACTGATCTAACTTGAATTCAAGCCAGTTTTTCCTATCCCTACTATGTGTGACGTCACAAGCCTATCACATTTGAGTCACCAGGCCTTGATCCCTAGGAGGTGATGGTATAACCCGCAACCTTGTGTGCAGAAAGCTAGCGACAAACCAACCACGCCGCCCAGGCGGCAAAGTGTCCACCAACATATCGAAGCAGACTTGAGTAAGCCGTTAAATGGAAATTATTAAGCTTAATGCTCGAGAAATGCGCGCTTTCATTACCTAGGCAACTTTAAAAAAAAATGGAGGAGGGGTACGTTTTTAGCGAGTGAAAGTTAAAACGAACCTACTCCCCTTCAACCCTGTGAACCTGCTAAAGGTGTGGAAGGAAGTGAAGGGTGATTCGACATAATTTCCAATTATTTTATTTAATCGATTCAAACACAAATCAATTTAACACTATAAATAGGATGATCTTGTCAGACAACAGAAGGGAAGGGACAAGAGTCGCGTTTGGAGAGAATACATTTAATAACCCTTTTATAATAATGGTTCTTCCCTAATATTACTTTACGCAGTAGATATGTACTTAATGTCCACTTAACGGCTTTAATAGTATAAATATCAACGCAATAGGAAGGTGACAGTACCTGAACTTAGGCAGTATTCTAATCAATATAATTCATCAATGACAACTCCTTTCTTTAATCTTTCACAAGCCTTTTCGACCACTTACGGTAATCTTCACCTTGTATCTGTCTTGTCAACTCTAGTTAACTAAACTTATAACTTTCTGTTATCTATTCTCTTCACCTCAACTCACTAACCCATTAACTTGCTAACTAGAAATATATATAATAAACTTAATTTGCGTATCACGTTACCTTCTTAGGAGAAGATTAGTAAATTTCCCTGGCCCCAAAGAATACCCAAGAGGATTGTTAGTCGGAGGTCGTGTGTAGATCCGTCACAAAGTGAGCACTCGTTTCATAATCATTAGAAGAAACCATCGGGATGTTTTTACATGTGGTAGAATGGCCGGCTAACTTGGAGAGAGGCCTAGTTTGACGTCTCTCGCAAGAGTTTGGGATTGACAAAAGTGTTGCTTTAGAATCCTGGAAAGCCTTTCAAATGACAGAAATGGCTTTAAGAAAGATTATATTTTTGCTTATTACTATTTATTCATTAATTAAATTTAATTATTCCAATAAAGTAGTAAAGTAAAAGATATCACGTTCGCAGAAATTAGGTCATCGCAGATGGGATTCGAAACTACGACCTTTGGATTAGAAGTCCATTGCGCTATAGGGACACAACGAGCAATTTTCCTTTTTCTTATGGTGTTGGACTATTATTTTTGTTTGTTACTATTTATTCATTTTTGTAATTTAATTAATGAATTAATATTTGAAAAAACTGTATGAACGTCAAGTGTGTCATCCACTACAGTACTCTAAACTATAAGCGCATTGCAAAAATAGTATTTTTTTTCTGAGCCACACATACAATGTTTTTTTTAACAAATTGAAATAAAAATTAACTCTATGTAGTTTTATCAAAATAAATTAACTTATTTTTATTATAATTTTTTAAAATTTGGATTAGACATGAATAGGTACACATTTATTTTAAATTTGTAAAAGTTTCGTTTCATTTAGTTTGGATTTCATAAAGATGGGAAAAAATCAAGTTAATGAGATGAATGAATTTGCGTTTGTGTTGAATAAGCAAACCGATATCGGGTTCAATAGACGAAGTTGCAATCATTAATGCAACTTTCAAGATGTTTGTGCTATTTTTGTTTTTTGAATGCTTCATCTTGGAAAATAACTTTTCACAGATATAAGTACTGCCAAAAGCTGAATGCATTAATAAAGCATGAGTGGGAAAATGAGAATATTTATCGTGGTGTAGGTAATTTCATAAAACTCCAGTATAGAAGCATTCCCAAATTTTCTTTCAGTTGAATGTCACTTTGCTGTTTACTGCATTCCATTTGAAGGTTTGACGGTAATTTATTTATTTCTAGATAAATCGGGGTTTGAAAATATATTGAAATATTCTTTGTTTTTTCAAAATCTTGAAATTTTCTTTCAAACTTTTCAATTAAATTGAAAATTAATGCAGCATATTTTGTGCATGCATTTATTTTTTTAAATAAAAATGGGTGAATTGAAATATTTTCATAATTTGAGTTTGGGCCGCATTTTAGACAAGCATGCACCAGAAGTTTTAAAAAAATGTATTTGATCTCGAGTGTGGATGAATAAAAAATATCTTATTAAGGATTGAAAATTGTGAACAAGATATATATATCTAATATATAAAATTCTCGTGTCACAGTGTTTGTAGCCAAACTCCTCCGAAACGACTAGACCAAATCTTATGAAATTTTGTGTGTATATTCAGTAGGTCTGAAAATAGAACGTAAACTATTTTTCATTCCGATATTGCAATTAGTTGAGAAGATATTAATTAAAAACCTAAAAACCCCTGTCTGTTGTTTCGTTTGGCGTCGAAAATCGGTTTCGCGACAGAAAAACACTACGCTATCAGAGAAAAAAGAAAACATAGACTCAGAGAAAAATTATAGGAAGATAAATACATCACTGTCATTTAGGGAAGTTGTAAATAATACATTTCTGTTAAAGAGTTTTATGATATTTCGTAAAGCACTAACGTTTAACGGATTATTCCGCCAAAATTTATTTATGTATCATCAATTTGCAGAGCTACAATTATTTATTCCCATTTTGTTCAAGATAGTTCTTACGTTCAGTTAATTAAGTGATCTCATATAAATCAATAGTTTTCAACAATGTCACGAGCTCTCACCAATAATAACTATTGTGTTTCCTGTATAAACCATTTCTGCATATTTTCAGATATTTTGAGTTCTTTTTTATTACTTATTAGTGTATTTATTATTAAACGCCAATTAATAAAACTTCAATACTCAGCGTGCTCAAAATTTTCGGGAATCATTTTCAATGTAAAGAGAAATATATACGTATTTCATAATTGTGAAAGGTAGAGTTAAAATAAAATAAAAGAACAGATACACACATTATCATTATACTGTATTCTTGCATTAAGTACTTCAATTTGATCTATTTGTGTGTGTTTTGTACAGTAAATAATGCCAGCAAGACGCAAAGGGTCTGATTTAGGCCGTCGAATTACTAAATCAACAGCCATGCGAAATAGAAGAGCTCAAAGAACAGACGAACAAATCCAACAAGATAATGAAGATGTGCGTGTGAATATGGGGCAGTTGCGTAAATCCCAGTCACAAGAGGTACGAGTTGAACAAAATCAACGAAGACGATTAGAACAAAGACAAGCGCGTCGATTCCTATTTGACACACTCAGAGCAAATGACCAACAACGCCAACAAGTACATCGAGCATTTACATCCGATTCATTCCGTCGTCTTCCATTCGAGTATGAGCCTAATGTTAAATGTTGCGCTGATTCGAATGTGACAATTGGTGCTATGGACAAGGAATGTCCTCATTGTAATGCGCTTAAATTTAAAAATGAGCCAGCCGGGATGTGTTGCGCGTCAGGAAAATTGCAACTAAAGGAAATTGAAACACCACCTGAACCATTGAACGGTTGACTTATCAGTACGGATCCCGATTCTAATCTGATCCTGAAGTCAATTCGAACGTTCATTTCATGTTTCCAAATGACATCGTTCGGAGCAACAGAAATAGTTACAAATAATGCTGCAAATGGTCAACAATTTAATTCAACATTCAAAATCAAAGGCCAAGTTTATCACAATGTGGGCTCATTGCTGCCAATGCCAAACGAACCACATAAATTTTCACAAATTTACTTTATTGCGGCGAGGACTCCGAAAGTGCCCTCGCCAATCGCGTGGATGCACGTTGTAGCTACAATAACCTCTATTCACTTTTTGCCAGGCGCATTGTCGGTGAACTGGACGCTTTATTGAATGAGCACAATGAATTGTTGAAATTATTCAAATCACACAATCACATATTACAAAGTGACAATCACGCTATTGTCATCAATCCTGATAAAACACCAGCTGGAGAGCACATTCGAAGATTCAATGCACCTGTTGTTGACGACATTGCTGGAATCATGGTTGGCAACCGTACAGCTACGCGAATTCAAACGGATTCAATTTCCAATTAGATTGACATTCGCAATGACAATCACAATAAGTCTCAAGGCCAAACGATACCTGTTTGTGGCTTAGATTTGGGCACACCGTGTTTTTCATACGGACAATTATACGTGTCATGTTCTCGCGGGGGTAAACCATCTAGTTTGTTTGTGTTGGCTAAGATGGACTCACCACCCCTGATTTAGCTGAATCAATTCTCGCAAAAAGGGTATTAGACGAAAAACACAATTTTTTTAAATCCGTAATTTTCGTGCAGATCTTGGGTACTATTGTTCTACACACGAAAAAAGGTTTCGTGAAATTATCTTAATAAATGACGAAGTTATTAAATGTTTAATTAAAATTTTGACTATTTTTTTGAAAAATCTTAAAGAATATATTATTTATTTGAAATATTTTGAAGGTAAGAGATATATTTCTCTAACATATTAGAAGAAAAATCTAGTTATTTATTAAAAAACTTCAAAAGGCATTTAAATATTAGTATTAACCAATAAAATGCTTAAAATTCAAAACGCATGTTGTAATCAAAAAAGAAAGTTTTATCAACTAATGATAATATTTTGCTGGACATTGGATATCTTCTACGTAAGAATCTATTTTTTTAATTGCTCAGGTCATCTTTAGAAGCTTGATTTTGAAAAAATAATTAACCATCGCATTATTTGTATACAGTCAAACCTCCATGTTTTGGGAATTTCTCTATTTTAAGAACTTTTTCCTGGAACCAAGCACATATTACTCTTTTCTTCGTAAAATAACTCCAAATAGCGAAATGCATTTCCTCTTTAACGAAATATTTCTTCTCAGATTCGATTTTTTTTCTCTCCTTATTTTAAAAATATTTCAGGTCATTTTTTACAAATTATTCTCTTTTGGCACATTTTATGGATATCAATAACCTTGAGCTGGTTTTACAATGTACCTAACTCATCTAGAAAAACGAAATTGCCGTAATTTTTCAAACAAAAAAAAACTCAAATAAAATTAACAGATTCTATTTGTAATTAAATTTAAGGACACATGTCGTAGTGTGTGTTTAGATTACTGGTGATAAAATGAGGTACATTTAAATTACTTGCAGGCTTAAAATTAGAAAATTCATTTAAAAAATTCATTCATTTTAATATAAAATTATTTTTTTAATTGAAAATACATTGCATTTCTGGATAATATTTTTCTCTTATTGTTTTCCTAGCGGATTCCTTTTTGATGGGTAAGATATATAAAAAAAAAGGATCCTTCCGATTCTGTAATTATTTTTTGTCTCTGAATTTCATAGATTAAAGTTAGATAAATTTTTTTAACGAATTTCTACAATACTCCATCTTAGTTTAACTTGGCAGCGTTGAGAAAGGTATACAATGTACCAATCTACTTGAAAAATAGCTCTACTGTTTTTGTTTTGAATTTAAATCCAAGAAAATAGATAGAAATTTGTAAAAAAAAATTGCATACATTGTAGAAGTTAGATTATTTTTACGTTGTAGAAATGTAATTATTTTTTAGACAAAGTTAATAAATACAGTCAATAGCGCAACGTTATGAAATTTTAGTTTGGCTGAAAACCGATTTTCGACGCCAACTTTTGTCATTGTTGTAAAAATAACATTATTACAACAATGCAGATACATCAAAGTTGGCGCCCCAAACTAGCTTAATGTTTTTAATTAATATCTTTTTAATTAATTGCAATATCGGAATATAAATGGTCAAAACATGCATTGTCATCCAAACTAAACGTGTGTACAAAATTTCAGCTCAATAGGGTGAAGATATCAGCTTCAAAATTGAGTTGCAAGATTCCACCCGAACAAATTACATACATACATACATACATACATACATACATACATACATTGTAAGTTAAATAAAAGCTTGTAATAACTTATTGTAAGTGTGTGGGAATCTGGTATATGACTGAAAGAGGAATGATGCGCTGTGAACGATGACGGCTTATAAAAGTAACAAAGCACCAAACATTCCGTTTTTGAATTTTTTGCACACTTTTATTATTTTAACTAATTAATTTCAAATTACATCTCTATCACAAATTACGGCAATTAAAAAATAACATTATCAGTCTCTTAGTGCAATGAAGTGTACGATATCTTTAGTGAGTCCATCTTAGCCAACACAAACAAACTAGATGGTTTACCCCCCGCGAGAACATGCCACGTATAATTGTCCGTATGAAAAACACGGTGTGCCCAAATCTAAGCCACAAACAGGTATCGTTTGACCTTGAGACTTATTGTGATTGTCATTGCGAATGTCAATCTAATTGGAAATTGAATCCGTTTGAATTCGCGTAGCTGTACGGTTGCCAACCATGATTCCAGCAATGTCGTCAACAACAGGTGCATTGAATCTTCGAATGTGCTCTCCAGCTGGTGTTTTATCAGGATTGATGACAATAGCGTGATTGTCACTTTGTAATTTGTGATTGTGTGATTTGAATAATTTCAACAATTCATTGTGCTCATTCAATAAAGCGTCCAGTTCACCAACAATGCGCCTGGCAAAAAGTGAATAGAGGTTATTGTAGCTACAACGTGCATCCACGCGATTGGCGAGGGCACTTTCGGAGTCCTCACCGCCCATAAAGTAAATTTGTGAAAATTTATGTGGTTCGTTTGGCATTGGCAGCAATGAGCCCACATTGTGATAAACTTGGCCTTTGATTTTGAATGTTGAATTAAATTGTTGACCATTTGCAGCATTATTTGTAACTATTTCTGTTGCTCCGAACGATGTCATTTGGAAACATGAAATGAATGTTCGAATTGACTTCAGGATCAGATTAGAATCGGGATCCGTACTGATAAGTCAACCGTTCAATGGTTCAGGTGGTGTTTCAATTTCCGGTAGTTGCACTTTTCCTGACGCGCAACACATCCCGGCTGGCTCATTTTTAAATTTAAGCGCATTACAATGCAGATATTCCTTGTCCATAGCACCAATTGTCATATTCGAATGAGCGCAACATTTAACATTAGGCTCACACTCGAATGGAAGACGACGGAATGAATCGGATGTAAATGCTCGATGTACTTGTTGGCGTTGTTGGTCATTTGCTCTGAGTGCGTCAAATAGGAATCGACGCGTTTGTCTTTGTTTTAATCGTCTTCGTTGATTTTGTTCAACTCGTACCTCATGTGACTGGGATTTACGCAACTGCGCCATATTCACACGCACATCTTCATTATCTTGTTGGATTTGTTTGTCTGTTCTTTGAGCTCTTCTATTTCGCATGGCTGTTGATTTAGTAATTCGACGGCCTAAATCGGACCCTTTGCGTCTTGCTGGCATTATTTACTGTACAAAACACACAAATAGATCAAATTGAAGTACTTAATGCTAGAATACAGTATAATGATAATGTGTGTATCTGTTCTTTTATTTTATTTTAACTCTACCTTTCACAATTATAAAATATGTATGTATTTCTCTTTACATTGAAAATGATTCCCGAAAATTTTGAGCACACTGAGTATTAAAGTTTTATTAATTGACGTTTAATAATAAATAAACTAATAAATAATAAAACTCAAAATATCTGAAAATATGCAGAAATGGTTTATACAGGAAACACAATAGTTGTTATTGGCGAGAGCTCGTGACAGTGTTGAAAACTATTGATTTATATGAGATCACTTAATTAACTGAACGTGAGAACTATCTTGAACAAAATGGGAACAAATAATTGTAACACTGCAAATTGATGATACATAAATATATTTTGGCGGAATAATCCGTTAAACGTTAGTGCTTTTCGAAATATCATAAAACTCTTTAATAGAAATGTATTATTTACAACTTTTCTAAATGACAGTGATGTATTTATCTTCCTATAATTTTTCTCTGTATGAGTCTGGGTTTTCTTTTTTCTCTGACAGAGTAGTGTTATTTTTATTTGACTACCAAAATATTCACTAGAATTAATTTATTTGGCAAAACAACGTTTGCCGGGTCAGCTGGTAATAATATAAAATTTAATACTAAAGCTAAAATACGACTTAAACTATAAACGGTATAGCAACAGGATGTTGATGGATGAACAAAGTCAGATGAACTTGGGTACATGTTTTATGCCTCTTTCAGTCTGAACTTCGTTGGGAGTAGTGTATTTAGTTCTATTGGTCAGAGAAATAATTTATGCTTATATTTTTAAGTTTAGATTAGTAGTCTTTAACCTGTTGTATCTGGCAACGAAAGAATCCGATGATGGATTGAATGAGTTGCCATAGAACTGTAAAACCAGACAGGGAAATAATAAAATAGTAACAGAATTGAGCAGAATAGTATTTTCATCTTCTGAAATGGATGCAAACTTATTTCCTTTATAAAATATTTAATCATGGTGTAATAATTAACACCAAAACCCAGGGCCACCGCGTGGGTATTAGGCGCCCTTGTTCAAATTGAAATTCTGCGCCCCTTTATGGGGTTCTGTTGCACTCTTGTAAAGTGCTTCAAATAAAATGTGAAATACTCATTTATAGTATTCGAAATTTGACTTTCGAACTGAAAAGCTTTAAAATTATATTATTAAAACACGTTTGTCGTATTGCTTTTTTAATTATTGTTTCATAAATTTTAAAAACAAAGCAAAAATGATATAAAATTTTTAAAGTAAAATATAAAAATTAGAAAATATATTCAAATATATATATTGATTCTCCTAGCTTTAGCAGCTACAAATGTTCGTATCAATTCCTTTAAATTTAATTTATCCTAAATTTCGCTCTCTATGGATGTAATTGACAAGTCCGATAATCTCTCCTGTGCCATAGTAGATCGCATGTAGTTTTTTATAATTTTAAGTTTTGAAAAATTTCGTTCTCCAGTAGCCACCGAAACTGGCAGGGTTAAAGAAATCCGTAAAGCTATCGCAAAATCCGGAAATGTATCGATAAGATTGTTTTCATAAATATGATTTAAAACATCAATAGGTGACATATCCTCTTTGGTAAAACATCGCAAAGATTTTATTATTTCTTCGAAAAAATGTAATCCATCAATGTCCTTCTCATTAATATTTTTAGTATCCGTTAATTTTCGTTCTAATTCTTTGCAATGTTTTAAAATTTCATTGTTACTCCAGTTTTTTAAATTTAATCCATCTATGTCCTTTTCATTAACATTTTTAGTATGCGTTAATTTTTTGAGAACATGTTTCTAAAAAAAAATATTTATTGCACTAAATAAAAAAACATTTAATTTTCATTTCATTTACAAAATGCATCTTATGATTTTCTCTCAACATATTATTTGAAAGTCAAAAGCCCATTTATGTCATTTGCTACTAAATAAAGATTCAGGTAAAGAAGCTAATTTAACTGAAAATTTAAAAACAATATTTTTTTTCAGAAAATTTATTTTTCAGAATTTAGAGTGAAATTTTTTTTCTTTTCTGCTGATTCAAAATATTTAAGTAAATTAAACCAATATTAATACAAATTACTAAAAAGCATTTGTTATAAGCAATTGAAATATTGAAAATATATATATATATGTAAGAAAGGAGTGCAAGTTTTCTTTTACTTCTTTTGATTTTTATTGTAAGAGATGGCACCACTAATCGAAACCACGTGAGTTTTAGCTGCGCGATACGATGAGGTCATGTATTTATAAAGGGGGCAGAAAAGAAAAACTGAGAGTTGCACCAAAGCTTGAACGAAGGCAGGTCAGAGGAAATCGGTCTCTCCGTTGTTTTGAGAAAGAGTACGTGTTTTCGGAATTAGTATGGTGCTATCTCGAATTATTTAAAACCCCTTGTAAATAGTAAATGTTTTAGTTGTGTTATTAATAAATTAGGTTATTTTAACTCTGCGTGCTTATTTTAACATTAAAATCGAACCTTCCCCTAGACGCCGTCCCACAAATTGGAGGTTCGACCGAGAATTTTTTTAACTATTCAAAGTTTTATCTAAGAGCATTTTTTAAAAAGTTTTACCTCCTCATCGATTTTTGATTTCCTGAGCGGTACATAGACCTTGCCTTGCATCGAATAGAGACCCGGCGAAGCCTTCAGCTGGATAAGAAATTTTACGAGCGATACGGAAGTCTTACGAGTGATGCGGAGATACTTCAGCGAGAACAGTCTACAGGTGGAAGGGGTCCATTGACTTGGTTAGAAGCACGGAATCTTGGCGAATTTCCACGTCAGCTACAGTCAACCAAAACTAAAAGCCCAGCGACTCAACGAGATACTGAACGAATTGAACGGGATTACCTTGATCATTGAGGTCAACACTGACGAGAGAACCTTTGGAACTGCATCGAATTGCGAGTTATCAACACGAAACAAGATTTCCTGTGTCATTGAGGTCAACGTAAAGTGTCTTCAGAATTACATTGAATTGTGCTAGTATCCTTTCTTTTTTTTTTTTGGTATTGTGTGAGTAATAGACGAAAATTATATAAATGAATGTTTTGTGTGTATATTTCCTGTTCTGTGAATCTGAAATTGAATTTTGAAGTACTAGGTACTATTATTGGTTTAATTGCAGACATAGATATTTGATGTTCTTTTAGTTTTGGATTAATAACTGAGTACTTTCCGTGTTTTTTCTTAGTAATCTATTTTTGATAAATGAGAGGAACACGTTGTTTTTTTTAATAAAAAATAAAATTGATATTAACTGTAATACTGTTGTGTTTTGTAAAAGGATTTAAGTTCCGGGAATTCTTTAAAAAGTCCATTTTTTGTCTATAATTGTTTATAATTGATAATTGCATCTTATTTAAATTATCTTTTGTTTCTTTTTAAGTGAGTAAACTTTTTGCGTGTCATTTTAATGGTTTTGTCTCATTTAACTTGGGTAAAAATTTAAGTTGTTCTCTGGGTCACCATTCTGAGTATAAAAATGGCATTCTTACTCGCGAAAAGGAAAGAGGATTTGGTGTCACTCGCCGAGGATTTGGATCTTGCTATCGAAGCAGGTATCACAAAATTGAAGTTAAAGGAGCTGATCGTAAAAAGCCCAGATTACGTTGAAGACGATGTTAAAAAGATGCTTGATAGCATAGTGGAGGAACGTACAGAAAGAGAAGAGAGAGAAAGGGCTGAGAGAGAGAGGATATACGAAAGGATGAGAGAGAAAGACAAGAGTACGAATTAGAGAAGTTGCGAATACAAGCGCAACAGACTGCCGGTATGCCGAATAACACCGAAAACGTTCAAGCATCGAATGAACTGTTTCACGAAAATTTTCATAAGTTTAATATGAAGGAAAATATTGGTTTGAATCTTACCTTATTTGAGCGTCATGCAGAACTAACTTTCTTACCGAAAAAAGATTGGGTTCAAAAACTTATAGGTTTAATACCCGTCGAAATTGCCCATCTGATCGCAAGAGAACCAACTGATAAGTGTAATGATTACGATCATGTAAAGGATTTACTCTTACAAAGATTTAAATTATCTCTCCGGTAAAATTTCGTCAGTTATTTTTGTTTCACCAAAAGTCCGATGAACGAACATGGCAAGATTTTCAACATGAATTACAGACGTATTTTGATGGATGGACTTTGGGCTTAAAAGTTAACACCTATGACCAATTACGAGAATTAATCATAGCCGTTCAAATGAAGAAGAGGGCGCCGTATGATTTTCAGGAACACTTTTTGGACGAATGGTCTACTATTAACTCATCTATTGAGCTAGCGAAAAAATTTGAAGATTATGAGGACGTCCGAAGAACTATAGGGCCAAAGCAGTTAAACTCATTTGCTAAGAGATCGAACAATAACGATAATTGTTCTCAAAGGCAAGAACGTTTTCACCTTGGAAATAGTTGGAATGATAGAAAATGCTTTCAATCGACGAGAACTTACGATAAAAGAGTTAAACAGGTAACATGTAGCTACTGCAGGGGACCAGGTCACTATGCCGTAGATTGTACAAAGCGCAACAAGGGTACGAAAATCAATAAATCTTCAAGCTCTCCGGTCCAGATCTGTTCTCGAATTCAGCAAGACAGAATTAAGACCAGGAAAATAACCATCGGAAACAAGACTTTTGAGGCTCTAATCGACACTGGAAGCTCAGTTTCGCTCATTCGTGAAGATGTAAGCAAAGGAATCATCGAGCAATCGAAGCTCTCGAAGGACATTGTCGTGTTATCTGGATTGGGAAAGTACGAAGTCAAAACAAAAGGATCGTTCCAACGAGAAATCGAATTGGATGGAGAGAAATATTCCGTAGTATGGCATGTCGTGCCTGCGGTGCATTTGGAGTTCCAGGCAGTGATAGGATCGGACATTTTGGAACAAGCTTTTGTTGGCTTTGATAAAAAAGGTGTTTATTTCCGTAAACACGAAGAGAAGGTGTGGTTTGTGAATACACAGGTTTATGAGGCAAGAACTGAAGACGAAATCGAAGTTAAACATGTTATCAATCCTCAAATAAGAAAGGAACTCTCTGAACTAATCAACAGCTATACACCTAAGAAGACCGAAACGACAAATGTATCCATGAGAATTATCCTGAAGGATGATATACCAGTTTACCAAACAGCACGCCGTTTGTCGTTTCTGGAGAATCAGACCTTCAACAAGCAGATCGACGAATGGTTGGATAAGGGAATCATGAGACCAAGCTCTTCTGAATATGCAAGTCCAATCGTGTTAATCAAGAAGAAAGACGATACCGACAGACTATGCATTGACTATAGGAAACTGAACCGAAAACTAGTCAAGGATCGCTTCCCTTGCCACTGATAGAGGACGTATTGGATAGGCTGCAAGACGCCAAAGTGTATTCCACGTTAGACTTGAAAAATGGGTTTTTTCATGTCGACGTAAACGAGGATTGCAAGCATTTCACCTCTTTGTTGTACCAGACGGGCAGTTCGAATTTAATAAGGTACCTTTTGGTCTCAGTACAAGCCCAAGCGTATTCCAAAGATATGTGTACAGCATTTTTAGGGAACTCATGCGAAAAAACATCGTAATAATTTATTTGGACGGTTTGATCGTTCCAGCTGAAGATGAGAAAGAAGGTTTGGAAAAACTAAAGAAGGTGTTTGAGGTCGCATCCAGATATGGGTTGGAGATCAAGTTTGAAAAATGTCAGTTTTTAAAACGAAAGGTGGAATTTTTGGGTCACGTTGTCGAAAATGGAAC
>BMAO01017813.1:0-121991 GCA_019973975.1 Trichonephila clavata
ATCAATTTTGAAGCTGATATCTTCCTCCCATTGAGCTGAAATTTTGTATACACGTTTAGTTTGGATGACAATGCATGTTTTGACCATTTATATTCCGATATTGCAATTAATTAAAAAGATATTAATTAAAAACGTTAAACTAGTTTTGGGCGCCAACTTGGATATATCTGCATTGTTGAAATAATTTTATTGTTACAACAATGACAAAAGTTGGCGTCGAAAATCGGTTTTCAGCCAAACTGGAATTTCATAACGTTGCGCTATTGACTGTATTAATTAACTTTGTCTAAAAAATAATTACATTTCTACAACGTAAAAATAATCTAATTTCTACAACATATGCAATTTTTTTTTACAAATTTCTATCTATTTTCTTGGATTTAAATTCAAAACAAAAAAAGTAGAGCTATTTTTCAAGTAGATTGGTGCATTGTATACCTTTCTCAACGCTGCCAAGTTAAACTGAGATGGAGTATTATAGAAATTCTAACTTTAACCCTTTAAATGGTTTGCCCGTACACCTTACGGGCTACTGAAAGTTAGCCACAACCGGTTTGCCCATGCGCTGTATAGGCACCGAAATGTTTTCTTTCTATATTTTATTTGCACAGACATTTTTATTCCTATAATAAGGTTATTAGTATAGTGTGTCTTTAGGAGATGCAGAGAGATAGAGTTTGTCCATGGTACTGAACTACTCTTCATTCAGAATTTTGGAAGTGGTGAAGGTGAGAATTTTTCACTGAAGGCAAGAATATATATTCTTGAAAATATTGGATAAAGAACAGGGATTTACAAGGCAATGTACAATGTGTTGCCTAAGGAAAATGGATAGATAATCCAAAGAAGTCGATATTATCTCTATCCCATTGGAATATAAGACTTAGTGTTACACTATTCTTCATATTGTGTGTGCATACAAATATGCACACACATGAAATCCTATCAATCGTATGAAAAAGAGGTATGAAAATGAAATTTTTTGGTAAGTGGAAGAAAACATGTTTTAAGATATATATGTGAAATATTCTTCATAGTACGCAGAATGTACTCATTAAAAACAAACATTTAAGGGTTTTTGTGTTCAAAAATTATAAAATAAAAAAAAAGGTGAGTAAAATTTTAAACCGGAGATTAAAATAAAAATCTTCCATTTTCGCGCGTTCTGTTAATTATTATGCTTAGTTACATGCAGTTAAAAAATGGGATTTTTTCGGGAAAATTTTGGTCAAAAAAATTGACCGCTTAAGAGGTTAATCTATGAAGCTCAGACAAAAAATAATTTTCGAATCGGAAAGATCATTTATTTCGTCCAGATAAGGTATAATGTTTTTTACGAAATAATATTTGTATTTCTTACGATTTTTTTTAAAAATAATTCAAAATCGATGCGTTTTTATAAAAATAATGTCTAAATCGTTGCGCATGAAATTTTTTTTTGTTTAAATGAATCAACATTCCTTACTAAAACAGCTCATGCTTTGCTTTTTTAGAATTAGTCATTTAAAAAATAAAATGCCGAAAACATTTTTTTTACGATTTTTCAAGAAATACTCAAAATTTTAATTAAACATTTAATAACTTCGTCATTTATGAAGAAAATCTCATGAATTTTTTTTTTCGTGTATAGGACAATATTACCCAAGATCTGTACGAAGATTGAAAAAATTGCTTAAAAATTACGGATTTTTAAAAAATTGTGTTTTTAGTCTAGTACCCTTTTTGGGGGAATTCATTTAGCTAACTGTTCGAAAATAACCGGCAAACACCTAGCATTGAATGAGATGAACATACTGAGAAACCTGTGCAGTCATAACTAAAAAGTGAAAATAAATTAAAAGTAAAAAAGCTTTTTTAAAACAAGCTTTTATTTAAAAGCGCTAAAAAGAATAAAATAAATTTTTCTTTAAAACTTTTTTTACTATCAACTTTTTCCGTCATTACACAATTTATATGATATAAAAGCTTGTCGCGAGATTTACCTCTGCAGATAAACAAGTAAATTAAATAACTTGATCGGATTGATTTTAATTTTTAAAAATTTCAAACTAAGTAAATAAGAGTACTTTAATCTCGCGACGAGCTTTTATATCATATAAATTGTGTAATGATGGAAAAAGTTGATAGTAAAAAAGTTTTAAAGAAAAATTTATTTTATTCTTTTTAGCGCGTTTAAATAAAAGCTTGTTTTAAAAAAGCTTTTTTACTTTTAATTTATTTTCAATCATGTTCTTTTTACAAGCTTTTATTTAACTTGCAATGTATGTAATTTGTTCGGGTGGAATCTTGCAACTTAATTTTGAAGCTTATATCTTCAACCGATTGAGCTGAATTTTTGTATAAACATTTAGTTTCGATGACAATGCATGTTTTGACTATTTATATTCCGATATTGCAATTAATTAAAAGATATTAATTAAAAAGATTAAAAAACTGGTTTTGGGCGCCAACTTCGATATGTCTGCATTATTGTAATAATGTTATTGTTACAACAATGACAAAAGTTGGCGTTGAAAATCGGTTTTCAGCCAAACTGGAATTTCATAACGTAGCTCTGTTGACTGCATTAATTAACTTTGTTTAAAAAATAAATGCTTTTACATGAGATTAACTGAAGGTAGTATTATTAAAATCTAATTTCTACAACGTATGAATTTTTTTTACAAATTTCTATCGATTTTTTGGATTTAAATTCCAAACAAAAAAAGAAGAGCTATTCTTCGAGTAGATTGATACATTGTATACCGTTCTCAACACTGCCAAGTTAAACTGAGATGGAGTATTGTAAAAATTCTTTAAAAAATTCTTTTAATTCTTTGATTTTGAAAATTGAACTTGGTGATTGCAACGGTTTGTGGGTTCAACTGTTGTGTGTTTTTTAAAGCTTTTATTTAACAATGTATGTATGTATGTATGTATGTAATTTGTTCGGGTAGAATCTTGCAACACAATTTTGAAGCTGATATCTTCATCCTATTGAGCTAAAATTTTGTATGCACGTTTAGTTTGGGTGACAATGCATATTTTGACCATTTATATTCCGATATTGCAATTAATTAAAAACGTTAAACTAGTTTTGGGCGCCAACTTCAATATGTCAGTATTCTTGTAATAATGTTATTGTTACAACAATGTCAAAAGTTGGCGTCGAAAATTGGTTTTCAGCCAAACTGGAATTTCATAACGTTGCGCTAATGACTGTATTAATTAACTTTGTCTAAAAAATAATTACATTTCTACAACGTAAAAATCTAATTTCTACAACGTATGCAATTTGTTTAGAAATTTCTATCTATTTTCTTCGATTTAAATTCAAAACAAAAAAAGTAGAGCTATTTTTCAAGTAGATTGGTACATTGTATACCTTTCTCAACGCTGCCAAGTTAAACTGAGAGGGAGCATTATAGAAATTCTTTAAAAAATTTATCTAACTTTAATCTATGAAACTCAGACAAAAAATAATTACAGAATCGGAAAGATCATTTATTTCGTCCCGATAAGGTATAATGTTTTTTACGAAATAATAATATTTGTATTTCTTACGATTTATTTTTTAATAATTCAAAATCGATGCGTTTTTATGAAAATAATGTCTAAATTGTTGCGCATGAAATTTTTTTTTTTTGTTTAAATGAATCGACATTCCTTACTAAAACAGCTAATGCTTTACTTTTTTTAAATTAGTCATTTAAAAAATAAAATGCCGAAAACTTTTTTTTTACGATTTTTCAAGAAATACTCAAAATTTTAATTAAACATTTAATAACTTCGTCATTTATGAAGAAAATCTCATGAATTTTTTTTTTCGTCTATAGGACAATATTACCCAAGACCTGTACGAAAATTGAAAAAATTGGTTAAAAATTACGGATTTTAAAAAAATTGTGTTTTTTAGTCTAGTACCCTTTTTGGGAGAATCCATTTAGCTAACTGTTCGAAAATAACAGGCAAACACATCTCATTGAATGAGATGAACATACTGAGAAACCTGTCCAGTGATAACTAAAAAGTGAAAAATAAATTAAAAGTAAAGAAGCTTTTTTAAAACAAGCTTTTATTTAAACGCGCTAAAAAGAATAAAATAAATTTTTCTTCAAAACTTTTTTTACTATCAACTTTTTCCGTCATTACACAATTTATATGATATAAAAGCTTGTCGCGAGATTTACCTCTGCAGATAAACAAGTAAATTAAATAACTTGATCGGATTGATTTTAATTTTTAAAAACTTCAAACTAAGTAAATAAGAGTACTTTAATCTCGCGACGAGCTTTTATATCATATAAATTGTGTAATGACGAAAAAAGTTCATAGTAAAAAAAGTTTTGAAGAAAAATTTATTTTATTCTTTTTACCGCGTTTAAATAAAAGCTTGTTTTAAAAAAGCTTTTTTACTTTTAATTTATTTAACACGCTTTTATAAGTTTCACTTGCATGTAACGGAATCTTGGAACTCGATTTTCACCCACTTAAAAAGGTCAGATTAATTCGAAATTTTGCACACTTGTCAAGGACCGATGACAAAACAATAATTTCATAATTTTGTTGCATTGTCCTCATCAGGATCGTCAGGAATCACGATAATCAGATTTGGCGACAACTACATATACCACTTACAGATTTGGCACCTTATTGCACATACAATTTTCAGATTTGGCGACTAATTTGATATACCATTTCCAGATTTGGCGACTAATTCCAGATTTAGTGACTAAAAGAAAAAGGCGTAACCCTACAGCGAGTGTTTTTAATTAATACACTTACGGTTTATAAAAATAAAGAAAACAAAAAGTGTTCTGTATGTGAGAAAGTGGAGGGTGGGTGTGTGCTATCAATTTCTTACTATAATATAAACATTTTTCTGAAAATGAAAAAAAAAAAAGTCTCGTGATGTGAAAAAAATAATTTATGTTCTAACTGCTAAATATTTTTTATTTTTATAAAGCAATACGTTTAGAAGTGACTAGCCGTTACCCTCCCGCTTCGCTGGGTATTTCATGATGTTTTATAAATATATCTGTTTATATTCTGACAGACAGACAAAAATTTTAAAAATTGGTTTTTTGTTATGAGTACCGTATATACTTTTAGTGCATTAAGTAAAAAGCTGCTAATTTGAAATTACAAACACACTTCAATTTTATTTATTTGTATAGATATAGATTTGGATTATAATAACTATTGTTTAAATGTGACTAAAAATGTAAATAAAAAAAAAAGAAAAGATTAAAACTAACCGTAAAACTTATCAATTTTTTGTTTCTTGCATTGCTTTCTACTTATGAAGCCTTGGTTTATTATTTTTAAAAGTGCATCCGAAACAGCCGATGCTCTACTTAACTGAACAGTGAGATAACTATCATAAAAAAAATTATGGCACGTGTCAGCGTATTATCATGTGCGCGTAACACTGTTATGTCTCATGAAGAGCATCGGCCGCCAGTAACCAAAACAAAGACTTCATTAGCTCAGCTTGGCGTTCAATTTGGCGTTCATCTTGGCATTCAGTTTCACGTTCACCCGTATAGTTTCCGTTCCCGTAAGAATACGGGAATAAAATATAGCCTATGTTACTCCCCGTTAATGTAGCTTTCCATTAGTGAAAGAATTTTTAAAATCACACCAGCCGTTTCCGAGATTAGACGGAACAAACAGACAGACAGACAGACAAAAAATTTTAAAAATTGTTTTTTTGTTATGAGTACCGTATATACTTTTAGTGCATTAAGTAAAAAGCTGCTAATTTGAAATTACAAACAGACACTTCAATTTTATTTATTTGTATAGATGATACGAATTAACATTACAGCAATATGTTTAAAAGGTGAGAATATTTGATTTTGAACTGTGTGACTTTCCGATGAGCTAGAGCAGGGGTTTAGCTATGGCGTGCCAAACCAACCTACCAACAGGATTCAGCGTGCCATGCAATAGGAAATATTTGAAACAATTTGATTCCCACGATAATACATGCAGAGTTAGGGAATAGAGGTCAAAAATAAAGATTTAAAGTTTTTTATATGTTAATCATACATCATTTAAAGATATTTCTTGACATACAAATAAACAACATAAAATATAACTATTCCTTCAACATAAATAAAAAAAATTAAAACTGTGCACATATGTATCTTTTAAGAATTTTTTATTAAAATAAGGGTAAACACTTGAAATATCTGACTACTCTTCAATATAAATAAAGAATTAAAATTTTACATATATTATACATTCTTGGAAAATATTTATGAAACAAGAAATAAACAACAGAAAATATTAGTGTTCATGCAACAAAGTTAAATAGAAAATTAAAATTTTAATGCGAACCTTGTCCCTACAGAGCTCTACTTAATGTCGCAATATCTGGAGGGGGAATAATTTGTGACTTTCAATTTGGCACAGGATTCAGAATGTTCAGCAGTTAAACAATTTCTTTGTGGACTCAAAATATATTTCATATGAGAAAAAAAATTTTCACATAGATATACGGAACCAAAGCGGAAAGCAGAGCACATGCAATTTTTTTCAAATAATAATATTTCTAATATCTATTTCTATTAGCTTGATTCGCACTAAAAGTATAAAATAAAATAATTATGACTTATATAACACACAACGCGTAAAAAATGCAGTTGCTCTTAATATCTATTTAACAGGGCATTTTGGTTATGAAATTAGATTCACTTCCCATGCCTAACTATACCACGAGCTGTTTTTTCACCGAATTTATTTTCAATTCAAATTAGATATGTTGATAGAATAACTATTTTTGTTTATTATATTTCCACTGCAAAACGCTTTTTGAGCAGAATTTTGATTTATACCTAAGACATTTGTTTTTATTTTTCCGTCGATACCCAATCTTTTGATGGGTAAAGGACAAACTACTTTCTTTTTCATTCACTGCTCTGTAATGAGTGATACTTCATTTTGCAAATAATGCTCATTTGCGTAGAATATTTAATACTAATAATAAGTAATATTTAAACAGATGATTTTTTTCTTTTACATAAAGCACACAAACTGCAAGCAAGCTGATCGTTTTATGGCAGAAAACAGAAAGTGAAACATAACCTTTATATAAAAATGTGCGTGGCACGATTTAGTTTTATTTTATAATTTTGTAGAATGGTGGCGTGCCACTGAGAATAGCTTCGCGTGCCATAGATTGCCGACCTCTGAGCTAGAGACTTGAAATTTGGACAATATCTCAGAAGTGGATGACAATTCATGAAAATGTGAAAAAAAGAAGGAAAAAAACGAAAAGGAGGAATTTTATACTTTTTAGTCCGTTATAAAAACAGGGTACCTTAAATTTTTTTTTAATTCGAACTTTTTTTCTTCTTACTACACCTTTTATTTGTTTGACCGGTTCTTTTGAGACTTAGTCTAATATAAAGATACGGGACTCTCCTCCGAGGCCACGTAAACAAAGAGAATAAATACACTTCAGACCCTTTAATTAAAATCCATTGAAGAGCAAGACTTATTCCAGCAGCCACGTAATTCTGGCTCCAAATATCAAACTCAAGGATAAATTCAACAATGAATAAATGACAGTTTAAAAAACTAAAAAATACGCTTTTATTGTAGATCGAACTAAAAAATGAAAAATAAATTATAATTTAAAATAAAACTAAAGAACACTCTTTTATACTGAATCGAACTAAAAAGTAAAAAAATAATTCTTTATTTAAGAATAAAATGATGAACGAGAAAATTAATGTCATTGGGGTAAAAGCGTGGGGTGCAATTTCGAATTGAAAGAAGTTAGAAACTATAACAATTGATATATTTATAAAACACCCCACGCTTTTACCCCAATGACATTAATTTTCTCGTTCATCATTTTATTCTTAAATAAAGAATTATTTTTTTACTTTTTAGTTCGATTCAGTATAAAAGCGTGTTCTTTAGTTTTATTTTAAATTATAATTTATTTTAAGAAAAACTTGTATAATATATTTTGACATTAAGTACTTACACAACAAGCTTTGGTAACTTCAAGAACTTTGTTACATTTAGCACATCGTAAGCAACTGCGATGCCACCATCTTCCCATGCAAGGTATTCTTTCGGCTGAAATATGACAAAATAATGTATATAATAAGCTTCTGTTTTAAAGCAAATTTTATACTTTTATATGTACCGGTCTGAAGAGAAACTTGAGTTCTGAAAAATTTCGATGTAAATATAGATCAATTAAGATACATGGATGAACTTATCATACAGATAAAATTACCAAAGAATCCCTTTTCTTTCCTACTTATATGCAGATATCTTATACCAAATATGTTCGTTATTTTTAAGTGAAACTGTTTAGGAGTTTCTAATTTCTTAAGGGGACACAGTACGATTCAATTGACAAAAATCGGTCAAAAAAATCTAATTTAATTCTTTTAGCTTAAATTATTCTTAATATACTTTTCTATAATCTGACAAAATTTGAAAGCTCTAAACTTCAAAAACACAGAATTATGATAGCTTTTGCGTTCTTTTTTATTCAAATCTCTATGGCAAATTAAAACTTTAAACTTACTTATCTCGGCGAAAGATAAAATAACGAGTTTGTCTTCATTTAAAATGCTAAGGTTTTTTCTATTGTGCCTAATGCTTTGAATTTTTTTACCTATTGTTAATAGTGCATGTAACAAAAGTTGGTATGCATTTTTGAATCAAAGCAATACTTATTTTTATAATTGGAACTCAGAATTTATACATTTTTAAGGAATTTTCAATAAGCATTCATAAAAAAGAAATGTTGTACAAATACCAATTGTGTTATCATAAAACCCATACCAACTTTTGTTACACATAATTTGATGTACTTGTAAATCAAATTTTATGCGTGTATGTGAATTTTTGTAGGAGGAGTAGCATTTTAAAATCACTTCTCAAATTTTATGTTTTTTCCTTAAAAAATTAAATGGCTAGCTTTTTATGAAATTTTGAGTACAAAATCTGTTTTACATAGTATACACACATAGGAGGCAACCAAAAAAGTTTTGAAAATCCTTAAATTAATTTTTGTTTAAATCGTACCATAAATTAAAAAATTATATAAATGATTTCCCTTAAATTTATAAATGATATTTCAATTTTTTATGAATGACTTATGGCAAAAATGTTTCGTAGAAAATGTGATAAAATTACAAAATTATTTTTAATGCATTCCATAGAAAATTATTTTTTTAATGTGTTGTACCTTAACTTTTGGAGATTATTGTATAATAAATTTTCACGATTTTTATGAGACAAAAAGATGTTTCTACCATTAAATATGCTTTTTAAATGTAAACCAATAAATATCTTTCAATTTTTTTTAAAAAAAAATATCAGTATAAACCCTTAAGCTAGAGAAAAAATAGCGCAAATAGAACTCTTTTTCTGTATTAAACTATCCAACCAGATCTGAATTGTTATGATGGTTATGCTACTCCTATTCAATATCTCATGTCTATCCAATACATTTTAAACTGGTTTTATTAGCTTCTATATACATTAACATGATTCAAAAAAATTATTCGTCATCTAAATCAGAAGTTTACTAGTAACACAATTAAACTATTTGCAAAATACAATACTGATGTCTCAATCCTTAAACCGGTATGTGAAACGTACATCTACTTGAAGCAGACGAAAATTAAATCAGCATTTTATTGGCGATAAAATATCTTAGTATGTATTGGGGGCCCTCATTTTTGAACATCTCTAATGCTAGCAAAAATTATTATTGGCTATTCATATCACTACTTATTAATCGCGACAAAAACAGAATAGAAAACGAATGAAAATTGTTATCCTCCACATCGTGATCTTCATTTTTCAGAAATCAAGTCAGCTAGAAGCAGTACATAATGATTAATTTAGAGCCGAATATAACTAAAAATCTTTAATGTTAAAATTAAGATGGTACTTTTGTATTATCACAACAATCGCCAGCTCTAATAATAACTCACCAAATTGGCAACCCCGATTTCTTATATGTTGTACACGCTGAATTGGCTACTAGATGTTTCGTTTCATATAATGTCGCTAATAGGTTGCGATAATGCATAAGTACCATTAAGAGTTAAATATTCAATGCACATGATTTAATACCATAAAATTCTGAAAAATTTAGAAAAATTCAAGGGAAATGTGTGTGATGAATTTGAATTGTTTCCTAATGATGGAAAATTAGGTAATTAAAATTTCCAAAGGAACAGCAAAAAGAAAAGTGAAGTGTTTTTATCCTATTTTACTTCATATCCTTATTTATCGCCGATTAGGTAAATTAAATTCATCATTGAAGCTATATATTATGTTTTTATGTGATATTTGGTCTCACGAGTCTTATGCAGAAAAAAGTACTGTCGGCATCAGTATTTTTCCATCGCCAAGGTGTGGATTAAACTATAATTTTACCCGCTGAACATTTAAAACTACAAGGATTTTGATAAGAATTCTAAAATTGAATTTTCACATGAACAAATGTTATTGGAATATTTTCTTCGGAATTCCTTAAAAGGTGAATTGCTTACTTAAAAAAGATCTAATTAAACCAATGGCAAAGGATATTGTTTTAGTGATATGAAAATACGGATACTTGCGTACTATCACAAAAGTACCACCTTCAAGACAACTGGTCAAGTAGGCGACCCCGATTTCACATGTGTCGTTCGCTCTAAATCGGCAACCATGTGCTTCGTTTCACAAAATGTAGCCAATACGGTTGCGATAATACGTAAGTGAGTACCAAAATATATTCTACTTATTAGATTCTCTGGTAGAGTCTTAGTTGAACCCTTTTATTTATTTGGCGCCAAAGGAAAAACCGCGTTTTTCAAAATGGCCAACTTGCGCTAGAGCAGGTGTACAATGATTGCCAACTTGGTGCTGAAATTCTAAGAATATTGGTGCTAAGTTTTTATTGGCTAATCAGAGAGTTAAATTTGGATTCCCCTAGGAAACATTGTCTGTTTCATACATTCTAAACATTTGAATAGTTATATTTTTTCTGTGATACTTTTCGTTATTACTATTAATATCAGAAGTTGTTTAGCATATGCAAACAGAACTTCCATGTTACTTGCATTCAATACATTGTTTAATACAATACACGGCTCAAGTGTAGTATAGGGGGGGGGATTTGAATTTGGCGATTTTTCTTTGAATTTGGTGATTTTTATATAGATATTATGATGAGATAACGAATTCATTCTAGCTTCCGGACACCTATCACTAAGTGAAGTAGCTTGGCGATTGGTTTTGGTCACCAAAAGTAATTGGCATCGCCAAGCCCCCTCCCCTATACTACACTTTAACCCAATACAAGAATAAGTCCCCTAATACAGGCTTTTCGAATAAAGACTGCAGTCTCTATATAACTTAATTTTATCGCTTAAATACCCGTTGAACATCAAATGCGACTGATTTTTACACTTCCAGACCTTAGGATTTGAAACTAATGAATACATTTTAAATTAAATATGAAATTCTTCTCCAAGCATGTGGGTGAAACTATCCCGTAATAGTAATCCCCAATTCATTTTAATCTATGTTTGCGTGTGACATAAAAACTTGTAAGGAAGTTTAATACAAAGTGCAACTAAAACCATGCTTAAACAGTGTTTAGATATACGTATGCTTAATTTGACAAAAATTTCGTAATTGACAAAAACTGAATTAAGTTTCCTTCAATATAAGACTTAACTTACCGTAATAAACGTAATTATCACAGTTTGGACACCTGGGGTTCCTCTCATGGGAGGAATTCATGGCCTATTATTTCATGTACTAATTACTGTAGACAATTTTAAATTAATTGAAATTTTAAATTTCTGAGTTATTTATTATTGCTGTTGATAAATATGGTTTGCTCGAGAATTTTTTATTTGAGTTACCCGTATATCTCTAGGAAACGTGATGCATTAATTGCTTGTATATTTGTTACAAATGATCAAAATCAATAATAGATTGATTCAACTGACGTCACGATCATGTGAGACTTACATTAATACAACAAGAGAACGTGTTTCTGTTGTTTACATTTCGACGACATTAACATTGCTGTATTTTCAATAACAGTCTCAGTTACTATTATTTAAAAAACAAGTAATATATAAAAAAAACATTTTAAAGTAAATTCCTACTTAAGTTAACAAACATAATTTTTAATTTAGTCCCTTTTTATCAAATAATTACAATTGATATAAACACATGTATACATATGACATAATCACAATATTAAGTGCCAGTTTTTATTAATTATCATTAAAGTACCGAATTGTCATCCAACCCAATCGTGTATGTAAAATTTTAGTTCAATTGAATGCTTTAAGACATGAGAAAAAAATATCTTTTAAAGTTTTGACCCAAGACGCTAAAAAGGAAGCCAAGGTGACTGTAACTGTAATTCTTTAAATAATTAGTTTCAGTCAATTAATTTAATCAATTATAGTTAAATTATCGTATTGTCACCCACAAAAGTCGTGTATAGAAAATTTCAGCTCAAATGAGCGCTTTAAAATGCAAGAAAAAAACCTTTTAAAGTTTTGACACAAGTCGCCAAAATCATCGCTAAGTTGCCAAAATGATGCCAACGTGGCTGTATCTCTAATCTTTGAATAATTAATTTAATCAATTAATTTTTATTAATTATAATTAAATTACCGTATTGTAATCCAAAATAATCGTATATAAAAAACTTCAGCTCTGTTGAGTGCTTTAAAATGTATTTTACTAGTGATTACAAATTTGAACAAGATATATATAGGAAGATTGTGAACTAATATAATAGGAATTGAATAAATGGTATTTACGTAATATCGCAACAATGCCAAAGTTAAGTTAGCCACCACTTGCTTCGTCTTATTGCCAATACGCCTGCTAGTACAAAGAAAAAATTTTAAATTAAAATAATTCGGGATTTAATTATACGCGGGCCGAGTTACAAAAGAAAAATCAATTAGCAACGATTTCAAAGAGAGTAAAAGTATTATGATGTTTAAAAAGTCTTGTAAGCAGATGTAAACTTTCAGCACTGAACAACATAAAGTAAAAAATTCCGGCAAACATCATTTAAAGTCACCAAATTCGGAGATTACATTACAGCTTTTAATCATCTAAAAAAAAAACATTTTCTTTTTTTAGTCAAAAAGTACATTGTAGGAAAAGCTTAAGAATTACTTGTATCATAAAGCGTATTTGATCAGACCAATTCTTTTTAAATACTTCTCTGATACTGAATTAAAGGTTAATTAATTCAACAATTGGCACATTTATTATGAAAAGAAGAAGAAATCATTTATTTTTTATTCAGTTTTAAGGGGACATGGTACGATTTAAGCAAAAAATTTTAATTTAAGGATTTTCAAAAAACTTTTGGGTGCTTCCTATGTGTGTATACTATGTAAAACAGATGTTGTGCTCAAAATTTCATAAAAAGCTAGGCATTTAGTTTTTTAAGGAAAAAACTTCAAATTTGTGAAGTGATTTTAAAATGCTACTCCTCCTACAAAAATTTAGGTACACGCATGAAAATTGATTTACAAGTACCTCAAACTATGCATAACAAAAGTTGGTATGGGTTTTGCGACAACATGGTTGGTATTGTTACAATACTTCTTTTTATGAATGCGTATTGAAAATTCCTTAAAAAATGTGCAAATTCTGAGTTCAATTATTTTTAAAAAAATAGGTATCGCTTTGATTCAAAAATGCATACCAACTTTTGTTACATGCACTATTAGCAACGGGTAAAAAAAATTCAAAGCATTTGGCACAAAAGAAAAAAAGCTTTAGCATTTTAAACGAAGGCAAACTAGTTATTTTATCTTACCGAGATAAGTAAGTTTAAATTTTTGATTTGTCATAGGGTGTGAATAAAAACGAACGCAAAAGCTACCATAATTCTGAGTTTTTTTAGTTTAGAGCTTTCAAATTTTGCCAGGTTATAAAAAAGTATATAAAGAATAATTTAAGCTAAAAAAATTAAATTTGATTTTTGACCGATTTTTATCAATTGAATCGTACTGTGTCCCCTTAAGAAATCACAAGCAAAACTTATCTACTAGATAGCGTGAGAATTGAGGACACATTTTATGTTGCTTTTTAAAAGGGAACATTATCACGAACCTTATTCGGGATTAATATTCCAGTAATTTCTCACATGTATCAGCTTCGAAATTTATAACGAACGAATTAATTACGAATATCGATGCTCCAATTATCGAGAAACTTGTTGAAAATTTCTACCATAATATTACGAATAATTTTAAACTCGTGAAAAAATCTGTTTCTCAAGTTAAAGAAATCTTATATACAGTAGAATAAGTTTAACGCGAAAACACTTACGACTAAATATCGGTTAACAAAAAATAATATTACCATCTCGACAAACCGACTATGTTTTTGTACGTATTTTTTTCTCTTAACACGAAAAGATTTCCTTTCGAAGATGGAACAAAATACAGAAAATACCAGCCACGCTGACGAGATTTAAGAGGGGTGTGAAATGAGAGAGAGGTGGTTTCACATATTTCGTAGAAAGGAGGTTAACTTGGCTCTGAAATACCCTAGGCCCCTTTGACAGAGACTCGATCCCACACAAAAACCACACAAAAATCTCCCTTTGAAATGCGTGATGAGTACATCGCAGTATGAGTAAAAATCAGCGAGTTTTTAATTCGAGTTTTTTCCCCTATTTTAAAAAAAAAATACGAGCACAATGGCAAAGAACTTATGGGGCATGCAAATTGCTATTTCGCTTAAAATGACGGTGGAGATTCTAAAGGCTGTTAATCAAAAACAGAACAGCTCATTTTTTTTTATTAAACTTCATTAAGAATTATTTTTAAGAATAATTATGAATTATTTTTATATTAACTCTAGATAAAATGTACCTCTCTCTCTAAGAAAATTTTATTAAATACTAGACATCTCCCCCTCCCACTTCGCTAAGTATTTCATGATGTTATGTTATCTTCCGAGTACACACGGAGTACGCGCTCATTAAATCTGTGGGTCCGAATGGTGTCGCCATCTATCGTGAGCAAAATCGTACTGTCACCTTCATGGGCTCAAAGCATAGGCTAACGACAGGCGTATCTCTAGCCAGTTACCATGATGAATTTCGTGGGCCTCGATCTGATTACGTCAGACAGGTGGCATAAGCAACAACAACATATGCTATCTTGACCACTAGGCTACCACGGCCACAACACTAGTGTCTTATGAGATGTTTTTGAAGGGAAATGGGTAACGATAACAATACTTTACAGAAGCAAAAAGTGAGAAACTTGAGGCAATTTGATTTCGGAACTATTTATTAAGTTCCGGCATTTTTACAGTCAAGACAGAGATTGGAGAAAATTTCGTGTTTAAACGCAAAAGATACCTTCATTTTCTAACTATTTTGTAGTCCCTTAAGCATTAATACACAAACATTGGCTTCAAATGAATTAAAAATTATTTCATTTAAAAAAAACTCAATATTAAGTGCGTAACACTCAAACTTAGCAATAAATTAAAGAATAAAACTGAAAATATTTTTGTAATACTTTAAAGAACTAAATTTTCCCAAGTTTTTGCCTTCGAACTTATTTTAAACCAATCGAAAATATAACGGAATTGCGCCAATCGAAAGTTGAAGCAGTGGAAGAAATAAATTTTTTTCTAGAGATCACATTTAAAAAGATGCATTCGTTTTGAATGCAAATACTTTGAACACTTAATTCATTAAAGTATTACAAAAATGTTTTCCCTTTTATTTTAAGCGCATCTCTTAATTCGAGTAACACACTTGAGTTTTTTTACAGGAAATCATTTTGAGTATATATATATATATATATATATATATATATGCACCATTTTGGAATCGTCACTAAATGGGTCCTTATTTGAAATAACTTGCCTAGGGTAGTATGTGATTTTTTTAAAAAAATTTTTTATATAAAGAATCAAAATATTAGGTGACATCATTTTCTCAAATTGACTCATACTGCGTTAATTTTAACTAAACCAGTAAATTTTTACACAATTTATGACTGTGATTAAAAGCCCGTGTATGGAAGATCACTGCTAAATTGTGCAAATTATGACCATGATCATTCAATTTAATGATGTGGTGGATGTGGTGTCAGATTCAAAAATATGTTAAGCATCAATTAACCAAGAGATATGGATTTTTTTTTCCCCAGAGCTGAGATATGATTCCCTCTTTAACCCTTTCCCCTTTTTCACTTTTTTTTACCTTTCACGTTTAGTTTTAAAGCATCCTGTATAGTTACTTATTTTTACGTTGGTCTTCGTAAGAAATATATCTTCGTTGTTGCTAATGCCACCTGTCTGACGTAGTCAGATCAAGGCGCACGAAATTCCTCATGGCATCGGGCTATATTGTACGCCTGTCGTCAGCCTAAGCTTTGAGCCCCATGAAGTTGACAATACGATTTTGCTCTATACAACACGATAGATGGTGACACCATTTGGACCCACTGATGAAACAAGCAAGTACTCTGGATGTACTCGGAGGGTATTTGGTGGTATCGGGTATCGAACCCAGGCTTTCCCGTCTGGAGTACGATGCTCTAACCAAGGCTACTCACGGTCCCATGTATATATATACATATATATATGTATATATATACATACATATATATATACATACATATATATATATATACATACATATATATATATACATACATGTGTGTGTGTGTGTGTGTGTGCGCGTGTGTGTGTGCGCGTGTGTGTGTGCGTGTGTGTGTGTGTGTGTGTGTGTGTGTGTGTGTGTGTGTGTTGTGTGTGTGTGTGTGTGTGTGTGTGTGTGTGTGTGTGTGTGTGTGTGTGTGTGTGTGGTGTGTGTGTGTGTGTGTGTGTGTGTGTGTGTGTGTGTGTGTGTGTGTGTGTGTGTGTGTGTGTGTGTGTGTACCAAAAATGTTGGCAACGGAAGGTCAGTTGATTTGAAACAAATTTTTGAGTAAATGTATTGTTATTGAAGGCGAAAAATAAATGGTCATTTAAAAGGAAATGAGAATTTAATGAAAAAAAATAATCATAATTTAATTACTGTTTAATTGACTATCTATTAATTGATAATCAGAATTTACACTGCTGGCCATCGTAAATGCAACACCCTGAAGGAAGCACGCAAATAACATGAAATTTACAACATGCATTAGCGGAGGTGAGATATGCAAATGATTAGAATTTCAGCGCAGACACATCACGTACGCCTGTGGTCCCACCTCAAAACGCTATTTAAGGCTTGGAGATTTCGACGATTCCAAGTTCGGCAATTGTGTTTTTCTTTTGTTTTTTTCAAAAAACGATCAATTATGTCTCGTAGAAAACAGCGATCAGCTTTTGATCATGTATCCGAGTTCGACAGCGTAAGGATAGAGTGGCCCACCCAGATTCTGGATTTTCTTTCAGGGAAATCGGTAGTCGTGTTGGACGAAACCAAGCAACTGTAATGCGGATATGTGACCGTTAGATGCAGGAGGGTACGACGGACCAACGTGGTCGATCGCATCCACCTCAGTGCACCACTTCACGTGAGGACAGGCAAATTGTGCACATGGCAGTGACGGATCTCCCAGTCACATCACGAACCATAACACAGCACATTGAGTCTGTAAAGCATCATTCAGTGTCTGCGCGTACCATTCGGTGCCGTTTACAGCAGAGTGATCTGTCGCAAGACGTCCATTGATTGGTCTACCCTTGACGCAGAACCACAGACGTTTCCGCCACCAATGGTGCGTTGAAAGAAGGATGTGGGCGGTAGAATCGAATGAAGTTGTCTTTACTGACGAGTCACGCATCTGTCTGCAACACCACGATGGTCGGATTCGAGTCTGGAGACACTGTTGAGAGAGGATGCTGAACAGCTGCGTTATGCACCGCCACACTGGTCCTGCATCGGGTATTATGGCATGGGGCGGTATTAGATATCACTCTCGCACTCCTCTAGTACATATTGCCGGTACTTAAAACAGCCAACGCTCCATCTACGAGGTGTTGGAGCCAGTTGTCCTTCCTTACCTTCAGGGCTTGGCCACAGCCATATTTCAACAGGATAATGCGCGACCACACGTGGCACGCATTGTCCAAAGGTCCTTCATCAATCACCAAATTGAATTGCTTCCCTGGCCGGCTCGCTCTCTGGATCTTTCGCTAATATAAAATATGTGGTCCATGGTTGCTCAATGATTGACCCAGATTACACCCCCAGCTGACATACCAGATCAACTTTGGCAACGTGTGGAAGCTGCTTGGTCTGCTATACCCCAAGAACACATCCAAAGTCTCTTTGAATCAATGCCGAGGCGTGTGGCAACGGTGATCTCCAACAATGGCGGCTATTCTAGCTACTGATTCTGACAGGAACCACACTTCACAGAAGTCTAGAAATTTAATCATTTGATACTTGGTCAACATGTTATCTACGAAATAAATTTTGCTGTGTTATCTCTTGTCTTTCTTGGTGTTGCATTTACGGTGGCCAGCAGTGTAAATCATAATTATGTGTATCGAATAGGCAGATATTGATCTTATTTACCTGTCACTTTCACTTTTTCTTGAAAGCATGTTTTGCATTTAGGTAGGAGCTAATTTGTTATTGGTACACTACCCGCTACAGATCTTAAAAGGATTAAAATCTTACCAAATAGGACTGAGGTGGAATAGTTTTTATTCATAAAAGTCACCTAGCAGTAATAGAACAATTTGGAAAACATTTTAAAAAATAATTAATTGAGACTTGATAAAACAGATGAGGTCTGTAGAATTACAGCATTTTAAAAGATTTTATAACTGTTGAAGTGAGTATAAGTACTTGGATGAAAAATTCTATATGAGGAATTTCAAAACGCGAATGAAAAAAAAATTTTAAAAACAAAGAATCAGTAAAAATTTTTAAAAAAAGAATTCGAAGCCGAAAGAAAATTAAGGTCTAAAAAAAGCCAAAAACTATTGTAGAATGTGGGGGAAATTATGAGATTATTTATAGTAAGTAAAATACAGCGGAAATTTGCAGTTTGCTAGCATTATAGAAAAGGAATCCTGCCTGAGAGATGAATTAATATGGCAGCAAGATCGACACACACAACAAAAATTCAGCTGTCCAATTTATTACTTTTAAAAAATATTCTTATGGCTTCGCTTCATTTAGCACATTTCATAAAGGGCGAAATCTGAAAATTTACAAGTTTTTGAAGAAAAAGAAGGAAATTCAATCAATTAGAAAATAATATTGATCCAACGTAAGAATTTGTTAAACCTTTTAGTCCGAAATATTTACTCATTAAAGCTTTATTTCCCCTGCTTTCGGTCACCATTCATACTTAAGATATTTACTTCTTTAATGGGGAGGTGTTAATAAACTTTACCCTGTTTTGGGAAACCGTCTCCGATTAGGAGGCTCACGTTTTTATTGCGTTCACATAGCTTTTCTCTGTCTTTATACACCGTTTTCATTCAGGAAGCTGACGCGTATCCTCACCCTGTCTTTAGACACCGCTTTCACTTAGGAAGCTGACGCGCAACTTTACCCTGTCTTATGAAACCGTCCTTGCTAAGGATACGGACGCATAGCTTTTCCCCGTTTTTGGATACCGTCTTCACTTAAGAAGCTGACGTTTTTATTGTATCAACACAACTATACCTAGTCTTCATCTATCGTTTACACTTTGTAGCTAACGGTTTTACTATGTAAATATACGTTTAACTTGCCTTCTGATACCGTTTTGGATTGCGAAGGAATTAAATTATTTTGTGCTAAATGTATTAAAAAACTTTACTGAGATTATTTTTCAGTAAATAAAGTATAAGGATTAACTGCAGTAATCACGTTTAATAAAAATATCTTAGTTTTAAAATCTGATAATTTTTCCATTTTTTTAAAAATTTTAAATTACTTTCAAATAATAATTCACCACACACAGTTAAATATATTTATTTCCTTATCTATGAGGAAACCAATTGTTTCATCCAAATATTATCTTTAAGAAATGTCTGGAGTAAAATTTTAAATTGTATTTTTTTTATTTGTAAAACCATTTTTTACATTTCTTAATACAAATATATTATCAATCGAAGTAAAATTTTCGTCATTTTTTGTTATTTTTAAATAATTTGATAGAAAAACTTTATTATTCAATTTTTGAACTGGATAAATCTTACTTGAAACTGTAGTGTGTGTGTGTAGTAACAATTCAATTATTAAGCCAGTTAAATTATAGACATTAAATCAAACAGAAAAACGTGCAGCGTTTTGAAAAACTAACCAATTTCTAATGAATAAAATAAAAATGAATTAAATTTAAAGGGCCGTGAAGGGAACATGGTACGATTTAAGCAAAATATTTTATTTTAAGGATTTTCAAAATGTTTTTGGTTGCCGTGTGTATACTATGTAAAATAAATTTTGTGCTCAAAATTTCATAAACAGGCCATTTAATCTTTTAAGGAATAAACTTAAAAATTATAAGTGATTTTAAAATGATACTCCTCATACAAAAATTACGTACACGCACGAAATTTGATTTACAAGTACGTCAAACCATGTATAACAAAAATGGGTATGGGTTTTGCGATAACATGGTTTATATTTGAACAATACTTCTTTTTATGAATGCTTATTGAAAATTCCTTTAAAAATTTATAAATTCTGAGTTCAGTTATTTTTTAAGAAATAAGTATTGCTTTGATTCAAAAATGCATACCAACTTTTGTTGCATGCACTATTAGCAATAGGTAAAAAAATTCAAGGCAATATACAATAGAAAAAAACCTTAGCATTTTAAATGAAGACAAACTGGTTATTTTATCTTTCCGGGAGATAAGTCAGTTTAAAATTTTGATTGTCCATAGGAATGTGAATGAAAACGTACATAAACGCTATCATAATTTTACGTTTTTTAAGTTTAGAGCTTTCAAATTTTTTGAGGTTATAAAAAATTATGTCAAGAATAATTTAAGCTAAAACAATTAGATTTGATTTTTTGACCATTTTTTGTCATTTGAATCGTACTGTGTCGCCTTAAAAATCATATAATAAATCTCAAGTTTTTCAAAAAAAATTTTAGAGAATATTTTCTAGAAAAGAAAAATTGTTCGAGTACTACGGTAAATAAGATGGTTTTTCAGAAAATAAGAGAAAAAACTTTATCAATATATTCGATGTTAAAATCTAAAATTAAGTTAACATTTTAGTTGCAAATTCATGCAAAATACACAGAAGATTCCCACTCCCTTGTAAACATTTTAACTCCCTTGGTAGAACAACAATTTTAATTGGAAATAATTCCTCAACGTAGTTGCCAACAGAAACAAAATGTAGAATCAAATTAACTGCAGAATATGAAATATGACTGTGACAACTTCAACAGACGTAGACCTTGACAATTTTGCAAAAAAATGCAAGCACATTCACACTCAAGTATATATACCTAATTCAGTAAATATAATTCAACGGAAAGTGGCATCTGGGAGCACGAATCACAGCTATTAATGAGTAAATTACATTAATTTTAAGTTAAAATTCTTAAGCAAGAAATACGGTAACTTTCTTTAACTGCCTCTACATAAAATACATATTACATGTTGATCTACTTCGGGTATTCTTAGGATATATTCTTTTAAGGGTGGGACAGGGTTCCTCGAAAACACCTGATATTTCTAAAAGTTCCATGAGTCGACAAAGTTTGAAGACCACTGCTGTAAGTCTAGTAGTTCGAAAATGGGTATTTTTTTTATTAATACGCCGAAAAGATCCCCTCTCCCTCACAGGAGTTCATTTCTGTAAAATCCTTCCTTAGAGAATTTCCATTCAGCAAAAGTAGCATGCATTCTTAATTTCATTACGGTAAGCAGTAGTTCAATAACGAAATTTTTTTCATAAGTCCCCAGCAACTCCCCGCTCCTCCCTCCAATAGGAGTCAGTTTCTGTAAAATCCATTTTAGTGGATCTATATTCAACAACAACAACAAAACATAACAAAATTTCAAGTCTATACGTCTAAAAGTTCAAAAACAGTATCTGTGACCCCTCTCCCCGCCCCCTTTAATCGACCTTTCGAATCGATTCTCAAAGCAGTTTTTGTAGTGGATCTCTACTCCATGAAAGGAACAGCCCTACGAAATTTTTTCTAGTATGTAGATCTAATTGTTTAAAAACGGGAATATTTATATATAACGCTCCTTAAGCCCTCGCGACGTCCCTTGGGATTCAATTTTTGTAAAATTCCTTATGTAGTGAATCTCAACTTTATAAACGGAACAGGCCAACCAAACTTTCCAAGTTTGTATGTTAAATAGTTCAAAAACGGAAATATTTATCTATAATACCGCTTAAGCCCCCGCAACGCCCCTTAGGATTAATTTTTCGCCAAACCCCCTTTTGTAGTGGACCTATAATCCTTGAAAGGAATATGCCCACCAAATTTCAAATTTGTAAGGTGTACAGTTCAAAAACGAAAATATTTATCTCTGCCACCCCTTAAGCACCCGCAACGCCCCTTAGAGGTCAATTTCCGCAAAACCTTTTTTGTAGAAGACCTCTATCCCAAGAAAGGAACATGCCTACCAAAACTTTCAAGTTTGTAGGTCTAATACTTCGAAAAACGGGAATAAATATCTCTAACGTTCTTTAAGCCCCCACAACGCCCCAGAGGGATCAATTTTACTAAGTCAGATTCCTTCGTGGGCATGTGTCCAACCATTCCCCAAAGTTTCATCGCAATCGGATGAATGGTTTAGAAAGGCATAAGAGACACATACAGACACACACACAAACATTCATTTTTATTTGAATAGATATAATTTTTAGCAATATCCTTTAAGGTATCCGACTACCCTAAAATTGTGACTTTTGCCAAAAATTGACAATTTTTTTTGATGATTTTGTTTTATGGGCCATCTTTTTAGCTTTATAAAAATACCACGTTTATCATTTTCCGTACACTAGAACAAAAACTACAAGTGTTTTAGTCAAAGCAGATGCCATTACTTTAAGCAAGATGTCACACTTTAAAACACGTTTTACTCGAAATCTGATTTTTTGAAAATATTCAAACGGGGTCAGCGATTGCTAAAAAGTTTTGAACATAATTAACTGTGACATTTTTGGTGTAAGTTCTGTATAATAGTAGAAGTGTTTTTACTCTCAGATTTATCAATCACTATTTTATTACAAAATTTACAGTCCTTATGTGAGTATAATCACTGGTTTTTTTAAGCAATTTCATATAGTAACTGAGATAAAGTGCTCTAGTTTTTGTAAAAAATAAAATATCTCTTATCCTGAAGGTCATTTCGACAATGAATAACATAGCAACACATCAAAATTGAAAAATTGAAAAGTTGTTCATAAACCTTTCGTACAGAATGGACCGCGTTTATGTTATTTTTTGTCAATTTTTACCTATTTTTTCCCATTTTTAGTTATAATAATTTATTTTTCTCTTCTTAATTTTAGCATATTTTTCTTTAAATGTACTAAAAAAATCTAAAAACAACAAAAAAATCCACATATCTCCATTTTTTTTTAAAGTTGTCGCAACCAGTCGGATACCTTAACACGAAACTTTTTTAACCCGAAAAAATTTTTCGTGTTAAACGATTTTCACTGTATTTCTATTTATTATATTTTTCCTTAGCTGACGTATCACACCTTTCTTTAATATTTTAATTATGAAGTCATCGTTAGATAATGTTAGAACACTGAAAAAGAGCATTTAAACTCTTAACTTCGACGTTATAGTTTAAATATTGAAGGAAAAGGGTTTTTACTCCAATAGAGTCCCGAAAACTTGGCCTAATGTTGATCGAAGAGTAGCTGAGTGTGTGAAAATACCTGGTTTGCGAGAATGGGACTAAAAAAGAATAAGTATGAGTGTTTTTTCTGAAAATAGTATTGAACTGCAATTGTATGTGTTGTTTGCTTGAGAATATAAAAAAAAATAAACTGCCCAAATATCCTTAAGGTATCCGATTACCCTAAAATTGTAAATTTTGCCAAAACTTGACAAATTTTTGTATGATTTAATACTATAGGTAATCTTATTAGCTTTATAAAAATACCAAGTTTATTATTTGCCGTTCACTAGAACAAAAACTACAAGTGTTTTAGTAAAAGGAGATGCCATTACTTTAAGCAAGATATATGTCATAATTTAAAACGCGTTTTACTCGAAATGTGTTTTTTTTTAACTGCTCAACCGGGGCAAGCGATTGCTAAAAAAGTTTTGAAAATAATGAACTGTGTGAAATTTTTTTGTGTATGTTCTGTATAATAGTATAACCTTCAGATTTATCAATCACTGTGTTTTATTACAAAATTTACACTCCCTTATGTTAATATAATCCCTGTTATTTTAAACAATTTCATATATTAACTAGGATAAAGTGCTCTAGTTTTTGTAAAAATTAAAATATTTCTTATACTGAAGATCATTTCAAAAATAAATAACATAGCAACACATCAGAATTGAAAAATTGAAAATTTGTTTGTAAAAATTTTGGTACAAAATGGGCCACGTTTATGTTATCTTTTGTAAATTTTTACGCATTTTTTACTCTATTCTAGTAATAATAGTTTATTTTTCTCTCCTTAATTTTAGCATACTTTTCTTAAAATGTACTAAACAAATCTAAAAACCACAAAAAATTCCTATACTCCATTTTTTTTTAAAGTTGTCGCAAGTAGTCGGATACCTTAAACAAAGGAAAAGGAAGTACTTTATAAAGTAGAACACATTTATAACATGAAAATGAAAATTAATGAATACATAGTATATATATTAATTTGCATGATCCAACACACATCAGAAAAATACTTTATGAAGACCTAAAGTTGTCTTTAATGAAAATTAAAAAACCGACTTAACAAAAACTGATTACTTTTTTTAAAGAAATGCGTAATGCATTGTTGTCTTCTGTACTGCCCTCTGTGTTTTCCTGCTTCATCACGAAGACGACGAAGGAACAGTAAATTCATTACCAATGCACCTCATTCAAAATACTGAATGTCGGTTTCAACAGCCTTGATCCTCGTTGCGTGATATTTCAGGAGTTTGTACGGTGTTCTGAACGTAAAATCTTCATCATTTTTTAGCATTTTTTCATCAACTGTGATATATAGAAGCAATAATTTCAGCATCGGACATAATGACTTGCTCGGTATTGCTCTAGAAAGGGCCTAGGGTTCCACGTCACAGGTCCCGGGTTCAAACTACGGGCTGTGCAAGGTCAATTTAGCCTTCATTCCCATCAAAAGAGTCAATAAAATGAGTACCAAGCTTGCTTAGGAACTAAACAATGGGGGGGGGGTAGTGTCAGACTGACCACCTGAAAGGAACATATGCTCATCTACCTCAGCACTCAAGGTTACGAAAACTGAGATGAGCATGGTAGGCCTTGGCCCTTATAGGCTGTTGCGCCACTGAGTTTAGTTTAACGGTGTGGCAGAGTTATCCGAACTGCCGGGTTATCGAGTACCGAGTTTTCGGGACTCTCTGTATTGATAACATTTCTTGAATACAAGAATACAATGTTTTACATTATTTGCGACACAAAAATTAATTGAGCTTATTTATTGGTGAGCTCATTGTGGTTGACGTTTCTTCAGAGCTCACTCATAAAATATTGAAGATGAATAAATAGACAACCGACGTCTGGAACATTTTTTTAAAAGCAAACGAGAAATATTTAAAGAAAGAAGGAAATTTATTTCAGAATTGAGCAAATAGGTCAAAGCTTTACTGTTGATACAAGTGAAACTGTTTTAATATTAAAAATATTTAAGTTGTTCAGTTTCAGTAGGAGAATATTTATTCACGTAAAAAATATAAATGTAGAATTAATGATATTAGGCTCATAAAACAAGGAAATGTAAAAAAATAAAGGCCCTTTTAAGTAATAGCATATAGAAGATATAATGTAAAAATTTGAGAAAAATATTATCCTTTATTTTAAGTTATTAATTTTAAATTCCGTTTCAAATAATTAATAAAGAATAATTACAAATAGAGTCAATTATTGACTCCTCTAGAAGATAAGATAGCTACATATGGAATTAGAAGTGATTAGCTCTGTGAAGGAAGCAAATGAAAATAATCCTCATAGTTGGAGTAAAAAAAAGTTAGAATCTATAAATAAAATAGAAGTAAATTTTGTCTATGAAAATAATTAATCTACCTCCCTACAATCCAAAAAATACTACAGTTTCTTATTATTAATATATGAACACCTCATTTGCTCCATACTATTAAAAATTCTAAAATAATAAGATCAAGTACAAAATTGGAGAGAATAGTAAACTGGAAAAACATTAAGATTTCCCCGAAATCATCTGAGCTCATAGAAGACTTTGCAAAAGTCTTGATTGCGCACCTAAAGGTGTGGGAGGATTGGAAAGAAATCTAGTCATATTCCAAGAAACAATCTAATTTATTCGCAATATTAACCACAACTCAAATGCAATCGATTAATACTAAGAAATGCACCCAATTAATAACTATGCAGCCAATTAACGAGGTACGCGAGATATGAAAAGACTTTAAGACTAAATACACTTACTCACGGCAATAGCTCTAACTTCTTAGCTATTTAATCTAGATTCAATCTCCAGTGACAATTCGTTACCTTAAGTAATTCAACTATCAAATATTACATACCCCGATTTACATTTAATTTGATTAATCTCTGCTCTGCTAGCAATCTATCCTATCTCTTTCATTCTAGCCTAAATGCCTAGACTATATATGGTTTATATACATATATAATAGTCCTAATTTACATAATCACGTTTTCTTCGAAGAGGAGTTTTATAATAAAATAATTTTTAAAGACCAGAAATTCCCCAAGAGGATTATTAGTATAAGGAGCGCGGATAGAACCATCACACAATGATTACAGTTATAAGGCACCTTCATAAACAGAACATTTACGGCAGAGCAGCAATCCCCCACTTGTCACAGATGTTAATGCCAAATGTCGTCTACAGTGGTGTCACAAAACCCGGTCGAAATATAAGTGGAAGAAAGTAATATGGTCTTACGAATGGTCTTTTGTACTTTCCCTACAACAGGACAGGTACATGTTTGGAGGACACCTGCACAAGCATATGATCGTGATTGTCTCCTGACATTTGCCAAGCATGGAAGTGGATCTGTCATGATATGGGGAACCTTCCCATGGGTTTCTTCTGAATCAATCGTAACCATGAAAGGAAAGATCACTAGGGAGAGTTATAGATAAATACTAGATGACCAGGTGCATCCTATGATGCAAACTTTGTTTCCTGCAGGAGAAGGAAATCATGAGATCTATATTAATAATAGTTGACTATGTACAAGAGCAAAATAAATAGCTCACACAAAGGCTTATATATACAATTAATAAATCATCTCAATCATAAAACGATATATTATAAATTATAAAACAAAATATTACACTTATTTTTTAGCACAACTGATTCAATGTACACATGAAATTTTAAAATTAGTCTCACAAAACTAATGTGTGTACATAACTTTTATTTCTATGTTACGTAATTACACCCACTATGCAACGCAAAAGACAATTGAATTCATATAACAAATATTCGTGTAACAGAAATAGGTTATTTTTTTTTTGAATTAACATTTTTTCAAGAAATACAAATATAAGTGATTGTATAAATAATATAAATAAAATTAGTCGAAAATTATTTCTGGTTGTGTGTTGTGAAAACTGTCGCCAAAATTGCTGCCAAGGTTACCAAGAAAAAGAATCGAGTAATGTTTGTAAGAAATACACGGGATTATTTCGAAAAAGCACAACAAAATTTGAATAGTATCATTTAAACACAAACTTGTAATGAAATGCTTATTAAATAACACAGATTTAACTCTCGCTTTGCAATTTTTCGGTTGCAAAGTAGCCTCCCATTGTAGCCATGTGGATAGACTCGTAAGACAGCGGTAAATTAGACGGAGATTTAAAAATTTGTAGAGGTTCTCAGAAAAAAATCCAAATGCGGAACAAAGAGTTCAAAGTTTACTCTTTCTCACGCTGTTACTTTTAAAAGGCTAAAAATTCTGCTAAAGAAATGTAAGGAAAATTAAAATTACTTCTACTTCAGTATGCATACAAAACGATGTTATTTTGCTGAAACCGGAAGAAGATGAAGGATCCAATGACTGCAGCGCCCCCATAGTAAGCTTTACGGTAGAACTTGTCCATATTATAATTATTATTACAATTATAATTATTTTAATAACGCATATTAAAATAAAATCTTCACATATATTTTTAATTTAAGAAAATGGAAAGTAAATTAGCTAAAATGACTGAAATAAAAACAATTCCATTCTTTAAAAGGTGTGTTTTCCCCAGCTTTACTGGTTATCGATAATTAAATGGTATATTATTAAAATTGCGCATAAATGAAATTAAACGTTCTTTAATTCGAAATACTTTTCAAATCAGTATAGAATAATGCGTGAAAATTATCGTCCCTAAGTGACGTTTATCGGCGATGAAAAAGTCTGCTAAAAAAACAATTTAGGAACAAATTAATGTAATCAAACTTAAATATTATTTTAATAAAATTTTGGATGATACAAAAATAGAAGTGAATTGAAGAGACCAATTTTGTACACAATAGCGTAACCTAGCAACGTACTGTTGACAACGCTTATTGTACTTCAGCGACAGTTTCTACTTGGCATATGTCTTATCTTTTCGCAAAGTGAGAAATAAGTTTATTTTTCTTGTCAGTACAGGTTGCTTTTATTATTTGATTTAAAATTATTGCTAGTCATGAGGCGGGAATTTTTATCATCTTAAAGACTGAACAGTAGTTCAATAATTATGAAAATTTAAAAGTTTGAATTTACAGATATGATCTTTATTATTACCGTAAATTTGTATTGAATGCTAAATGAAAACACACTTAAAATATTTGGAAAAAAAAAACCTCTCTTATAGTTCTCGATTTTTTTTAAAAAATTGATACTAATTTGAAAGTACATTAAAGTTCTATTATTCTAAGGATTTCAGTTTGCTTTTGCTTATTCATAAGAAAAAATAAATTTATTCGTTTTAGCTCCTATTCCTGCATATAAATTGTTGAAAATAGAGCATAACTTAAGCCTTTTAGCTTCTTTCTGATACTTAAATTGGAAAGAAGTCGAATAAATAAATCCAAAACTAATTTTATTTCCAAAAAAAGGGGGGGGGATAATGAGGTTTGCAGGAAAAATAATAGAACCATATTGGGTTCTTACAATACTTCTTTAATGTACTTTTTAAATTTCTATAATATTTTAGTTAATTATATAAAAACAACTTTTTAAGAGAATTTTATAAATAAATGTTTACAAAAATATCCAAAAGATAAATAATTAATTGAAGTTTTCTTTACAGATTTCGAAACCATGATTTTGTAAAAGCATATAAATTAGTAATCATTTTGTGTTTAGCGTTAGTTGAATTAGAACATACATTTCAAATTGTTTCAAGAATGTTATTACAGGAAAAAATTATTCAAATGCAATTTCAAATGAAGAAAGAATGATATACTTTCAAAACATTCTGCTTTTATTAAAAATGCTTTAATAATAATATTTTGCCAATCTATAGCTAGAACAGGGATCGGCAACCGAAGGCACGCATACCACATGTGGCACACAGTACAATTCTCATTGGCACTCTGCACTACTCAACAAATTTGTCTATATTTGAGTGGATGGAAGTTGATAAATTTGTAGCGAAACTTATTTAACAAACATCTTTAGAATATTATGGACCCTTACGGAATTAAGAAAAAATCTTAAAATATATCTTAAGATAAATTTACAACTATTTTGAAATTATTGAGTGACATTGTGTGCTGGAGAGATTTAATTGTTTGATGAGCGAAAATTGCAAGTACTCTTCTTTCCGCCTTTGATTTTACAGATCTAAGTAAAAAAAAATCTTTTCTCACATGTGAAAAATATTTCGGGTCCGCAAAGGAACTATTTAACAACTGAATATTCAGAATCGTGCCAAATTGAAAGCCATAAATTACACCCCTGATTTTGCGATATGAAAATAGAGCAGGGCGAGCACTAGGTTCTCGATTTGACATTTTTATTTATCTTTTTATGTAACCATAATGAAGGGAAATACTTGTATTTTATAGTGTCTTATTTCTTATTTTAATAAATATGCTTAGAAATACATAATATATGTACGATTTTAATTTATTTATTTTTGTTGAAGAAATAATTGTATTTTATGCTGTTTGTTTTTATGTTAAAAGAAATTTTTAAATGATACAAAATTATAGTTTGTAATAAAACTTTAAATCTATATTATTGACCTCTTTAATCTAACTCTGCATGCATTATCGCGGGAATCTAATCACTTCAAAAATGTTCCACTGTGTGGCAGGCTGAATCATACTGGTAGATAAGTCTGGCACGCCACAGCTAAAAGGTTGCCGACCCCTGAGCTAGAATTTCTATATCGAGTTTGAACTAAGATTTTTTAAATGTGGAATATGTAATGGATTTATTCATCTTTAATTATAATAGAGTAGAGAAATTTTAGCAAAAAGCACACGCCTGTTTTTATTTCAATTGATCATAACGCTGAAAATAATGTGAACTTTTCAAAAATCGTAGTTCAGCCCCGGTATGGAAGTTCTAGCTATATGTAGGTAAAATATTACTATTATAGAATCGCTTTTCATAAAAGGAGAATGTTTCGAAAATGTGTCATTCTTTCTTCATTCTTTTGCAAAACATTGCAATTAAATAATTTTTTCTTGTAATAATATTCTTAAAAAAAATTTTGCATGCATATTCTAATTCAACCGACAATAAACATAGGAAAAAATTATCTATTTATAAGCTTTTTCAAAACATCTGTTCCTTTACCCTTCCAGGCTCAATTTATTTCTGGATTATGAATCAAAACATGTCATTTTTTATGCATATTTTCAAATATACATATCTTTTTAAACATATGCATAGCACACACACCATTCGCATACAAAATTTCATAAAATTAATGTAAAAAAATCTATTTAAATCAATGAGTAATTTACCAGTAAAGTTGGCTTTCTGTATGGCAGAAATTATTTAAACATATGCATAGCACACACACCATTCGCATACAGAATTTCATAAAATTAATGTAAAAAAATCTATTTAAATCAATGAGTAATTTACCAGTAAAGTTGGCTTTCTGTATGGCAGAAATTATTTAAACATATGCATAGCACACACACCATTCGCATACAAAATTTCATAAAATTAATGTAAAAAAATCTATTTAAATCAATGAGTAATTTACCAGTAAAGTTGGCTTTATATATGGCAGAAATTATTTAAACATATGCATAGCACACATACACCATTCGCATACAAAATTTCATAAAATTAATGTAAAAAAATCTATTTAAATCAATGAGTAATTTACAGTGAAGTTGGCTTTCTGTATGGTAGAAATTACTAGACTTTGGAGTCAAATCACACTAACTATAAATATAAAGTTTAGAATACCTAGCTTTTATCTTGAATTAAAAAATTTTTATTTCTATTTTTTACATGTACATAAATGATTTTGAAATTATTAATTAAAATTTGATCGTGTATGATAAATTCGAAAACACGGTACTGCACATACCCCAACATTGCAATCTAAACTGTGTGTGTGTGTGGAATCTTGTTTTCTTCTTCCTTTTATTGTCTCTCTTTGTGCAGCAAATAATACACTATCGTGTTGGATTAGTTTTCTTCTCTGATGGGAGAATGCAGTTAATAAGGTGTCTTTCAGACAGGCTTGAAAAGGGTGCTCAACACAAGGATGCCCTGTTTTTGTAGAAAATTCCACCAAATGGCACTTATTAATTATTCGAAACAATCAAAAGCACAAGTGAAATAATTCGGCATTGTGCACAATGTAAATTTTCACAGTACCCAAGCTACACTCGGGAAAAGCCAGGAAGGGATTAAGAAGAAAATGAAAAGATAAAAGTGAATTCTGATATGAATTCATATCTTCATTCACTTCAAATTTCTTTGACACGTGGAAAGAAAAATACAAATGATTTTACTTCTTTTATATTTAAAACGTTTTCTAGATGCTATAAATTTGCAATACATTCAATTTTTAACATATATCATTTACATTTCAACTTAGAGTAACATCTTCAGAATGAAATCAATGAAAAAGACTGGTACAAAAAACAAACAAGCAGGGAGCAAAAGCAGTAAAAGCGATGATAAACATCCAAAATCCAAATCTGAGACAGAAACTGTTTCAAAAGATCTCACAGAATTAGAAAAAGAAATGTTTTCTATCAAAATAACGGATCTAGAAGCAAGATTAAACAGGTATTTGGAATAATTTTATCTTTTTTTAAAAACAGTGTTTTCATTTTAAATTTCTGTTGGAATACATATATTTGGTACTTACTTATTAATGCAACCGTATTGGCGACATATGAAAGGAAGCACGTGGTTGCCAATTCAGCGCATACGACACATATGAAATCGTGGTTGCCTACTTGGCGAGTTATCTTGAACGTTGGCATTGTTGCAAAAATACAAAAGTATTCCACATATTTTGATACATTTATTTATTTCCATCCAGTATTTATCGAATTCACCACCTATCGGTGACATCACCAGCAGGAGTATTCTACACCTTTTTAAACAGCTTTCAGATCGGCACCCTATCCATCTACAATGGGTCCCTTCTCCTGTAGGCTGCCCGGAAACGAAGAAGCGGATGATCTTGCGAAGGCGGCTGCCAGTGATCCTGTGAACCCGGTCGACCACATGGTCTTTACGTCAACCGAGATCTTCTCCAGGGCTAAAGAATTAATATGTAGAACCTGAGTTGTCAGTCCTGTACTCCCATGGTACTTTTAAAGACACCTTTGATCCGCCATATCATTCAAGGGTTCCAGCTCTTATCAGACGGCATTCTCGCGATTTTCGACTGGTCACCTGAGGTGCATGAATTTTGAAGGTGGCAAAAGAAGCTTCCCATTTTGCACCAAATGTGAGATCAGTCCTTTTCTCCTCAGCACATTCTGCAATGTGTGGGGTTTTCATGTGAGGAGGCTGTTGCTTCCCCCTTGCCGTTCTTAGACTTTGTGAAGATTTGGGGACTCATGGATCTGGTCTAGTTTCACTAGACCAGATGGGGATTAGTCCCACCACCACCACATTTATTTCTTCTCCCTATTTTCATGAAATTAAATGTCTTTATAGCAGTGATAAGCAAATAGGGGCCCATTGGTTACGTGTGTCCTCAGAGAGGTTTTTGGCTGCCAGCCAAGACAGAAAAACAAACACAGATTAAATGTTTTCTATATTTGTGCCGACATATATTTGAGACCAAAGTTTTCCTTGCTCAAAGATCAACAAGAGTAAATATAGATGCAAGTTGGCTGGCAATGACTTGCAAGCTGTGATTAGAATTTCAACGAGCAATCTCGCTCCCGATTTCAAAAAAGTTGTAGAGATGTGTGATAGGATATATTCTAAAATTTTAAACTTGTTTGCAGCTATAGATGGTGTGAAATTAGTGCAATAAATAAATAGAATAAAACTGCCACTATTTTATTTAATTTATATTTATTATTTTTTATAATTAATGCAATCATTTTAAACAGAGAGAGATGTGGCCTCTTCCGGTATCCTCCGCTTCCACAATGGGGGCTTCGAACCAAAGTAATTACCCCTCTCTGTGCCTTATATATAATATTTTATTACAACATTACTTATAATAAAATTTATAATATCTATTAGAAAAGGAATAAGTATACAAAGAAAAAAATTTAAAAGCTAAATAACACATATATACTAGACTAAATTTTTGCTGGTTATTTATCCTAATATTCATGAAAAGTGAAATACGCTTGTAGTATCTTACAACAGTATTACTTATAATTAAATTTATGCAATTAGTTAGAAAATGAATAAGTACAGGGAGAAAAAGATTTTTGATAAGTTAGTAGGGGTAATTAACATCGCCCTCTTAAACAACAAGAGGTCAGTTGGTAGCGGACCTCGTATAATTTTGAACCATGATTAAGTGACAACGACATCTAAGATAGAACCACACTCACCTAAGTTTCACACCACGCAGTGAGACTCGTATAATTTTGAACCATGATTAAGTGACAACGACATCTAAGATAGAACCACACTCACCTAAGTTTCACACCACGCCAATGTGAGATCTTTGAATCAAGACACACTTAATGTAACCCAGCGGGTTTTTTCAGAGGCACAAGAACTCAAACTCACAATACACTAGCCAAAAGCTAGCGACCATAACCACTAGGCTACAGTGGCCACAAATTTTTTTTGATAAAGTAAATAACGCATATAAAAGCCCAGTGACCGAGAGGTAGCGTATGGCGCTCCTACGCCATAGATCCCGGATTCAAATCTTCCCGGGCTAGGCAAGGTCGACTCAGCCTTCCATCCCCTTAGTGGGTTGTAAAATGTGTACCAAGCTTGCTTGGGAACTAAACACTGGGGATTTCCCGTCAGACTAACCACCTGACCGGAACATTTCCTCATGCCCTCAGCGCCAAAAGTCATGGAAACTAGATGGGCACAGTAGGCCTTGGCCCTCATGGGCTGTTGTGCCACTGATTTTAGTTTAGAATAACACATACAATAGAACGTCGTTTATCCGAATCGATTGGGACCAGTCACCATTCGGATAAGCGATTGTTTGGATAACAGAAAACCGAATGCGATCCATGCAGTATATGAAACCGGAGAATATACAAATATTGAAAATCATCACATGCGGGAAACGTGCTTGAAGAAAAGGCAAAATAGGTGGAAAATGTCACAATTTTACCTTGACTGCGGAAAATAATCCCTTATTTTTCGCTGTACCATTGTACATTTTCGTTTTTTCGCTGCTTGGTCTCTGATTCTCTTGAGCAGCAGTAGTTTAGGACAGCACTCTGATTGTTCTGCGTACCACTCCATTTGGTGTGGTGTGGTGTGGTAGTTAGGAGAGGGGTGCCAGCTCAGGTGTTGTCCTCGTCACTTGACCATGGTTTAAAATCACGAGGTCCGTCGCCAAAAGCCCTCGTGTAGATGAACAGTGTGACGTTAATATTCACTCACTCACTCGCGTCACTAACGCAGAAACGCGTCAGCATTTGCTAGACCCTTTCTACTTCCATTGTTGTTTCTCGTAACTTTTGGCCTCACGTGAAACAACTGTTGAACACATTCCACTGTTCGAAAACGTATCTGGACTTTGGTCCGGAAATTTGACGCTCCGGATAGTATAAGCGTTCGGATATACGACGTTCTACTGTATATACTAGACAATTTCTTAAGATGCTCATCAAAATGTGTTCTGGAATCAGTAGATTGGTCGAGACAGCCTAGCTGTCATGGTCACGAACTCGTGGCTGGTGTTGCCCTTTCCTGATGTTACGGAAGACCCCCGAAATGTAGAGAAGAAAATGCACGTTAAAATTATTGAAGCTTAAAGGCCTGTGGCGATATCTAAATATGTCAGTAACAGCTTCCGGACAGGAGTGATCACTTCTGTCTAGTGGTATGTTACGTGCTTACGAATCAGGAGGTACCGAGTTCGAATCCACATTGGTGACCTTGGCTGGGGAAAAAACGCAAACCTTCTGATGTGTAGTGGCACCATCTATCCACTCGACGCAGCGAGCAAAGTCATCAGACCCACTCCTCGCAGCAAAGTCGTCAGACTCACTTGACGCAATAGTAACAACTCCCACGCTCGCCATAACAACAAATATCTCGTTCGTTCGCCTATCCAACGACTCTCTGGTGGGGGAGTACTGTGGCGGTATCTAAGTAAGCCAGTAAGCCTCCGGATAGGAGTGATCACTTTTGTCTAGTGGCATGTTACGTGCTTACGAACCCATAGGTCATGGGTTCTAATCTTCCACATGCCTTACTTTGACGTAATATGGAAGTTTGGAGAATGAAATGCCAGCTCAGGTGTGTGTTCACTTGAGCGTTGCTCAAAATTACGAGGTCCGTCACCAATGATTCTTGTGTTGCTTCAAGTACAACGTTAGTAAACATTCATTCACACTGGAATCAATAGAAACAAATTTTTAAAATATGTGTGTGTTATATGTCATTCATATAAATATATTTAAATAAACTTTAAATGGGATGAGTCTAATATATAATTCTTTGAGATAAACTCAAGATATACACATTTAAGTTACTTTTACTTGAATATTTCTTTTTAAAGGGATATGATGATTTTTTGTATATCAATTTGTAATAGTTACAGATTTTTTTTTTCTCTTTTTTTTTGTAGAAAACAACAGTTGTGTACATTCATGGAGGAAGAAAAAAATTTCTTTGAAGCAGAGTATGAAAGTAAGAAAGTATTAAAAAAAGAAAGTATGCAACTTTTAAATCAAGCATATCAAGACTTTCATCTTGAGCTGTTATTACTAAAAGATGAACTGAGCGGGATGGAAGACATGGCTTTAGAGAGAACTTTAAAAAGTACAGAAATAGAACAAATTTCCAAAAAGATAGAAGAGCTGAAAGAAATGGAACAAAAATTAGGTAAATCGATGTTTTCTGCTTTATTTCATTCTTTAAAAAAAATTCAAGATATTTTTTTTCATGATTTTTTTTTTGTTTATATAATTTTATCTAATGCAATGGTAAACCTATAACGCACAAAAAGAAAATCTTTAATAATATTTGATTTTTTTAAGCAATAAAAATACAATAAAGTTAGATAAATTTTTGTGAAAAATATTAGAAAATAAATTAAGAAATTTTAAAAATGGATTGTTTTTAGTTATATTATAAGCTAGTGCTTCTCAAACTTTCAATATTGGAGACCCAATTTTCAATTATAATTGTCATCGCCCCCCCCCATACAATAACATTGCATTGAAAGCAATAATAATGTACTTTGACGCTGAAATTACAATGCGAATTTAATTATAAATAACACAAATTATCAAGATATAATAAATTTTGTATATAACAAGCTCAAGGAAGTCAGTAGTAATTATTAAAATTGTTCTTAATTCAATGTAGATAAACTAATTATCAAATGTATTGTACTATACAGTTAAATTTATAACAGTGTATATGGGTATTTTATTATTTATTATACATCAGAATGTATTTTTCTTTGCATTCTTTCAGTAAATTAATCTATGTATATTTTAGAATTAATCTTTTATTTTCGACTTTTCGATATGCTCGCGCCCCCTTGTAGAACATATGTATTACATATTTCCAGGTAAATTAAAGATGATCTCAAAAATTGTGCGCGTGAATTTTCAATATTGAAATATCTGCCAACCTTATAAAAGTAACTCATTTAATTAATATTTATATACCTAGAAGTAAGACACAGTACATTTTGATTTCATATTTAGAAATTTTGGTACTTGCGTATTATATTGTGGACCAATTTCGTCAAACCAAAAAAATGTCGCCAAATGCCATAATATACAGCCAAAAGTGGAAACCTTTGCCACTCACGTACTAACATAGAAATAATATCGATGACTGCATTTGGCGACGTTTTTTTTTAAACTGGTGATGTCTTTTTGTTTGGTGAAATCGGGGTTGAAGGTATAATATGTAAGTACCGGAATTTTTAACTTAGGATTATCAGTAATAATGTTTGTTTTTTATTTCGGTAACAAAAATAATTACTACTATTTAAACTAGCATTTTGAGGTACTTTTCCGTTTTGGCGGCGCAAGCGGTTAAGTCCCCAAAGATGATGCTACCGACGCCAAATGGAATATTCCCAATGGTAACTTTTTACCACTACATTTTCAAAACAATTCGCAATGATTTCTTATCAATAATATCTTTTCATAATACATAAAAAATAGATGAAAAACCAATGAGAGAGAACCAACATTTATAACATGTTTTATGTGTATTGTCATCAATAAAGCCTGCGCAGAGAGATTTGAGCCGGCAAAACGAAAAAGTACCCATTTTAATTTTAATGCACTTATACCACTCAACAGATTTAATTGCTTAACTTCTCTTTTCAAAGAATTTCTTTCAACCATAAACATTTTATCTTTGGAATAAAAATAAACTTATTAAAGTAAAAAAAATAAATATTTAGATTGAAAATAAAATTATTTGTTCATTACATTTAAATATGAAGCGGTATATAATATCTTTAGGTATTTACGTATTATCGCAACAACCGCCAACGTTTCAGATAACTCGCCAATTTGGCAACCCCAATTTCGCATGTATCGTGTGCGCTGAATTGGCAATCATGTGCTTCATTTCATATAATGTCACCAATAGTTTGCGATAATACATAAGTACCTGTCTTTATTTCAGAAAAGAAATTATATGAGGCAGAAAAAAATGTTGACGATATTTCAAATTTGATTTCCAAACTTGAGGATTTGCAGGAACAGATCAGCAAAAAGAATGAACATTTCGAAATACAGATTTCAGATTTAAATGCAGATTTTAAATCATTTATTGAGAGGTAATATATAGTTCTATGTTATTTTACAATTTTCTGGTATTCTTTATATTCGTTGAGTGCAATTTAAAAATCTTTTACTTCTTAAATTTAATTATTTTTATTTAATCAAGAAATAAAATATCAAAGAAACCACTCTTAGCAATAAAAACTTGAACTGAAGGTCATTGTTTCTTAAAAACAACAAATCATGGAAGAGTTTTTGGTACTTAAGTAATTTTCCTTCGACTAATTTCGCCAAATAAAATGACGTCGCCAGTTCAAAAGACTTTGCCAAATGCTGCCAGTGCTTTTGTTGCGCCAGAAATGTTTTCCACTATTGGCTGTATATCGCATCGTCTGGCGACATCTTTTGATTTGAAGAAATTGGTCGATGGTAAATATAATACATACAAGTACCAAATTTTTACTTAAATAAAAACATTTGAAGTAAAGTTTTAATTTGTGACCGCTTTATTCGTTTTTTAACAAATAATAAAAAAATTAAATTTCTTTAAAAATTAAATGAAATAAATTTTGTAATTTTATTTCGCTTTAAATGGGCTCAATTCATGACGGTCACGTGATAAAGACAATCACGTGTTCTCCATTGAATTCAAAATTGAAATTAAACTAATTTGTATTTGTTGTTCTGTTTGTAAAGTTTAGATAAAATTTCAAATTTCATATGCGGGTAAAGATGCTCAAATACAATAAAAAAATGTATCAAAAAGATTTTAAAACTTTTAAAAAAATCTCATTTTATTTGTGTGTTTTTAAATTAAGTATATAATTTGCTTACTTATACAGGGTGGTCCCAAATTCATGGTACGAACTTTAGGGGTAGATACAGGACATTGTAACAATTATTTATTATATAGGAATGTATGGGCGCAAGTGACGTGGTGAGGCACACACACACAAACAGGGGAAATAAAAGAAAAGAGAAATGGAATTATCAGTTGGTTGCGTTACCAGTAGGGGGCAGTAAATGTCTATCCGCCGTTCAACATGATGCATCTCAGTACGGGTAAGCACCATTCATAATTGTGCTGACGTCTACGATGAGAGACTTTAAGTATGCCGAAAATGAATACATGCATTACAGGTACGGCCGTGCAAATGGCCGTGCCAGAGCTGCGCTATGAATGTACCACGCACAATTCCCTGTTCGACGAATGCCGGATCACAGAATTTTTCAGCGGTTACATCGTCAACTTCGTGAAACCTGTTTATTCCACGTCACCAGACATGATTCTGGTCGACGAAAAAAAGGCTGTGAGCAGTCCAAGTCAGGAAGAAAGCATCTTGAACTTTGCGGCTGATAGACCAGAGTCAAATACAAGAGCTGTTGCTCATCACGTAAACGTGCGTCATCAAACCGTTTGTAGGATGTTAAACGAAAATTGCTTACACCTCTTCCATTTTCAGCGAGTACAAGCTGTGAAGACTTTTTATAAACTATCTTCTCCAACTGCCAGTGGGTGGTACAGCAATGCGAGCTGCAGGAGAACTTCATAGCTCATGTGCTGAACAGTTATTGTAAATATTACACTTGTCAACGAAGCTTTTAATATACGCTTTGTCTTTCCTTTCATATCTTATTTTTTGTGTTTGTGCCTCATGGCCTCACATGCGCCCATACATTCCTATACAATAAATGATTCTTACAATGTCGTGCACCTACCCTTAAAGTTTGTACCATGAACACGGGAACACTCTGTATACGTTAACATTGTTGACAAATGTGTGCTTTTTAAAAGAAAGTTTCTGCAAAGAGCAAAAGTTGGCAACAGCGTTGAACACAAACTGATTAGCTGGAAGCACATGATTTTATTTATCGTATGACGTCACATGTAATTATGAACTAATTGGTTAGAAACACGTGTTTATTATTACCATGTGACATCAATCATCCACTAGCCCATTAGCTAGTTCATAAATTCTTTCTCTAAAGTAAAATTTTACAGTTATTATAGATTCTTTTTGATTAAATTTATTAATATATTTTTTGAGTAAATGTTCACTGCATAAATGCTTTTTAAACACAAACGTTTAACGATTTAAACAATACGTATGAAAAACCTATAAATGGGCTACTTTCTTCACATTCTTAATTTTTTTTTTTTTTTGGAGCATTCTTCCCCCAAATACAATCAACGTTTTTATCACTCCAGAGATTGGAACATCTTTAAAAAGTGCAATGTACCTAAATAGTTATGTTTAATAATTCGCATTTACGTATTGTATGAAGTTACTGTATAACGCATATATATAATTTTTTTACAGTCTTAAAGAACAATTAAATACATTAATTGAAGGACTTATCAAAGACAAATCGCTAAAGCTGCATTTGTTACCCTTGCCTTATCAAGCACTGTTTGAAAGTGGAATGTTAGGAAGTATCTGGTTTGAATCTGTTTTAGGAACTTGTGAAAACCTTATTCAGCAAAATACTGAAACGAATAATAATCTTCTACAAATCAAACAAGCCAGTAATAAAGCCAAGGAAGCTTCTCAAAATGCTATATCTAGCATCATATTCACAAACGAGGTAATTATTAAACCTTTTCTTTTTACAAAACAAGTTTTCAATTTAACTAACAGAAAACACACAGAGAATACAATCATCTACATAGAACTGTCAACTTGTTTTAAAATAATTTATTTCATATTTCTTTAATATATTTTGTTCTATTTAACTAATATTTTTTATTCTTCATAATAGTAAATTTTATTTGGATAATGATTTATGGACAATATTAAATGTCACTGCAACCTGCAAGTATGAAATATCAAGTTTTTCACGATTAATTTTTGATCCAATATTGTAACTTTCATTCATCCACTATTGCAACATATTGTATATTCAGAATTATATATGAAGGGTACCCTCTCTCCCCTGTATCGAGCCGATATACTACTATGGCAATTAAATATATATATATAACCGGACTAGTCTTAAAAAATTAGCTTTATTGAAAACAACGCACAAATACCTTTTAATCGACTTCCCAACATACTCCACTTCCCTATCAATACCTAACTGCATACGAGTTTTTCACCGTTCAAAGCAGTGCTGTGGCTAATTAGGTGTCACCGTCATTAGTAAATCTGCCGTTTTTACCTTCGCTTCTACAGACTGAAAATGTGTTTCCATCAACGCATTTTTCACTTTAAGAGACAGGTAAAAGTCATATGATGAGAGATCTGGTGAGTACGGTGGATGCTCGAGCACAGTAATGCGTTTGTCTACCAAGAACTATTTTAACAGAGAGCACAATGTGCACCGATGCATGTGTTGTCTTGGTGAAAAATCTATGTATTGCTGCTCTACAGATCTTGCCTTTTCTTCCTCAGTCTTTCTCAGGACCTTAATGTAGTACAGCTGTTTTGCAGTTTGAACTCGAGGTACCTATTCAATTATGATGATGCCATTAATATAGAACAAAAACGGTGAGCAAAAATGTTTTAGGAGTCACAGATCGACAAGAACGTTCATCCCCTTTAGCAACCTCCTGAAAATCATTTGTGCCATTCAAAAATTTGACTATGTGACGTGCAATCAGATTTAAACACTCCTTCAAAAATTTAAAACATTTATTTGGATTTTTTTCCTTAATTTCAAGAGGAATTTCAAATTTATGTTCCGCTTGATTTTTACGTTTATCAGATCACCGCACTCCGACACAACATCTTTCTCAAACAAGGATAAAAAAAAACTGAAACAAACATAGGATTAGAATAATGTGCCATTGAAAAGATCAAGGTCAACTATATTGCATTCCCAACAAGCCTAACGGCTAGGTCATGCGCAGTCCGGGAATTAAATTGTCACACCTAGTACTGCCAAATAGAAAGTGGGAGCATTCTATCAAATTGCATATCAAATACATGAGAGCAAAAGATATTAAAACCCGAATCTATGATAGGATAAAACTAAAACACTGGAAAATCGCAGATCTTCAGTCTATTCCCAACAATCCTAGTCGGGAAGCAGTTCCTGACTGGACACAACTGTTTTGGGGAGCAGCTCCATCGTATTGGAATTTTTTTGAATCCTAGACTATTGGAGATTCGGACCACCTTCATCGTTAAACGGCACTTCATGAGAACTCGGAAACGGTGCTCTATTAATGAGCTAGATAACTTCTTCGGTTCTCTTTTTTTATGTGTTTGTTTGTGTATCAGGTATTTTACCACTATTGTATTTTTCTACTGTATATTGGACTTGCTATTGGAAATTTTAAAAAAAAAGGGGGGGCGCACAGTAACTACTCATCTCTCTGTAAACGTAACCTCTGCAACTACTGACGCCAATTTGAGCTTAAGTAAAGACGCAGAAAAAGGTTTGCACAATTGATGGTCGAATCAAATATGAGCTGCGTAGCTGTATTCGCTTGGTTCACGAAGAAGGGAATAATAAAGCAGAAATTCTCACTGAAGAAGGAATGGAATAAGGTGACTTCTGGAGTTACTCATATTCATGAAAATAGTCATCCTCTCATTGCTTTAGTAATTCAAGAGCTTCTGGAGCAGTTAAAAAGGATGTAATTGATCACTTGGTATAAAACCCCAACTCAACAATGACTTCTCCTTCTGAATCCGGATTTTTCAATTTGGTTTGAACAATTGTTGGTTTTGATTCATCATGGTTACAAAAAATTCCGTAATGCACGCAAAGTTAAGTTCATTTCGTATTTATTCAGCGAAAATTTCTTCGCAGTTTCCCAAGAAAAATTTTATCAAAACGGCACGCAAATGGCAGAATTCACTTCATTATCATAATATAAGAGAAAAACCTTTCCATCAAGAAAAAATTAACGAAGCAAAAACTCGAGATCCTTACACAAAACCTCTTTTGAAAGCTCATCGAGTTCCTTATTAAGGATTATCACGAGAATTTAAAAATTACACAATCTCCCAACAGTTGCTTCTATTTCGAAAAAAATAAGTAAAAAATAAAAGAAAAAGGCCTGGAGAAATTTCTCTATCCACTAACGGGAAAAAAGCAAAAACTTCTGCTAATCCGTACTGATGACTAAAGAAATAAAAGCCAATGAAAAATTTACGCAATAAAGGTATCCGTAAGTAACAGAGAGCATGAGATAAGACAGGTGACCTTTCTTTGCATGTAAACAATGACAAACGCCTTTATTGATAACAATCAATATGATGAATATGGCTAAGAACAGGCTAGGAGATTAAAGCTTCCAGATCGAGGAGTTTCAATACAACGTTCAAGTCGATTTCACATCACTGGTGACAACAATCTTCGAAAAGGGAGGGCATCGAAGAGCTTGTCCACCATTGTGACAAACGTCTACATCTTTATGATGATCATGTCAAAAAGTAACCCCCATGAGCGTACATAACTTTTGATATTAAATTTATTTCCTCATTTCTGGTCTAATAACACTGTTGATCAGAGGTTGAAAAAAATGTCCTTCAATAAGATTTTATATATCATATGACCATTGTTCTGAAAGAATATAATGTATACAGTAATCAGTGCCGATTTAAATTCATTTCGGACCCTGGGCGCAGATATACGAGCCCTCTTACACTGGCGGATCGAAATTTGTAACCAGAAAATATGGTTAAGTTCAGCTTATTCAACCCCTGAGCGCCCAATGGATAAATCGGCACTTCCTTGAATTACGCCCCCTCAGGGGGCTCACCTTCTTTAGGTGAGTACGGGTGTCACAATCCCGAGGTGCCCTAGTGATCTTTTCCTTTTCCCACGGGGGTTTACTGTCTTTGGTAAACACGGGCTTCACGAACCCGGGGTACCCTAGCGATCCTTCTCTATTTTCGACCCTCTTTCTTGTCATTCAATTCATTCTTTCTTTCCGTCTAGACCACAGACATTAAAACAAATGTTTGGCGCAGTATAGCCGAAATCGGCTCTTGCGCCAGTAAACCCCAAAATCAATCCTTGAATTACGCGATTTTCAAATCTCGTAGTATCTTTTCTTTTCTTTAATCACCTCAACTCAGGCGGAATCAGTGCCAGAGCCAGGAAAAATTCGTAATTTGATTGAAGAAATTGCCGGGCAAATAAATTTAAAAGTGGATAGTGATGACGTTCAAGAACTGCTGAATGCCTATAATCAGAAGCTGACAATTGCTGAGTTTATAGAAATGCATGTGAGCAAAAAGAACTTGAGTATTTAGATCCAGTTCAATCAGAAGATCGAATGACGGTTGGGAATTTGGCAGAAGACTACAGTTTGATTGAAAGAGAAAAGTTTTAGAACATATGTACTCCAACAAGAGATTATTTTTTCAACGAAATAAGATTTTTAAAAAAATTATTAGCATACTAAGAGGAAATTTTGCAGGATAAAACAAATCTTTTTTTTTTTAAGCTGGCAGAATACTTGTTAGATTTTATGAAACTTTCATCAAAATAACTTCGATTGTGATTTTGCATGTGTATTATTGAAGATTTTACTAAACATTCTTTTTTCTTTCTAAATTATAAGTTTTTTTTCATCTTCGCCCCCAAATAAAAATAATTTATATACGCAATCATACCCCGACTTACGCGGTTAACCCTCAGTTCCACCCCTAAGTTTGGGATGTTATTGTATACATTCAGAGGCGGATTAAGCGGGTGTCGGACCTGGCGGCCCCAAGCTTGATGGACTCCACCAGTGGCGTAACAAAGAATATTAGTGCCCCCCTGCAAACTCAGGTTTGGGCCCAAAGCCCAAATATATATACAGAAATGGCCATATTATATACAGAATAGCTTTGGACAAAATGGATATGGTAAAAATAATTGATGAATTTCCCAAAGAGAAATCAAACTGTAAGCTCTTAATTTTTTTGTATACAGTTAAGATTTTTCTTTAGCCCATGAGTTTTATTGTAATCAATACATTTTGTTTTGAGAATTTAAAGTAAGTGACTCTTTTCACTATTTTAGTGGTTCGACTCTTGAGCCTATGGGCCTCAAACCTTTTACCGCCAGGGGCCTCCAACTACTTTAATCCGCCTCTGTATACATTATTTTTTTTTCAGCATATTAGTTACACACATAAAATGTCATTTTAAACTGCTTTTCTTTAAAAAAAAACATATATTTATTCATAAAGTTTGATTTTTTTCTCTTTGCTTAAAAAATGAAATATTGTTAACACATTCCTTTGTTGTTGTTGCCGTGACCTTCCCGAAGAGGAGGAATGAAAGTTGCCAGAGCCTGAGACAGGTTGGACTTCTATACGATAGATTGCGACACCACCTCCACAATTTAGGCATGGAACTGGAGGGTAGGGTAATATTCTCCAGCCCCCTGCAACCGTGGTCTCTGCAGAAACCGCTCACAAGACTTTTGGACCCACTGATTTTACCAGCATGTACTCGGAGGATATTTGGTAGCATCGGGCATCGAACCCAGGCCTTCCTATACTCAAACATTAGACTACGCACGGCTCCAATACATTCATTTCTGTGTTTTTAAGGAATGTGTTGTTTAATTTCAAATAATTTTTTTCGTTCTCCTTCCACTCTTAGCAATTGCTTACATTGTAGAATAAACATTTCTGCAAAGCTAGATTTAAAAAGATACAATGCACTTAAATGAACTTAAAATCATGAAGAAGTTTCTAAGTTTTAAATTAATTTTACGTAGACAAAACTTTTTATTATCAGCATTTCTTTACCATAATTAAAGCAAAAAATTAATAAAAAAACTATTCCAATGAAACAAACATTGTTTTTAAATATAATTCTAAAATTTATGATTTTTTTTTTTTTTACATAGAAATTTATATTTATGCTGCAAATTTAAAGAAGAGGGATATGCAAAGAAAATTATTGAAAAAATAAACTGCAATAAAAAAAAAGTATTCAAGAATACTTTGCACTATAAATTGTTGAACTGAAAAGGGACCGGATAAATTCACTAACAACAATGGTAACGTTTTAATTTTTTTAAAAAAATAGCAGCACAAAACGAAAGTAAATTATTCCTGGTTAGTTTTTGAGAAATAATTATTTTCCATTATTGCACTTAAATCAGTTACAAAAATATAAGAAAAGGTATTGTCAGACAATAACTTTTAAGTAGCAAACATAATGTATGATCAATCGATTTTCCTCTATTCAATTTGAAATGTTTCATTGAACTCTGCAGGAGTATATAACAATTAATAAAACTCAAAAATAATGAAATACACTGATAACGACCAATAAAATTTTTCAAATGTTTTTACAGGCTAAAGAACTGCTCAGTCACTTAAGTACAGAATTAAGTTTCTCAAAAGACCAAGAATATATTTATTCAAATTTGCTTCATAAATATAAATCCCAAATGAAGTATATTATTCAACTGAATAATAAGGTAAGGTATTTAAGAGTATTTCTTCTTGTAACATGCATTTCCTTATTTATTAATCATTCCCTGTTTGCTCTAAAATTGAGTACTTACATATAATGTTGCGGTTACATACAATATGTAACGAAGCACGATTGCCAATTCAGCGCATACAACACATGCGAAATTGAAGTTGCCAACATGGCCAATTATTGAATGTTGGCAGTGTTGGAATAATAAGTACCTAAAATTGTACATAAAAAAAAATCCAATTCATGTTTTATGGTAAAACTTTCAAAAGAAAAAAAATGACATCACATGAATATGTGTAATGTACATACATATATATATTCTTAGGTATAAAAAGAATTAATTAAATTGAAAAAAATGAACACTGAAACACAAACCTTAAAACTTAATTTTTTTTAACCAGAAATAATCAAACTTCTAATGAAGAAATTACGAAAATAAAGTTTTAATTATTTGAATTATAGAAATTGTACTGAGTATTAATTTACATAAATGGAATTTAAGTTAATCATGTCAAATGTTTCCTTGCAATGTTATTTGTGTATCTACATTATAAATTTCACATTTTGAATTTCTTTTTCACCAGAATTTGGCTTTGAAACAGGATATAACACATTTAACAAATCGGATAGAATCTCTAGAAAATGAAATAAAGCAAAAAGAAATCTTTGAAGATGATTTTGAAGAAAATTATCGCTTCTTGAAGATTATAATGAAAGTTAAAGATGTTATAATAAAGGAACTATAATATGGATGAAAAGCAAAATGTTATGTTTTTTTTTTATAATTATATACAATTAATACATTTATATTGAACATTTAACAGCTGCTTCTTGTACATATATATTTTTAAAAATAGATGTGAAACAATATCATACAATTTCATAGTTTTTTCAAATCAAAATTTCAAATTTTATCATTTTTTCTCTTTATTACTTTAAATGTCTCTCAAAAAGCTTTTTTTTTTCTTCCAGCAATAAATGTTTAAACATGCAAAGAAAAAATACATAAATAAACTTCAGTAGTATCTCTTTATTTAAATATTAAAATGTATTCTGATACACATAGGTAAGTATATTTTAAATTTTATTCCCACCTTCTAAATAAATATCCTTAATATATTCATCAGTATAAACACTTTAAATAACTAGGAAATAATAGTTGAATAAATGATTTATAGGAAAAAAATTAATGAACCTTATTTGCAGTCATAAACAAAGTTTTAAATAGCTTTTTAATCAGAAATAATTACTGCATCTACATAATGCAACAATTTAATAACAGAACTCGCGTAGTAAAATGTCAAAGACATGCAAGTACTCTTATTGATATAATACTTAAAATACCTTTTCCTTCAAACAGTAATGATTTGTTTATTTTTTAATTTTTGTTTCAGGGCCTCTATCCAAACTATATTCATTTAAAGTCAAATTCAATGCAGAAACACACTTTCGTATCATTCTCTTTGAATAATAAGGATAACAAAGAATCACTCTTGCATATTGATTGTTTTAAAGATATTTTCTTTTTATTTTACAGTAAATGAGTTTTTATAACTACTCAGATGCAAATTCTTACATAAGTAGTTTCCCAATCAAATCTGAAGAAATTTTTCAATTTTATTATCGAAAAATTCAAAACTAATATTTCCCAAAAATTATTATACACATGATGAAAATGATCAATAAGAACACATAATTCTTATAAAATTTTCCCCATTTTAAAACAGAATAAATTACAAATGATATAAAATGAAATTTGACATCATATTCAGCAATATTTTTTCCCTATTTTCTTTTTGCCTTTGAAAAAAATTTGTAAATTGAACAATAATAAATATTATTTTAACGGTACAGATATATATACATATATCCCTTCCCTATGGCCCAGTGTATAGGCAAATTATAGGTGAAGGTTGACTGGGGTCACAAAATATTGTTAAACCTGCAATCTTTGTTCCTAAGACCAAGAGTTTGCTATTGTAATACTGTGGCTAATATTTCTGTTTTGACTAGTTATATACTTAGGTTTATAACTATTTGTATAGACTATTTTGGATTATATATATATATAATTTTATAATTTCAATAACTTGAGAAATTTAAATTAGATCATCACATATATTCAAAATACAATAATTTGAGCTACAAATAATAAAATATGCCATTTACTGAATTGTCTAAATGTTACTGACTGAGATTTTCAGTATAAATCAAATTCCAGAAATCATGATCATAAATTAAAAATATTTAAATGAAGAATTATACTGCGTTACTAATAACAGAAAAACAAGAACCAAATTTTGTATGCGAGTCACGGTTATTTTAAAGGCTGCATTTCAAAAGGAACCAATTATTTTTCTTAAAAAAAATTTCAGCTAATTAAAAGGTTTATTTTGAATTAGAATTACTTTTTCTCCCCTACAGAAAATATTTTAAATTCTACAGAGATAGGAAAAAATTGGTGATAGCTTTAATTTTTTTTAGCTTTAATTTATAAGCAAACAGAAATATTTGTATTATCTCAGAATAAGACACATTAAAAAAAATTCATTCATTGTAAAGCAGTTTTTTTCTATCCCTGAAGTATGAAGTTAATGTTTAATGCATAATTTGAATTGAACAGCAAATGACACACAGCAAACAATTTTTAATAAAAATTATAACTGCTATGATTGATGAAATATATTTAAAAAAAAACTTTACAATTTAAGAGCAAACATGTACAAAATCGATGTTTGAATGATGTTTTCAAACAAAAGATAACACAATTTTTACATTTCACTGGTAATACAGCTCCAGGTTCATGCCATCATGTATTTCATCTTCACATTAGTTAAGTACCAATTTTTAATATATATTTTTAAAACTCAAAAGATAATTATAAGTTTATTTTATACAAAAGTTACAAAATGTGAATAAAAAAGTCAAACCTATTATATAAGTATATATGCAGGTAATAAATGTCTAACTGTATAATATTTAAATTTAAATATTTAAACATTCAATTATTGGACATAATTATTATTGAAATAAAAAAAGAAAAGTACATAACATTTTGTGGAATTCCAATACCATTTTCTAAAGCACTACAAAAGTTTACTTTTTTCTTCGAAATTTAATTATAAATATAATACTCTATCAAAAAGCCAAGTCTGAAAAATAAAGTACTGTTAATCTCAGAATCTTGAACTTCTTAACTTTAGCCAAAAGTATGTCTCTCCTGATAGCTAAAAAAAAAAAAAATTCACCGATAGAAACCGTAACCAATTTGCAGGGCATAAAGAGTTTTACAAGTTAATTTTGAACTAATTAGGTCATAACAAAAGATGAAGGAAATAAACGAAATTCAAAATTATAGTGATAATAAAACATTATTTAATAAAAAAAATAATAATAATAAGTTTTATAAATGTAAATTCAAAAAACTTAAATTTGTAAATTCAGAACTTTTGTAATAAAATCTCAGATAAGTTTTATTTCTTCTAGATATAATAATGCTGCTTTTGGGGGGGGGGGATAGGAATTTCAGAAATATAATTGTTTTGACACAATTTCAAATCATAGTTGTAGTTCTTTTTTAAATGTTCTTTTTTGCTGATGAAAATCATTTTCTAAAAAATAATATCAAAAGAATATATAATAACAAATAAATATAACCAAAAAAAAGTATAAAACCAAAAACTTTAACTTATTCACATACTTATTTCCAAACAAAAAAATTTAGTATTTTTAAAATTAAAAAATAACTTTTTTTTAAAACAATAATCTAAAATATAAATATTTGAACATTTTTAAATTAATAATAATCAAAAACTGTGACAAAAAACTCAAAAAATAAATAAAACTATGTTTTTTTTTTCTTTTCATTTTAAGATAAAAGTTTTAATTATTTATAAAACAGAATACAAGTAATTTAGAAAACAGTCTTATAGCAAAATTATTTCTTTTTTAAACCTGCATTCTTAAAGAATATAATGAAGTACATAGTTATAAAAATAACATTAATTTAAATACACAAGGAGCCAAAAAAAAATATTAAAAAGGATACAGTCTGCCAATGTAATATTATCCTTGAATATTGTGTACCTGTAAAAAAAATTAGTATCATGATAAGTATATGTTTCTTCATTGGGAAAAAGCAATAAGATTCCTACATTTTAAAAATTAAAATGAGAAATAGTAGTGTACTGTAATAGTATTGTAGTACTTACCATTTTTTCAAAACAATTTTATCCCACCTAGTTCCAGTTTGAGCAGAAATAAGTTTCTTAAGATCTCCAATAGTATCATCACCACTATAGCTTAAGTTAAGTAATTCAGTTATTTTTTTTAAAAAATTACATATGTATGCATGTAATATATATTAGTGATTTTCACATAATGGCTCTAAAATAGAAGAAAAAATAAATCCTCCTCTCAATAATTGCAACTAATACAAATCAAATATCAATTAAATTATGAGTAGGAATGCACACAAGACTTGCATTCAATCCAAGTTGAGCAAAAAGTAAAAGTCAACTACACTAATTTCCCTTATTGCCTTATTCTTATTTGATGTCATCTGTATTTTTTAAATTACTTGTGCAGAATGTTTGATGGTTATTGACATTACAAGGAATTTAGAAATAAAATCACTAACTTATATATTTATATGATCACAATAATATAGATGTATAGCTTAGATTAGATTAATTAAAATACACTAAAAATGAAGCAAATTACAATCAAAATTTACATTTGCAATATTAAACATGCATATATTTTTAAACAGACATAAATATTGTGCATATACTTTTTTTTTACCTATAGCACTTATAATTGCACAAAAATATTCTACGTACATATTTCATAAACAAAATATAAATTTTGAAAAAATTAAATTCTTGGAAAATTTTTATGAGAAATAATTTTTTTTAAAAATATAATTTAGACAAAAATTAAATGCCGGTATTAGTTATTTTAACCCCGTGATTTCTGGATTGGAAAAAAAACCCGGGATCCCCGGGCTGAAAACCCTACTAGATATCTTCCAAAAACTCTAATTGCCTCTGTCCAAGTTAGCTGACACCGGACATCCTGGGGGTGGGAGAAATGTCCGTTTTCTTACCCCACTCACGATGGGGAGAAAATTACAGAAGCAAATAGAAGAAAACATATCTAATTTAACGGTTTAACATACACACCCTCCTCGAACCCTTCAAGGTTCAACACTTAAGAAAACTAACATTAAGCGTATACAGTACAAAAAAAGTAAATAAGATACATTAAATGTAATACAAGATTCAAAATACTTTGAAAAAAATTTCAAAATATAATTCAGACAAAAATTTAATCCCGGGATTAGTTATTTTAATCCCGGGGCTGCAAACTCTATTACAGACACATTATTATAAAAATAGGTCCAAGAATAAACAATTTTACATGTCTATTTATAAGTGTCAAATTTTATTATATATATAATTCATCAGAAATTTAGATAATTCAATTCATTTTCAAAAAGGATACTTGCATTTGATTCTGACTTTTTTACCAAGACGGTCATTACATGTCACTTCAATCATCTTGAAATATTTCCAAGAAATCTAAAACATAAAAATGCAATTTATGAGGGGAAAAAAATTATCTAAAAAATTTATACAGCATTTCATAAATTCCTAAAATAATTATATTTATAAATATCAGTTATAAGAAACATAGCTTCAGAACTGCCTTTTCATCTTGTTGTCAATGTTAGAATGAAACACAAATTTATTAAGCCACATATATATATTTTTATGCTGTATAACCAACCAAATACAATAAAAAAAATTTTATTTTACTTTCCTATCAATAAAAAGGTAGACACTATTAATGAGAATGGCAATTTATCAAATTTAATGCTATTGAGAAACTATACAGGAAACATAAAAATCTTGAAATTAGGATACCTAACTTTTTTGGCTAAAATTCCTTAACAGGAAATGGACAAGCAATTAGGTACTTATGTACTTTACCATTGATCAATATACTATAGAAAATTTTGAAAAGATAGTGAACCAAAAAAAAAACATTTAAAATTTTGGTGCTAGTTTTATATCCTGTGTCTACGCACTAAGTTGTTATTTATGTTCGCCAAGATGGGCGATAACATTACAATACGGTTACCATGATATTTATAACATCTGGCAATGTGGTTACCATGGGGATAATGTATATTACAGTTAGTTTTTACTGGTTCCCCCCCCCCCGTGGTAACCCTATTAATTTCAGACGATTTTAGTTCGATTTCTTTGACAATTTAACCATTTTTATCACATTTGCTGTATTGCAAGCTTTATATCAGTCTTCTGTTTTATTTTGTGCTATTTTCGAATGCGGATATTTCTAATATCATGGGTGAGTACTACAATATATTTTTTTAAAAGAATGAATGTTGTCCTTTTAATTATTGCTATAAATATTCTCCATTTTCGCTTTATTTTATTTTTTAAAAATGTTGTTTTAACGTTCCTTGTTTGATGAAATTCATTGAAGGAACTTGCAGTTTTTGGAACATTGCAAGTTTTCAGTACTTTTTAATTGATATTCATTATTAATTTTAATATACATTATGTAATTATTTTATAAAAAAAATATATAATATAAAATACAATTATTATTATATGTAATAATCATATAATAGTCGTTATTTGTAATAATTGTTTTTTTATATTTTTTTATAAATATTATTACATATATTATTTATAATTATTGTTATTTATTTATTAGTATTATGTTGTTTATTTATAATTTTTATGTTAAATGAGTATTCTTATGAATGCTTCTTACTATATTACAATATGATGGTTATGCTTATTTATAATTACTATTAAATTATATAATATGTTTATTATTATATAGAATATATAAATATGATTACTGTTAAATATAACTATATGAATATATAATAAGATTATTATACATTGCATAATATTACTATTAGTAAAAATGATTTTTTTTAGATTATATTGATATTCTTTTTTTATTCATTTTGATTATTCTCCATTTTTTCCTATATTCTTCATTTGAGATTGAATTTACTGTATTTCAAAAGTTCTTTAAAATTATTTTCCTGGCGATCTCTTACCGCTAGGCCGCCATCTTGGATTCCATTCCAACGACATCCGCTGCTTGGCGCAATTCTTTATCGCCCCAAGCAGCGTTTGGTGCATAGACTCAGGATATCAAACTAGTTCTAAAACTTTTAAAGGAATTAAATATCTAACTACATTATTGAGGCAGCAGCTTGTCATTTTAAAAATTAATACACATAGTAGGTCCTTTAACACATTCTTCCTTTGATGAAGTTATCATGTAACTTTGGAAAAACTCCACCATGTGTTAATTTTCAAATGGCAAGTACAATATTAAATCATTTTTTCACAAAAAATATGCAGAATTTGCCAAACTAAAATGGCAGTTTGGTACTTACATACTATCAGAACAATGCTTATGTTCAAGATAACTCAACAAGATGCAAGCCTGATTTCGTACAAGTCACACCAGTCCATATACTGTTGCCAATATGGTTGCAATAATATGTAAGGACTGGCAGTTTATAAAAAAAACTTTCAATTGAAATTGCTCTGTCTTATTTTTGTTTGTGAAAATATAATTAATTTGGTGTAAAACCAGCCAAAAATGTCACAAAATTAAAAATACTTTCTGTCACAAATTCAGCAAAATTATTTTTAACTGAATTTACATTAAATGCAGACATGTGGATGGACATGTTAAAGTGGTAGTATAGTGCGGTGGGGCTCTTGGTGAAGTCAATTTCTTTTGGTGACCAAAAGCTGTTGTCAAGCAACTTAATTTAGTGATAGGTGTTTTGGGCGACCGGGTTCGATGGCCACAAGCTACATAATTTAGTGGTAGGTGATCCAAGAATTTACAAATTGTAATTTTGAAATAAAAATGAAGAGATAATAATGTAAAATAAAAAGAAATATTTACAAAGCTATCATTAATGCATATAATTAAAAATTGTATTTTTTTTTAAGCAAAAGGAAATCGTAAATTAGAATACTTCAGAAAAAGGTTTACCTGCGCTATGGAGAGTTCATCTAAAGGAGGGTATATTTCTTTCATTGCTTTTAAAAAGGACGCGAATAAGTCATTCGGATTGCTGGGTTGCCTCATCTTTCTCCACATGTACTCCAAAAGGTTAGAATGGTGGCAAGAACTGCGGGTTCCATGCAGATTTTTTAATGGCCCTCCACGAACCCTGGGTGGAGTTCATGTGTGTGCCCATTTCTGGATTGTTGAAATGTAAACTGTGATTAACTTAAAGATGAAGGAAACCTTCACCTTCCAGACAAACATAAGCTTTCCAGCAATCTGATATGACGATTGTACCCTCCTTTATGTTGCTCTTGATCGATTGAAGAAGTACCTTTCAACCTATCCTGAACCACATGAAAGAAACATTTATTCACAATAACCTTTAATTCCTCTTAACACCCAGGTTCTAATCACTTGTTTGTCTATGTCATACTTTCTTTTACCAAACATGCTTTCATCAATTTTTATTATCACATCTGGACCTCCAAGCATTGAACTTTCATACACACACATTTCCATGCATATCTCTCTGCAAAAACTCATCCAATCTGTGACTGTTTTCTTTAAAACATTCAGTTCGAAAGAAATGAAGTCACATGTATGGTTGGCCTTTCACAAGCACATATTCGTTAACATGAGAATCTCAAGCATACTAAGCTTACTTTCTTCAATCCAGCTATCCTTCCTTACTCTTCATACGATGTGAATTTGCTCCTTCTTTTGGCATTCCCAAACATATCAGTCACTCAAATTCTTCTTAATCAGATTTATAGCCTTCTTCAAAACAGAACATTCAGCACGGGCAGCAATCAATCTTTTTTCCATGCACCAATGTATCACAGACAATTTACCCTTCCATTCCAAATCATGAAAAAAATGCACATCGTACCTTTCAGACATACTCTTCAGGATAAGTTGAAGGAAAAAGCGAAAAAGCATGAATATAGAATATTAAAAAATGGTTGAAAACTGTAATATCCTCTACGGACGAAATCCAAGTTCAAAATGAAAATAAATTAAAAATGGAATTGTTAATTTGAAAATCGTCTGCTCATGTTGAAAATATTTACAATTTTTTTATTAACAAACTGCAATTTTTTAAATAGAACATGCAACATTATCTGCAAAAGACCACACATCAAAATTCCAGGGTTACCAAACTAAAGTGTGCCAGAATGAATTCGTTATCTCACCATGACATTCAGATAAAAATCTCCAAATCCAAAAAAAAATAGCAAAATCCAAAGTATAGACCCCCGTATACTATACTTGAGCAGATAGATAAAATAGATTATTATTCATATTTTGTTTACATATATTTCTCCAAATAGCGCCAAAAGAATTATAAAGAAATACTACAGAGAGCACTTCTGGTCTAAATTCAACCAAAAGAATAAACAAACGGTGTGGTTTAGCAAATTCCTTCATATTCCAAAATGGCCCTGAGATAGAGCTGTGGCCCATTTTCGAATCGCCACTGGCCACGACTGCCTATCTAAGCATCTAAACATGATAGACATTGCTCAGAGTCCACTTTGTAAACTGTGCGACTCCAATGAAGAAATGGACGCCATTCATTTGGCACGCTGCCGTGCACTCAGCTCTGGATCTCCATGTGAAGCAGATATTGGGAGGCCAGACACAAAATGTGTGATTTATAGACTATACTGTGGACTTGTGTTTCTTTTCTTGTTTTTTTATTTATTTTTGTTTTTGTTTCTTCTTTTTTGTGAATATTCTCTGGTTCTCATTTTGTTTGCAGTTGTCTTGTAATCCGCCATTGGAAATAAAAAAAAAATATTTCTCCAAAGAGTAGGCTACACAAAATAAATAAAATAATTTTAAAATTTACCTTAAGAATATAAATTATTAAAAAATTTGAATAAAAACCTACAAATAATCTCAAAAAATTAACTTTTAGTGTAATAAAAGTAATTCAAAATACCTTTGCCTAATCTCTAACATTCAATAAAAATTGAAATCAAAACATTAGATTATGTCAAATGCAGAAATTTCAATGATTCTAAATTTCAGAAAGAAATTGCAAACCTTAAATCAAATTTAATATTGTGATTTAACAGAATTGCACTATTTAGCTAAATCACTCAACACAGAAGTTCTTAAGAACTAAATCAGAGGCGACAGATGATAACTATTTAAATTTTCATGAAAAATTTCCTTTTATAGCAAAATTTGTCTCTATCCCAAAAATCATTGTTTTGTAACAATAATTTTTGGGACACAGACAAATAATGTGAAATAACAAACAGTTAATATAAACATATGCAAGGAAATTATTTGCAATCATATTTCAAAAATTGTATGATCATATAAATTTAATAGAATTACCTGAGATTCTTAAGTTTGACAATTTTCAAATTATACGAGAAATATGACAAATATCACAACACAAAAAACAACTATAAACCTCGAAACGTTCTCGACTTATATTCTGGAAACGTGCAGCTAAATATCCGTTAGAGCAATATGCAAGTCGTCGCTGATTGGTCTTTGATAATGAGTCCCTTAAGTGACTGTAAACCCATATTCTTTTTTTGTCTGTGTATGTTTCCGATCTACATTATTACAAACACAATTAGATAAATAAGTTAATGATTGATTTTTTATAAAAATTTAATGTAGAATAATAATATAGTAATTTACAATATACAGGATGAAATGTATCATATTTAGCTAACAGGATTATTACACGAACGATATTTGATGTCTTTAAGTTTTCTTGGTAGTCAAAGTCTGCAGAATGAATATCTTTCTAGCTATAATGAATTTTCATCAATCAGAAGATTAGCCAATAATTTATCCAAAATATAAATCTCAAAAGCAAGAGTTTCAGCTTAACTGAAAATATTGAATTAAAATTAATCAAATTTTGAATGGCAATAGTTTGTAAGAAGATCAAAATGACAACAAGAGCGAGCATGGTGGGATTTGAATTATTTATGCAAATTGCATTTGGAACACCTTTCGATCCTAGAAAAGTAAAGAAAAGAAAAAATAGGAGTGAGGTTGGTCTCTTTCCTAAAAATAATAATATGTGACAATTTTATAATTTCGTGTTTTGTGTAACTAAAGTAATTCCGGTGCCATGTGTCTTAAGTATTGCATGTTTCCTCCGCGGTAGCATTTGAAGTAACTTCAAAGATTCATTGTGATTAAATTCGCTTAAAATGTTTAAAATTTAACTGACAGGATTATTACGCAAAGGATATTATTATTTTTAAGCTCCCTGATTGCCAAAGTCTGCAAAATGAATGTGAAATTGAGTTTAATATGAGTATGCATTTGAAAAGCATTTCTGAAGAACTCACACATATTTACAAGTACCTGTAGATAAAGAAAACTTGATAAATTCTTTCGATTATTTTTGAATTAAAGGAAAATTTAACCTGTTTTTGTGGAATTTTATCAAAAAATAAACAATTTTTTAATTACATTTTTATTGCTTGTTAAATTTTTTGATAGTAATAATGCATGAGTGGATTGTATTTTATGCTAATGAATAATTGCTCAACTTATAGAAGAGTTAATGCATTTTAGTATGTATTGTATCTTTAGGAGAAGGTAATTCTATCTTTTGGATTATATATATTTCTTATAAATCAGGTGCAAAAAAGAAAAAAAATTTGAACCAATGTTACCACAAAGAAGACTAAGGTATCTTTTTTGTGTGGTACTTTCATCCAATGACTCATAGAATAGAAGTATATGATTTTGTAAAAAGGATAAAGTGAAAGGTTTAGCTACTAAAGTTAATTTACAAAGACCTTATACTGACCAAATTGTGAATCTGCAAGGATTTTTTCATTGAAATCATGATAACAAAAATCAGTGCATTTTTGTTTCCCACAAGTTAGGAGTTTTGGTACTTATGTACTAGCATCACCGCAGCAAAATTTGTACCACATGAATCTCGTTATGATATCAAAACAACAAAGATTCTTACGTGTTTTGCTTGAAGAAAACCGATTTTTGTGGTGCAATTTTGGCTGCAGTGACCCAGTAATATAATATGTAAGTACCAAAATTTTATTTTGAGTGTTTAACATTTATGGAATTATCTCAAGTAATTGGGTTTGTTTCTTTCAAATTTGATAAAAAATGGTGGTTAGCATATGTAACAAAAAAGGGGATTGTAGGTGTAATTATCTTGCATTTACATGATTGTGCCAGCTCATTTGCTTATTCAGGAAATTAGGATGTTATTTAGGTAGGATAGCAAATTTTAACAATTTGGTCCATGAACTACAGTTAACTGCTCCTATACACTTACGAAAAATAAAATATTATGAACACTCTTAAAAATATGCTTAAATATGAGATAAAAGCTTTTATTCATGTTTTTGATTGAATAAATTCCCCCCCCCTCCTCCTTTTTCTTTTGGTAGAATTTTTCCTCTTTGTATTTATTTTGCTATAATTATTGAACAAAAAGTGAGATTAACAATGTAGTGAAAATGTGGAGGAGTGAGATCATTTTATCATGAGGTGCACTTGGTGCAGATGTTGTATTGAGCTGGAGTGAAAAATGTATACTTTTCTTTACTTCCTTTTTTGTTTCTTCAAATTATGAAAGATTCAAACAGTTCATATGGTACTTATGTATTATTGCAACTGATTGTCAACATTATATGAAACAAAGTACATGGATGCCAATTCAGCGAGCATGGACACATGCAAAATCGGGGGTGTCAACTTGGCGAGTTATCTTGAATGCTGGTGTTGTTGCGATAATACATAAGTACCATTCATACTTCAGTTATCTTTCTAGTGTGTTCAGCTTTAAGGAGCATTTTCCCCTTTTGTTATGTTATTAAAACCAAATGGTCCTAATGAGAAATTTGGACATCTCATTTACAATGACAAAGAAATTATTCCTAGTTCTTTTAATTACTACTGAATGTAAATTTACGTATCTGATTCTGAAGACTAAATGAATGACCTATCAAAAAATGTCTTACTAAACTGAAAGATCCCATTTAATTATTCAAGAATTTTCAATGTATATATTTTTACTCTTCTAGGTGTCACAGTTTATGATAAAAGATACTTATGTATTTTAGCAACATTATATGAAACAAAGCACATGATTTCCAATTAAGCGCATACGACATATGTGAAATTGGGATTGCCAACTTAGCTAGTTATCTTGAATGTTGACGATTATTGCGATAATATGCAAATACCTGATAAAACAAGGAACGTTTTTATTTTTAGTGAAATCCTGTGAAAAATCTTAGTATGAGGACAATTTTTAAATAGCCTTTGTTTTTCTGTAAATAAAAAAAAAGCATATGTACAACAGATTTCTTATTTATGTCTTAATGGTACAGTTGTCCTCTATGATTTGGCATAGTGTTTCATCAGCTTACCATTCCTTCTGCCTGAAACTTGGGTACTTGCAATTTTTACCTTCTGTTTTGTACTGCAAAAAAATATAAGGCTTCATCCAATTGAATGTTTGTTCAGTATTTATCAAGGACAGAACTTCCAGTAGCCTAATCTTCAAATGACAACCACATTTAATTATTCAAGAATGCAAAACACTTCAAGAAATATTTGGAATTTATTTTGAAAGTTTCGAGATTGTGAATTGTAAATTTCCATGGACTTTATTGTTAACTTAATAACAAAATCGTCATTCACTACAGGTGGCTTCCCACTCCTTTGTTTCTCATGAATGTTTGTTTTTCATTCTATGAAAAATGTGACATGCTACACCTTTAAACATGTTAATGCATAGAACACATAATTCATGGAGAATGTCTGTCATTGACATATTTTATGCCCAAAAAATCTTATCACTTTCTGTATCTTGGGAGTGATAGCATGAGATTTCCAGTGGTGATGGCAAATTTTATCATGTAACTAGCAATGGTGTGGTAGTATAGTGCTTTCACCAGGATAGCTAGAAGCTTGGTAAATCAAATTCAATTAGCAAATGAATGATCTGACGATAGTTGCTGTCTGACCATTATTACTAGCACCATATCACAATGGAGGTTTCTTTCCAAATTACCCTCTTATTTTTAGTTCTTAGCAAATTTGTTTTGATATTAATGATTCCTGAATTTGCTTATCCTTGTTATTTTCTAAAAAATTTAAATATTACCAAAAATAATTCCAAGTGAATTTATATATTGTATTGTAATATAGACTTTGAAACACCTTTAAAAATATCATAAATTCTAATGATAATATAAAGCTTAATTCATAATTAAAATAACATTTTTCATATATCACAAAAATTTTAACATTTCAATTTTTATCACTTTCTGGGTGTTTTTGTTTGAGTGTATCATGTATACTGCTGAAACTTCAACGTGATGCAGATTTTCTGTTAAATAAATATTACTGCTTGTAATAAAAAGACTTGGACTACTTCTGAACTTAAAATTTTAATTTGTGTATCTTTTTTCCTGCTTAATACTGACTAAAAGATGTTTTTTTAGATTTTGATTTCTTAAAATAGTTATAAAAATTCTACAGTTATTTATGTAAAATGTGATTCAAGCACCTTTAAAGTTTCCCCATATTACCTTTATTTGCCAAACTTTAAAAAAATTGCAAAGTTTCTCAATTTTTTTCAAAAAAATGTAGTTCCTTTTTTTATAGTTTATGAAAAATCTTGTTGTTCTTACAGTTATGCATATAATCTGTCCTTAATTTATTGTCATAATCATATGAAAATAATTTTTTCCTTTATTTCTTGTGTATAATTTATGCACTTTATCATTAGAAGTCAGAGGTTTTTCTCCCTATGATTAATTTCATTTTGAACTATTTATAAACTAGTTTTATGCATTTTCAGAACTACAGAAGAAATAAAAGGAAGAGGCCTGAGGAAGCTCAGAATAAGCAAACTGATCGTGATTTTTCTAATAAAGGCAATTCTAAGCATGAATCATCTGGTAAGTATGTTTTAAAAGTTATTAATTATGAAGCATTCAATATTATATACCATAAAATCTGGCATATAATGCAAACTTTTAACACAAAAAATAAGATCAAAATGTATGGATGCTCCTTATACACTAGGTATAAAAAGGATAGCTTCAAAAATAAAAAAATATATGAGCATAAAAAAAATTAGACTTCTACATAGATTAGAATATTGTTTATTTAATAGAATTGGCATATCTAATGAACGTATAGAGCTGTACTTCTAGAACTATATGATTTTATCTAAATCCTGATATAATACCTCAAACAAAAAAACTTCAAAACATAATAGTATTGCATTTTAGATTCTTTTTCATAAATTGGGGGGTGGGGGTGTTATGCAGCGAATATACGTAAAAATTTAAAAATACAGCTCGAAAGTATAAGTGTGCATTATACGCCGGATTTTACAGTACCTACATTATTTGAAAACTTCAAATTAAATGCACAGTATTATACAGCAGGTGCAAAAACAAAGAAAGTATTGTATATATTCAAGTCATAAAAAAAGTACAAAAATGGTCTAACAATTTAAATATATATACATATGATAGAGAGTATATGGGTCACTCTTAAAATTCTTTCCCTTTCATTGAATTATATTCTTTTGATTGGAATAGTTAAGAATAATTTCTGTAATAAATTGTTTTATTTTTCTTTAATTTTTTAGAGTAAATCTTACTTTATAATTGTTTTTATAATGATATTAATTCATTTTAAGAAAATTCTAATAATTTATCCTTATAAATGTTTTAGAATGTTCAATTTGAAGCATTGGGATTTGAAACAAGTGCTGTGTGCATGTTTATTTATCTGTTACTTAATCATTTAGTATGATGGAATTTTTAATGGCATTTTTTAAAGCTAAAATATAAAACATTAAATGAATAAGTATGAAAAAATATCTAAAAATATATGTTAAAGAGTTTAAAGACTTTATTTTTTAATTTCTTCAATTAACAAATTGTGCATTTCTTAGAAAATATACAAAAGATCTTTTACATTTTGTATACTTTTTTAGGGATCTAAAGTCAGCCCTGTATTGTAGATACTGTTTTGTTCCCAGAAGTTTCTGTAAAGTATAAACAAATTCAGAATTTCAAGTACCAGAAAAAAAATATTTCCATATATGATGAGGGAAATCTGTATAAACTAAATAGCTATTTTTGAAAACATAGCTATTCAGTTTATACAGATAGATTAAGTATAGATTAATACCAAGGCTTCAAACCAGAACTGAACCAAAAAATATCAGTTTATTTCAGTTTGATAATTTTTCAGTCAATTGTTACTAAACCAACTTATCAATATTTTCTAATTAATGTCAACCAAATAATTATCACCATTACATGTTTATGATAGAATTATATTTTTAGTTCAGATAGGAATATATCATAAAATCCAGCATAAAACTTTCACTTTTAGCACCAAAAATAAAGTCAAAATGTATGGGTGGGCATTATATGCCGGGTATAAAAATGATAGTTTTAAAAATAAAAAAGATGAGCATAAAGAAAATAATACTTCTACATAGATCAAAATACTATTTATTTTAAAGATATGACTTTATGAATTTAAAGAGCTGTAATTCTAGAAGTATACTATTTTTTTTCAAAAGCCTGGGATAATACCTTGAATAAATGACTTAAACACATAAAAGTATTGCATACATACATTTCAGGTTTTTTCGTAAAAAAAGGGTGCATGTTTCATGGTGAATATACATCAAAATTAAAAAAATCAGCTTGAAAGTGTAGGTGCATGTTATACACCAGATTTTACGGTGCATTAAAAAAATATTCACTCAAAACTAAACCGGAAACCATTATTTTTGGAGGAGCAAAAAAATTTTGGTTCGAAGCCCCATTAAAAACACACAAAAAATTATTGCTATTTGGGAACAAGTATATCAGTGAACAAAATGAAATTCTTGAGTAATTTAAAATAAAACATGGACTAGATTATTTATATTAAAGATTTATAGGTTATTTATATAAAACTTATTTACTAGAAACATTTTATATATTATTTAAGATTCCAGTGAAGACTCTGAAATTGAAGCTAATTCAGAAGCACCTCAGATTACTGTGAAGAAGGAAAAGAAGCGATTATCAGTAATGCAGTTATTTAAGATTAGAAAAGAAGAAGTAAGTGAGAGATATGTTTAAACAGATATGTATGTATTAATTTAAAATTAAAGTAGAATTTAAAATGTATATGAATATTTAGTTTTAAGGTTTGGTGAACTTAATGTTGAGAGACACTTATACAAGGAGTGATCAAATGAAAAGGTACGAAACGACACGGTGGGTACAAATATAGACTTTATTCAAAATATACACCATAGGCCTGAGCACAACGATCCCACTGATGAACAAGCCGCAGGATTCCTTGTTCCCAGAATTCCTGTGGCTGTGACGAGACCCAGTCCTTCACAGTGTCCTTGAGTACGTCGTCCGAGTTGAAGCGCTTTCCTTTCAGGTGTTTCTTCAGTGGACCAAACACATGGAAATCGCAGGGTGACATGTCCGGACTGTAGGACGGATGGTCCAACGTCTCCCATTGAAACTTGTCCAGTTCCATTTGTGTGACTCTGGAGACGTGTGGACGCGCGTTATCATGGAGCAGAACCACACCCTCCGTGAGCAGCCCTGGTCTTTTGTTCTTGATGGACCTGCGTAGGCGTCGGAGTGTCTCACAGTACACATCGGAGTGTCTCACAGTACTCATCAGAGTTAATGCTTTTTCTGTGCTCGAGTAATTCTGTGCTCGCATCATTTGGACGCCGCTTTTTATAAGAGCCTTTGCTCTCTCCTGCGCATGCGGGCACCCGCGCATGATCCGATCCCACTCAGAGTCTCCAATGGCATCCCGAGATGTCTCGCTACATTCTCCCTTGGCGGAATATGCAAATATTTAACTGTTTCATTTTTATGTCGTTTCGTACCTTTTCATTTGATCACCCCTTGTACATTAAAGTATGAAAAGGCTTTTTCCCTGTTGTAAAACAGTTACATAACAATGATAGCAATGTTTAAAGTAAATCCATATGTGCCTTTATTAGGTTGATATTATTGAGTGATTTCTTTTAAAAAGTGAAAACTTAAGTTTGCGTAGTATCAATAGAGAAATAAAATAAAGGGATTAAAATTTAATGAGATGGGAGAAGAAGAAATCAATAATAAAGGTTAAGATTTTGCATCAGAATATATAATTTGTCCATAGTTATTAAGAACTTTCTTTCTGCATGTTACTTTATTATATCTTAAATTTACAATTCTATATGTCATTGCATTAGACAATAATAATCTTGATAATGAAGGCAATAAAAAGAATTGCATCAATTATCAATATTTTAATCTACCTGTTTGAATTATCTTTCCTATTTAGGTTCTCATTTACTTAATATGTTAATCTTTACCTCTATTTGTTATTTAAAGTATTTTGAATTTTATAGAGATATTTCTTTCTATTTTTAAATGATGTCATCTGTATGTGTTGAGTATCTGTTTATCATGTAATCCTGTGTCCCTATTATTTGTAAATCTTTTGACAAGGTATCAATTTTTTTGATTGATTGCATCTGTCATTTCCACAGATATTTAAACCTTTTTTTAGGTTTGGTGACCAAAAATGTGTTCTAATGCTTAATGCAACATGAACACGAACTTTATTGTCTTGACCTTTGTCATTCTACCCTTCAACTCTCAATATTCTAAAATAGTTCACATTTCCAGAAATAACTCATTGTGTCAATATATGTTCTGTCTGATTCAGGCCCCACAATAAATGTTAAAAATATCTTACAAATCAGCAGCAACTATTTTTTAGTGATCTTAATTCTAAAAATAATGCATGCAACTATTCAAGTAGTCCTATAAAGAGGTACTGAATCCTTTTGCAGAAAGACTTGACCTAAGAATGTTAGCTATGAGCATGTGCATCAAAAGGACACCCTGCTCTTTTGAATCTGTTCATTTGAATCAGAAAGAATACTTTTGCTCAATAGAGTGCTGTTTTTACTGTTCTGAACTGTTGTTCTGTAATTAACCATCAGCTTTCTATTTTCTTTTCTTACCTGTTCTCATGCCTTTTTGTTAATTTTTGTCTCTTTACTTCTCCTCCCATCTCATGTCCTCCTTTCTGTTCATTCACATACACAATGAGTTCCTTTGCTCTTTTATAATATTCTGTATTAAATGGCTTCATTGTAGAATCATTCTTTAAATTTAGGTGGGGTTCCTCCCCCCCCCCCCTAAATTATATAATGAAGTTAGTATAATCTCGGCTACAAAGCTGTTACGCGTTTAGCACTACCTAGGGAGCGTGTGTACGTTTAGGAGTGGTACAGACATGATTAATGTTACCTCCCACCACCCCTAATTATAGACAAGCTACACCATGACAATATAGGTTCCTACTTTTTGGTTACTTTGAAACATGTTTCAAAGTCTCAAAATTGCACTGTAGCATTGTTCACCATGAGTATGAAAACTATCTATAATCATTTTCCTCCCAGTGCTTGATTGCACATTTATACTATTCCCTCAAAGATTTATACAAATGGTGCTGCTGTAGGTAGAATTTTCTGTGAGCATTTCTCGCATTTTCTCTGGGAACTGACAAGGCCATGCTTGATGGTGAGGTTATTAAAGTTGCTTTAACCTATCTAAAATCTCATCTTTCCCTTTCTGGAGGATTTGTCATGTTCTTAGACTCTCAAGCAGTAATACAATAATACCTGCCAGGTTCTTATTTCTTTATCATTAATGCATTGCAAATCTGTATTGTGAGAACTACAGAAAAAACATAAAATGGTTGTAATGCAGTAGATTCCTTCCCATACTGGCATTTCCAGTAATGAAAAAGGCAAATAAGCTGGCCAAGAGGGAATGTTGCATTTCTTAAGTTTCAAATGGTCATGTTGGTTATAAGTCAGTATTGACAAAAATGAATATGATCTTTAAGACCAAGCAACTGTAGCAACTAAAAGAAAGAACAAAAGATAAACTTTGGGAGAGTGATATCTTTGATCTCCCAGACTACCCCCAGAAGCAGCACTGTAGCTGCCATTCATCTAACTATGATGATGACTGCTTATGTGCACATTTTCATAAATTCCAAATAGGTGATAGTCCTGCCTGCCCCCTTCGTTGCAATGGTGCAGTTAAGAAATTCAATCATCTTCCCATTCTGCTCAGTTTGCTTTCTCAGAACAATGTCTTCTCCAGATACTGGGAGGATCTTGTTTTATATATATATATTATTTTAATCTTTTATATATTATCATTTTTCTTTTTATGTAAGTTTTCTTTGTACAGACTTTTCAATGTGCATTTTTGTATAGTGTGTTCTATATATTGCATTTTTTTATTGCTGTATTTTAATTTTGGATCTCTATATGACATATGGATACTTGTCTCTGTGTTGCCAGTTGTATTAGAAATATAAAAAAATGGTGAAATTAATAAAATATATAAGTAGTAAAATAACTGTCACTGCTTATTTAACATCACTTTTTAAAAAATTTAAGATTCCATGCATCATAGTAACAGTTTTAGGGTCAAAATGAAATTCATACTGCACTGAAAGATTTTATAATTTTGCAATGAATTTTTTAATATTTTATGACAATCAGTTTTTATACAATTCAAACTCGGAATATCACTACAAAAATATTAATTTTCCTAACTTTTTTTTTATCCATTTTTAAAAATGCTTACAATTTCTTTAGGAAAAAAGCATTCTGGTTGTATATTTATTGTTCTTTCAAAGAACATTTAAAAAAAATTTGATATGTTTTTCAAGTTTTCTATTGTAAGATTAATTATTCAAAAGTATTGTTACTGTACATTTGCTCATATTTATTTTAACATACAAGACTATTCAAAATTATTAATTGGGGAAATATAAATTTGTTAATGTTGTGCATGATTTTGTATAATTTCATAATGTTTCAACTGCATTATTGTACAGTATTTTTTTTTTTAAAGCTTTGAAGATGTATTTTTTAGGGATGATGTATTATTAACACTTATAATTTTTTGCATATTTTCAGGTAGCTCATTTTCGTAAAGTGAACAAAATTTATTTAACTGGTGAAGATGTACCAGATCCTATTGAAGAATTTAATCAGTTGGTTACAGATTATGGTGTTGCTGCTACCATTCTGTATAATATATACAATTTAGGATATTCAAAGCCAACCCCAATTCAGATGCAAGCATTACCTTTAATGCTACATGTAAGTTTTGAAATCATTGTTGTATTCAATGTAGTACAATTTAAAACAGTTAAGTGTAATCAAAAATAAAATCAAAGTGTAATAAAAAACTGTAATACCCTAGAAATTTATACATACAAATATTTCTGGCTTATAAAAAAAAATTTTTGCTGCTTTTGCAAATGAATAGTTATGGAGCATTGCATGTATGTACATAAATATTTTATGAAATGAACATTTTTTTTAAAAAAATTAATAGACCCTTGGCTCAATCTCTTTAATCCTCAGTTTAATTCATATTTATTTGAACATGGAAAATGTGTTGCTCTTAAGTGACTCTGTATTTTATTTTACAATAGTAAAAGTTTATTAATATACATTGTAGTAATTTTATCCTCAAATGTACATTTTTCCTTAATGTTTAGAAAAAGTTGGTAATTTTTAAATTTAGAGGTGTGTTTTTTTGTGTGCTATATGTGTTTTATTTATGAAAGAATTATTATTGAAACTGAAATTTTAAGTTTATTACTGATAATTCATGAAAATAATATTCATACTCTTGAAATTTCTTAGAACAGACAGATTCTTGCTTCTGCTCCTACTGGATCTGGTAAAACAGCTGCATTTCTTGTACCTTTGATTCATAACTTGAAGGTAAGGTTTTACTCAATGAGTTGTAATATTATATTATTTTGCGGTTTTTATTAACTTTCTGGCTTCAAGAATACATCTGAATAATAATTGTCTTCTTGTAATTTAACATTATACGTATCTATGTAAAATAAGTTTTTTGGGATGCTGTAATAAATTTATTGCATGCTATCGGAACAATACCAACTTTCAAGATAACTTGCCGAGTTTGCCACTCCAATTTTGCATGTCATATGTGCTGAATTGGAAACCATGTGCTTTGTCTCATATGTTGTGAATATGGTTGTAATAGTATGTTATTGCAAGCTCTCGCAGAAAAATATCGCAATGATTGCCTGCACTGGAATTGTTGTGTGAGAAGAAAAGCTTTGTCTCATTCCAAGACTTATTAAGAATCAACCAAACTAAATACTTAACTTTCTGGAAAGCTACAGAATTTTCAATACCTGAGGAATTTATCAATAAAGGGTTTGGACAATACAGCTTCATTGATGAAATTAACTGAAGAGAGGAGTGGCAAGAACAAATTTTGTGAAAAAAAGAACAAATAAATAGAACTACTTAGTGCATGTTAATTACAGTTTTACAATTTGAACAATGAGTATCAACAGTTGCATATTTTATATAATTTAGGTTGGTCTGCCATTAGATGGACAAAGGATACCTATCCCCCACCCAGTCTGAATAATAATTTTATTCTTGCAATTTAACATTATACATATTAATTTTAAATGAATTTTTTTTTCTTTTAATTTTTATGTTGTTTGAATTTTTTTTAAATTCACTTTATTTAATGGCTAGAAAAAAAAGAGATCACAAAAACAGGATTTCTGTTATTTATATTTCTTTAAAAAATACTCTTTAAAGGCTCATGAAGGAGGAGGACTTAGAGCTGTGATTATAGCTCCTACAAGAGAGCTTGTGAAGCAAATTCATTCATTCTGCTTAAAACTCTCTGAAGGTACAAGTCTCAAATCTGTTACAATTGAAAATGTGAAAGATGTTGAAAAAAACCCAAAGTTTCTTGAGAAGCATGGTATGTAAACTTAATTTTTTGTTTTTAGCATAAAATTTCTTTTGTATTTTGATATTGTGTATTCTATTAATATTTTTTACATTATATATATATTTTTTTTTTAATCCAGAAAAGTGTGTTTTATTTTCAGCTATAACAACGGTAAATAGTGTGAGGGAGGGGCAAACTGAGGGGCTCTTTGTACTGAAGTTTGAGGCTCTTCAGAATTATTCTTCTTATGTATTATTAAAAATTGAAATTTGCAGGTTACATCTGCTGTATTTACCTCCCCCCCCCCATCATTTTCATTGAGAATGTTTACTTAACCTATTGGAACTAGAGATAGGCTGAAACTATTTTGGGCTGATTGTGTGGAGAACGACTTTAAAGTTTTTAGAGTGACTACTAAGAGAACTGTTGCTAAATGATAATCGAAATGAAAGAGGGTTCTTGAGAAGGCCTTGGCCGTCCCCACACACATACACAGAGCTGTTGTGTCAATAGAAGTATTAAGAAAAAAATTATTATATCCATTAAAAAGAATTATTTCTCTTTTTTTCTTAATACTTATATGTTGAAAATTTTTTCCTGTATTTGCATATATAATGTCAAACTTGTTCAAAACAGTTATTTCTATGTTAAATTGTTTATAAATTTTATTGAAAATCAATGAAACTATTAGCATTAGTTTTAAAGCAGTAATAGTCCAATTTAATAGTAAAAATGTTTTCCATGACAAGACACATCTTAAAGCAATTTCTGGTACTGTTTACTTATTTGCATACATGAATTTGGTAGCAGTTATGAGTAAACAACAATTATACTTAAACCCCCCAACAGAAATGACAAAAGTACATTCTGTATTTTATGATATGCGTAAGGATTAATAAAAAGAACATTGGCATCAGTTTTTTTATCACAGAACTATCAAAATCAATCTTAATTTTTAGTATGAACAGGAAATTTTATAAAATAATTAACAGTGTGATTCATTTGGAAGCTTAAAGTTTAATTTTCGACATTATGCTGTTTCGACAATGGTTGTTCTTACACTGAACCACAGAAATAAAAAAAATTTGTATTTCATGGTTCCTATTTCTTGATGGAATGGAAAATGTTTTACTTTCTGAAAAACTTTACTTAAGTCTTATTGGTCGCCTTTCCTAATAAGTTCAACATCTCCTGTTTTATAGTATTTGGCAATTGTTTTGTGTTTGTTTATTCACTTCTGAATCTGGCAACAGAATTTTAGCTTAATAAGTTTTTGGAATATTCAAAGTAGTTTACGTTTTACGCTAAGAAAAGAACTGTAATATTTTACGTTTACGGAGCGTGTGCTCAATTAATTCGTTCTTTCATGTAAATAGCTTCATTTATTCAATACTGTAAATAGCCTCATTTATCCTGCATGTTGAAGAAAAATAAAAGAATACTGAAATTGAAGAAGAATAGTTTCTCAAGTCCCAAACAATTATAAAAAATATTCTAGCCCAACTGTCTTTTTTGTTACCACTACTGTACCCCTTCTGGTCTCTGATGCATGTGATATACATATAATTTGCTGTTCACTTGTTATTGTTTCACTTTCTATATAGCTCTTCTCTTTTGAAAGCGTATGTACCTCTGGTATAGAGTATTTAATTTATAATCAGCATTGCTATATTTCTTAAAGGGCACCATGCTCTTGAAGTTAAAATAAAGCTGTATTTCTAATGTAAAATACAATGCTAGATAACTCAAATGTGCTCTTTTATCAAGTAGTAAAAAATGTCTGCTCTAGCCAAGTGGTCATAGCCACAAACCTGCAGTAGGTAGTCTTGAATTCTTGGTTTGAATTCTAGAGCCTCTAAGGACCTGCTGTATGGAGGGACTGATGAATGTTAAATCTATCAAGGCTAAAAATCCTCATGTTACCATGGTACAGAATGTAGGATGCCAACTCTAATGGCACCCTTGTCACTTAAATGAGGTTCAAAATTACGAGGACCATTGTCAATAATATTTGTGTTGCTTAAGAATATCGCAAAAAGTCAGTTTAGGCATTAAGAGAGTATTACTGAAATAAGATTTTATGCTATTAAAAAAGCAATAATTTTTTTTCCTTTGGTTATAATTCGTCATTTTTGTGATATTAATAATTTATTAATTTTTCTACCTCATGCAGTGGCCACTATATTCGAGTTGTCACTAATGGTAAACTTTGTCATATTGCGGGATTCTAATCCTAGTATCACTAAAGACTTACTACATAGAGGGACTGATGCACATTAGATCTGTTGAGACTCAAAAACCTCTCATTGGCACTGTATGGAAGTTTGGAAAGGGAAAGGGCATTTAACCATGGTTTAGAATTACTTGGTCCATCGCTAGTAACTCTTATGTTGCTTCAAAGTGCAATATAAATTAAATTTATCTTATCCAGTCCAGTTTCATAAATTTATATTTTGTCATTGCTGTTCCTAAAAAAAGTGTTAAAAATCACCCATGGCATGGAATTTATACATAAGTATATTCCTCTTTTCATATTTATGATTTCATTATATATTCCATATAAAATTTGAACAAATATATTTTTGTATCTAATGAGGGATCTTTATCATTTCAGATATTTTAATTTCTACACCTAATCGTCTTATTTATCTACTAAAAAATGACCCACCTATTGTGACTATAAAAAAGTAAGTTTGGTTATGTCTTATAAGACTTATTTTTTCTATTAAGTATTACTCAATGAAAATAACTGAAATCATTTTTCCTTTAATTTCACAGGGTACAATGGTTGATTGTTGATGAGTGTGACAAATTATTTGAGCCCGGCAAAGACGATACAAGTTTTAGAGATCAATTGGCATTCATTTATAATGCTTGTGACTCTCCTAATTTGAAACGAGCATTGTTTAGTGCTACATTTAGTCATGAAGTCGAAACATGGTGTAAATTATATTTAGACAGTCTTGTTTGTGTGTCAATTGGTGCAAAGTATGTAAACATATTTATTATTTTTAGACAAAAAAAACTGTAAATTTTTTATAGCATGTTGACAGATTGTAAAAATTTAATTTTTTAAAAATGTTTTACTTTAATTAACAGATACTATAAAAATAATGGAATATGTTTATTGTGATACATATTCACTTAGACCTTCATTTTAAGAATTTCTATTTTGTAAACTTTTTCTTGGAACCAAAATTATACAGTACATTGAAAGATGATACTCTTTATTTAACAAGCTTTCTGTTTAACAAACTTTTTTCACCATTTAGTGGCTTTGTTAAGTCTGACTGTATACTTTTTATTTCCTTTCTCCCTTCATTTGCATGTATTTTAATTTCAAAGTTAGTAATGGTATTTTTTTCCCCCCTGATGGAAATTTTTTAAAGAAATTGTAGTTACATCTGCTTTTAGTATTCATTATTACTTATCCTGAAAAGGGGAAATTTAGTGTGCTTAATTTTAAGATTATAAGATTGGTAAACTATTTCATACTTTTAAAATGTATTTGGTTGATCTGAGCAGCTATTTGTGTGATTTTATGTGTTGCAAACCTGTTAAAGTAGGAAATTTTATACAAATACTTTTCTAAATGCATTTGTTTAACTCCACATTTTTTTAGGAATTTTTCTTTTAATTTTAGGATATACATTTATTTTTTGTGAGAAATTTGTTATAATATATTTAATATTTGAGTCAACAGATTGGACTTAACATATGTTAATAGTCACCGTGTTTGGTTTCAATGGTTTTATATTGTCTTCCTCATTACTTAATATTGATAGAAGGAAGTTTGTATAAAGAAACAAATTTACAGTTAAAAGATGCAATTATACATTTATTGCTAAACAATGTTATTTTAGATAAAAGTAATGGTAATGCTGTCACTTTTAATTGGAAAATACCTAAGAGATTGATTTTTTCCCTCCAATTTTAGAAATTCAGCTGTGGAATCTGTTAAGCAAGAATTACTTTTTGTTGGGTGTGAGGGTGGAAAATTGTGTGCTTTGAGAAACTCTTTTCAAGAAGTATGTAGCTCTTAACTATATCTTTTAAAAAATGTTTTTTTTATAAATTGTTTCAAACAAACAAAACAGTTTTTTAATTTATTGTATTGATATATTTTTATAATAGTTTTTTAAAATAAATCAAGGTTGAGCAATGTGAAAAGGAAAATATCTTTTTTATTGATTCCAAAACAGCAATTACAACCTTAACTACCTACCAATCACTATAAATATGAGATTTCTGCGATCGGATTTTAGGAAACAGATAAACTGTTAAATATAAAGAACTACATTGCATTGAAGAGGGTCCCAAACCATTGCAAAATATATGGAAATGAGGGGGCAGTTATATTGGCCAAGAGTGGATCCCGTATGATGCAATCAGATCCTCCTCTGAGTGATGGAAAGTGTTATATGCATTGGATATATAAATTAAACTGCTTATTAAATTACTTAATTAAACTGGTTATATAAATTAACTGGCTTATAAATTAAATTTTGTTGCAAGTGTTATATAAATTAAACTGTTCCAGCCTGTATATAGAGAAGATTTTGAGAAAGAAAAGGGGCTCTCTTCTGAATAAGTCAACAAGAATTTCTAGTTCCTTGCCTGGAACAATCAACATGACCTGTTTTAGACTTGCCACTGGTCGCTACTTTTTGTAAGATTACCTGTAAAGAATGGAAATGACAGATTCAGATTCCTCTTCACTTTGTGACCATGACTGGGGATCACCACAATATATGCCCTGTTGTTTTAAACTATTTCTTTGAATGTTGTTGAAAGTTTTTATTATTTTACATTATATTTGGCTGCTCACTGATATATGACCGAAAGGTGGCAGACAAGCATAGGATAAAGAAATAATAATTCTTAAGATAGTTTTTACTTTTATTTTAACTAGACAGTAATTTCAAGGTAAAATAGTAATAGTTTTTTTTTTTAAATCGTTTTTTTTTTTCTTTATGAAAGTTCAAAGTAGGAAGCATCAGCTTAGATAACTCACATAATTTATTCCAAAGTGCATTTGTTCTAGTGTTTCATAATTATTTTAAAATCTTAACCACCAAAACTAGAATTTGCCATATTTATTCAATTCTGAGTAGCAACCTAAAATTTCAATACATTTTTGTGAAAATATAGTGTAAAATGGTTTATCAATATCCAATATTTACAAAATTAAAAAGAATTATGAAAATTAACAAGAAGATTTATTTATTTTATCAGAATTATAATTTTTAAATACATATGTGAATTTGTAATTGTTCTAATCATCAGTATCATGTTCGATATCCTCTATCCAACAAATTTTTCCACCTTTGATTCAAAGCCATATCCGATTTTCAGTAGAATTAACAACATCAAAAAGTATGACTTAGATTTAAATAAATATGGTAATTTTTTTAATACATATTTGTATAAGCAGTCAATAAAAAATAAATTACCTTTGGCTGATTGGCTGTAATATGTATTCCATTTCTCTTAAATGTTTGTCATTTTTCTTAAAAACATTTCCAGATGACTATTCACCTGGAATACCCAATGGTATAACTCAAAAATTAAATCACTAATGTGATAAATTCAACACACACTCACTGCTATGCTACATATCAAGAGATTAAGTAGTGTTGTATAGCAATATTTTTGTACTCTAAAGCTAATATATATTTCTGTCTATAAGCCTTGACTTATTGGGACTTTTCAATGTTATAGTAAGAAGGTTGGATTATATATATTAGGATCGGTTTATCATTGAAGAAACGTAGTTTAAAAAAATAGTTTTTTTAACCTTTTCCATTATTTATTTGCAAGTGATTTTAATCTCTTATTTTGGGGGTATTTTATACTGAGCTTTTATTCTAAAGAAGAAAAAATCACGTGAATCCTTCAAAGTCAGTGTCTGAATCTGATTTGTTGAACAATTAATAAAATTTGCATTCACTCATTAGGATGTCTGAATGCATATAATCATCTGAGAAGTCTTTCCTCCAAGGCATGTAAACATAATTCAAAAATCGCATGCCATGTACAATTTTTTTTCCCCCAGTCATTCTCTAAACATAAAAAAAAATGGGGGGAAATGTGTTAGCTTCAGGTAGGTTTACCAGAAATGCAACTATAATCTTTGGCATCTGGTGTTTTACATTACAGCAGTTTGATTGGAAAATATTTCAAACATTTAACACAGTGATTCTCAACCACTGTTCTGCATCACTTTTATGTGACAGCAAATTTTTTTTTAATTATTAATTTTACTCTAAAAAAATTTTAAAAACCCGGAACCGAACCATATGGCATCTTTGCATGGATTCAAATTTTCAGCATTAACAAATATAAAAATTTTTAAAAAATTGAGATTTTTAAATGTAGATGAGAGTGGCATTATAATTTTTATGACCAAATATAAATGAAATTATCAAAGGTCATCAAGCTCAAATTTCATATTAAATGTGCTCTTATAATTATTTTGTAGTTAATTTATTCAATAAATATTTTATTGCCTTTCTCATACATATTTATTTAACATTGAAAATTGTTATCAGTAACTATTTTATATAGTGTATTACAGATAAGTAAAATTCTTTTAAACTTATTATTAGTATGCCACCAAATTTTGAAATTGTTAAAAGTGTACCACTACAAAAAAAAGGATTGAGAATCACTGGTTTAACAACATTTTCAACCCTATGATGACATATTTGAAAATTAACATGATTTTTTTTTAATTCTACTTTTATATAAACTTTGAATTTTAGGTAAGTTTTTGAAGAAAAAACATAATCTCGGTTTATATTTAAAAAATATATGGTACCTATCTCCATGAAGGCCAAGGCATACTGTGCCTATTTCAATTTATGCAACCATAGGCACTGGGGTGCAAGTGAGTATGTTTTGGTTAAGGGGTTAATCTTACTCGAAACTCCTCATTGTTCAGTTCCCAAGCTAGCATGATACTCATTTATCGACCCACTGAAGGGATGAAAGGCTGAGTCGACCTTGCCCAACCCAGGGTTTGAACCCCCACACCTAGACCTGGGATGTGGAAGCGTGATACACTACCACTCAGCCACTGGACATACTGCTTTTATTAAAACTGATAAATTGTTTTATCTTTGTAAATATACCAAATGACTTCCGTCCCAAGCAGCATTCTATTTGTAAAATACCTCTACCCCCCCCCCCCTTATTAAAAAAAAAACAACTTGTTATGAATTTTTAGAGTACAATAATTTCATTTGTTTAAAATGTATTAATATTTAAAAGACTAATTGTAACTAACAAATTTACTAATTGTAAATTAACAAATTGAAGTATCTGTAAGGTATTTAAGCAGAAATTTGTTATTCATCATGAACTCTAGATTTTAAAAATTATTTATTCAATCACAGAATTATTGAAATGTACATATATTAGTAATGTAAGTAACATGAAAATAATTGAATTTTTAAATATTAATGTATTTTTTAATATATTTTTGAAGATAAAATGAAAATATCTTTTTAATTTTCAATGTTTATATAGTATTATAATGAATTATTTTTTTTAAGGGTTTCATGCCACCTTGTTTAATATTCGTACAAAGTAAAGAACGAGCTAAAGAGCTGTATTCTGAGATGGTTTACACATACCAGAGGGTTGGTGTTATTCATGCTGACTTACCTCAAGAAGAAAGAGATAAAGTAGTAAAGAATTTCACTGACGGTAAAATTTGGACTCTAATTTGCACTGAATTAATGGGAAGAGGAATCGATTTCAATGATGTTAAACTTGTAATCAATTATGACTTCCCACCCAGTGCAATATCATACATTCATAGAATAGGTACTAATTGTTTCTATGCTCTTAATTTTGTATTTAAATATAATCATAATCATATTTATACTTCATTTATATTTATACTTAATGCTTTTAAATTAATAAGTCCAATTTGGTTAAATAGGTTTCCTAAATTGACTTTTTTCATGCAGATACAGATGTGTTCATTACAATTTTTGAACATATTTGACCAAACGCATGATTAAATACCTTGTGTTATGTAAAAAAAATAAATGCTTAAATGTATGGCAAAAAATGCCATGCAAAAAATTAAAAATTTAAGGTTGAGGATCTTTTTTAATCAAGTCAATCAGTAATAAATTATAAGATTTAAAAGTTTTAAAACGAAAAGTATAAAAAGTGGATATTTGATTAAAATGTGTCGTACAGTGACTACAGTTGTTGAAGGGAGGGAGGGATCTCCTCTTAAAAAATAGTATGTATTAGTCTTGTGTGGCCAATTCTTATGTGTATCACAAGGTCTAGACATCTACATAATAATGAATTTTTATGAGAATTGATGGGCTTTAAGTTATAAAGATTCCATTATTTTTGTCAATGGCTGTTTGCTAATTATTTAATATATTTTTTAATATTATGATAAGGAATAATAAGAACAGATTTCCACATAACGCTGTTTCAGTAGCAGCATCAAGTACTTCATTGTCCTTGATTCCAATGGCAGAATATCCGGCTAAACAATACTTGAATTTTTTTCAGTTTTTAAAGTATAAATCAATTTATAAATTTCAATGATTAATTGTGATAATGCTAGAATTCCAGAACACTCAAAGAAATTGAACAAAAAGAAAGAACTGTAGACAAAAAAAAACTGTCATCGTTTTGACTTGTGATGCATTCTAAAGCTCTTTTAATGGTAGTTGTCTCAAGAAATAAAATAGAACAGGCTATACAAACATGTGATTCTGGTGATGATGCATTTTTGTTTATGTATGTTTTCACAGTTTATAAATGCAAATATAAATCTTGAGGGGAAAATAATTTATATTTTAAAAAAGAATAGTAAATAAATTCTTCAATGTATTAAAATATTACAATTCACAAAAAAATTTTTTTAATTAACTAGAGTTTGTAAAGTGATTATTAAAGACTAGAAAGTTCCTTTTCTAAATTTTGTTCCAACAATACGGTAAAGCTCTTTTTCTGTACGTTTTATTTCTTACAAAGTTTCTTACTCCCAATTATCAGTCAAATCAGACATAATTAATTGTTTCTCAAGTATCTTGAAATATATCTGATAATATTAATTTAATTAAAATAATCTTTCATTCATGTGTTTTTATTATTATAGGACGAACTGGAAGAGCTGGAGCAACAGGTAGAGCTATTACATACTTCACATCTGATGATGTGGAAAATCTGAAAACGTATGTTTAATTTCAACCTTCGTATAAAGAGTTTTCCTCTAAATATTATTAGAAATAGTTAAGATTGAATTATTTTGGATAAATCCAAATTTTGTTGGAATTATAGAAATACTTTTGACCAAAAATATACAGAAAACGCCATTTAACACAGCGTAGCATCTATTAAGAAACAAATATATTTTGCAAAATAATGTATTAATAAACTTTGATTAAAGAAATTGAACTTGATATGTGCTTAAATATCTTGCTTTTTTCATTAAGAAAAATGAATTTCATCACATAAAGAAGGAAAATCAGAAGATGGGGGGGGGGGATTCTTAGTGAATGTGTGCTGTAATAAGTAAAGTACAGGTATAAATATGTAGATGCTAATACAAACTTCACAGTTGTTATGCATACTCTCCCCTAAAACTTTAGAAACGATAGGTTTTGTCCCACAAGAGAATATATTTCTCCAGGGTTCCAGGATATTGATTGCCTTGAACAACACATCTACCAATTGCATCCCTAGTATGCTGAGGATTTTAATCCATGAATTATACAGACCATTTCATGTACTTATCTTCTTCTAGTATCTTAAGTACTTCAGCTATCTGGTACTGATATACATTATCAATAAAGGACAGAAAATTAAAACTCTTAAAGTAAAACAAAGAAACATGACATTATAATATGTGAGGTACTGCGCCTATTTCAAAAATGGGAATCTTTATCCTGTCATTATATATGCCTACCTGTCCTCTTCCACCTTGGTGATAACTATTAACTTAATAGACATTTTTCTATCAGTGATCATGAAATTCTTTCACTCTATTCAAGCTGGTATCCAAGTGTATTCGTGATGGTAAATCAGAATTTATTTATCAATATTCCTGTGAATCATTATTGTTTACTCCACAGTATATTGTGTGTAAACATGATATAATTCTTTAAAAAGATGCTGATAGATACATAAGTGCTATGAATGATTGATTGTTTATTCATGTCACACTTTGAAGCTACTTAAGAAGGTTAATAGTAATGAACCTCGGTTGAGTTTGAGCCGGGCACCATTGAAGACCTACCATGCAGAGGAGGAGGATGCATGCTAAATATGTTGAGGCTCAAATGTCCTCCATTGGTGTGGTGTAGAAGCTACGATAGAGAGTGCCAGCTCAGGTGTTGTCCTCATCATTTAACCATGGTTCAAAATTATAGAAGTTAATTGCCAATAGCCCTCGTGCAGCTTTATGTATAGTGTAGCATACATCTCTCTCTGAACCTCAGTCAGATAATAAGAAGGACACTCAAGTTGGCATTCCACTCTGTGGTGGACTTGTGGCTGCGGTAGCCTAGTGGTCAAGATATCGGATCGTGGCTGGTGTGTCATGAGTTCAAGCCCTGTACCACTAACCTCCAACACATCTGCTTCCAAACATCCATCGCCTATTTTGAATTGCGTCTCAGCATAATGTTCCAAATCTATGTCACTTTTGAAGAAGTCACTTTGAATCATTTATGAAGATGCACTCTCATATTCGTTTTCAGACTGAATTTTTCAACTTTTACCCATAAGCTTGATGATTTAATAGAGACTGATTTCATCTGCCGGTGTACCCTCTCTGGATTACAGGAAGAGTTTTTTAAAATTCACCAGCCAATATATAATAAAAGCTACCATTCCTCCTATAATATCTGTACTATCTCATAAATCCTGAAAAGTCCGATTTAACGCTTCTATAGCTTTCTTGTGAGATATTGTACTTTCATTCCACACTAAAAGCTTACATTGTGGAAGCATCCTGCCTTGAGAGCTATTTTTTCTGAAATTTCAGATGAATGAATCTTCAAATGCAAGATTAAGCGATAATTTTAAAACGGAATGTGCAGTACAACCATTGGTCAGCAAAGTTGCGGCTATACCAGAAGAAGCCATAGCAATGGCTATCTTCTGGGTTTTTCTGATGGTCATTAATAAGTTTAGCAAAACGTTTTTCCGGTTCCTCCAGGAGCGTCAAGAAAAAAGAGTGCACCACTGCCAGATTCTATTTTGTGTAACACTTGTTGGAAAATGTGACTTTGTTCTGGCGTTAATTGAGGGATAAATTCTGTTACTTGATGTTGCAATGCTATCAAATCGTCCCCTCAGGGGGCTCACCTTCTTTAGGTGAGTACGGGTGTCACAATCCCGAGGTGCCCTAGTGATCTTTTCCTTTTCCCACGGGGTTTACTGTCTTTGGTAAACACGGGCTCACAAACCCAGGGTACCCTAGTGATTCTTCTCTATTTTTGACCCTCTTTCTTGTCATTCAATTCATTCTTTCTTTCTCTTCCCGTCTAGACCACAGATATTAAAACAAATGTTTGGCGCAGTATAGCCGAAATCGGCTCTTGTGCCAATAACCCCCAAAATCACTCACTCACGCTATCAAATCGTAGCTTAATTCTCAAGCAATTTCATTATCAAAACAATTTTCCGTTGACACATCTAAGACTAATCATTCCAAAATCATGTAGTTTCTTCACAACCATTCTGAAAATCTTTATTGCGTTTCATTGTAGATGTGTTCATTGAAAGGCATATTTGCTTGTACTTGCTGCAATCATCATAAAATATCTTCCACCATGTACTCTTTGTACTTATTCCAAAAGGCTTGAGGATTAGAAAGACTGAAGATGAAATAAGTATTGCGTAAAGCTCCCTAATTTTATTCGGCGAGTGACATTGCATGGCTTCCTCCATAGTAATATCTAGTATATCTTCATAGTAATACCTCCTTGTAAAATATCTAGGTTCAGTATAAGTGAAAAATTCTATGCAAAATATGAATATTGTGGAATTAGGTTTAAAAAAATTCAAAATATTAAATATTTGATACATTAAAACTTTTTATAAAACAGTCATTTAATATTACCATAGAGCTTTCAATATCACACAATTTGCTAAAACTTTGTCATTTCTCTCTATAATAAGTGGGAAAAAATTTGTATTAAAATTTCTGGGATTATCGGAATAGAGAATTTCTTAGCCAACTTGGTGATATTTCTCAAAGTCTGAGTTTGACATTTAATAAATCTAATGTAATAAACACTTGACATTTAATAAAAAAAAAAACATTTAAAAAATTGCTTTTTGTAAAGATGTTACATTACACTATGTTTCAGTTATTTGTTACAAATGTTAGAAAATTTTTATTAAAATTTCCGTTATTGACAAAATGCATAATTTTGGCCAACTTGGCGGGGAGTAAGCAACATTCACGGTTTTACCCACGCAGCTCCCGTTCCCATAAGAATATGAGGATAAAATTTACCTTATGTTACTCACTAATAATGTAGCTTTCCATTGGTGAAAGAATTTTTTAAATTGGTCCAGCTGTTTCCAAGATTAGCTGGAGCTAACGGACAGACAGGCAAAAATTTAAAAATTAATTTTTTGATATAAGTACCGTATATACCTTTAAATGCATTTAGTAAAAAGCTGCCAATCTGAAATTACAAACAGACACTTCAATTTTATTTATTTGTATAGATATTTTAAGCATATAGTAATATTTCAAGCTTGTCGTGCTATAGATTTAAGTGTTTCTCTGAAAATCCAGATTTAAAATATGCATGCATATGAAGCACATTATGTTTAAAAATTAAAAATTGGTTCACGTTTATTTCTAAAAAATGACAAAGTGCTTTCCTTTTTCAGCATAGCTCAAGTAATCAAAGATGCTGGGTGTGACGTTCCATCCTATATTATGAGTCTTAAAACAAAAAAGTAAGATTTTTCTTAAATTATTTCCAGAAAATACATGCTTTCACTTAAAAACAGGTCACCAAGTTTTTTACCCCATTAATAGGATGCAACATTTATATATCATCATAAGTATTATATCATAGTTTTTTTCATTCATGGTGGAATACATTTATACAGTCAGACTCCAATATAACAAATTTTTCTCGTTCCCCAATTAAAATGAAGGCCAAAAACCCATTTAACAAATTATTTCAGCAGTTGGAAATTTTTTTATTAGTTTGTTTTTGAAAAATTGGATTTTTTTTTTCCAAATGACATCTTTTGTGTTCGGATCAGAAAAAGATTGTTCTTACAAGTTGAAAATTTCAACAAGAAAGGGACAAATTTCATCTAACCATTATGAGACTTACAGGTGCAGATGAGTTGTGAGAGTCTTAAGTAGGAAAAGAAAGTCCATCTTTATCTCATCCCAATCCAAAAAACGGGATATTTTAAGATTTTAATCATTGTGATAAATTTGATGACAGACCGCCTATCTGTACAACTAAAGTTAAGGAGCCAATGAAGAGAGTTTCTAATACTAAGGCTAATAATCTATAAAAACAGTTAAATTTTCTAGTGTTTTTCATTATTTGGAAGCTGAAAACATATTTTTTGCAGCAAGATGTAGAAAACACAGCATTTTCTTTTCTTCACAAAGTAAAAAAAAAAAACACTTTCAAATCAGAAATTAAAAAGGAAGTCAAACATGCATTAGTTAGTATTATAAAATTTTCAATTAACTGATGCATAATAATTAACTTATTGTACTTTTAGCTGTTGAATAAAAAGTGTGTAGTTTCTAACTATGGATATTTTCCATGTAATTGCTTGTAGAGATTTCAAAAGATTTCTAAATTCGTATTTTGTTTGGACCTCGATATAACAAATAACTCTGAATTAACAAACAAAATGATGGGTCCCCATGAATTCGTTAAATCAGGATCCAACTGTATATATATATATATTCCAAAAAGTCCAATTTGATTGAAAGCATATTTTTTTCATTCAAAGATTATGTCAAGAGACTCAGGAAATTTATTCATCCTTGAAATTCTGAACATATTCACTTGCACTGATCATTTAAATTCTTTTTTATCTTTATTATTCTGAAGTTTTACAATCACAATTAGTTCAGAAAAAAATGTTTATAGGTGCAAATAAGAAGCATTGTATATCTTCCTCCTTCTGAAATTCAAATTATTTGTGATAATTTGTTTAATGTGATAATTCTTCTCACTCTTTAACTTAAAGGATGTCTTGAGTAATTAAATATTAAGAACCAACTTATTAGCCCCTTTTTTTTCTTGTTAGGAAAATGTTCTGGTAATTATCAAAATCTGTGTAGTTTTAAAAATAACTCATTTACGGAAAAGATTGTTCAGGATATTGATCATAACAATGACTATTATCCCTCTAGAAGGGGGGGGGGGTTTAATTCAGTAAATATTAAAATACATCATTTTCACATTTATGAGAAAATTAGAATTTTAAAACATTGCATATTTATTAAATTTTTTCACGTTTTGTACCAAAACATAGAAAATAGGGCGAGGGGGTATAGTTTCTATCTGAAATGAGTGAAATATTGAACTATGTTTATGACCATTTTTCTATCTGAAAAAGATCTTAGTTTTTAGTATTCAATTTTGTGCAATAGTTTATGAAGACTTTAAAAAACATATTAAAATAAATGTTCATTTTTACAAAAAATTTTAGTGAAATCTTAATCATTTATAATAATTTGAATTTGTATATAAATATAAATTTTTGTTAAAATATTATTAACAATACACATTTATTTTTAGGAAGAGAAGGACTGAGTTTACAAGACCTATCCAGAGAGAGAAAATCTCAACTGCATCAACATATGATATAGAAAAACATATTAATAATAAAAAAAGGTATTTTATACTTACTAAAGAATAAGTCAATATGATAGAATGCAAGATTGTATTTAGAGTAATATTAAGCTTAAGTCTCTTTTAAAGTGAATCAATATATATACGTTAACAGTTTACTTGTAAGTAATTATATCCATATTTTAACCTCTTCATCCCTTTGGCCACATATACGAACATTTAGCTTTTTTATAATTACTGTCGATTATAAATACAACAAAAATTTGATAGTTTACAGAATCTCAATAAAAGCAAAACAATTTTGGTTTAGCTGCATGTGGGTGGTAATGGTTATTTCTGATGTACAGTTAGTAGTAATTCCTCCCTTTACCAGGAGGTGCATTGTTTCCTTCCTGTACAAATGTATTCTTTGTTTGAAGAGATAGCTTCCTGGCACCTGTGCTTTAGAGTGGTGGCCAGGAGCGAGAAATGCACACATGAGTCTTTACAATTTGATTTTAATATTTTTTAATGTTTCCTGTAAATAAATGTGCTGTCCTTAAAGAGTACGTCTGTTGGATGCAACTACAACAACATCATACATTCCACAACAGGGATGGCCAACCCACGGCATGCGTACTACCGTATGGCACAGTGGAGTTGTAATAGTGGTACACACAGATTTATTAAAAAACTTGAAAAGACAATAAATAACATTCTTTTCACAATTTTATTGAAATGCAGTTGTCTCGGACAAAAAAAACCCACAAAATTTACTTTAAATACTCTAGAGTTACAACAGAAAATTGTCATGTAGAGTTACTTCATTATTGTGTGCACAGGCTTTCCAAAGGAAGTGCGCTTGCGAGATTTTTGAGTTTGAGGGAGCATGCTTCAAAATATTTGGAAGAAAACAATGAATTGCCCAGTGAGTGATTTTTACTAAAGAATGAAGATTGCTTATGGGATTCAGCCCTTCTTACCAATATTATGGGACATTTAAATAATTGAAGATAACAGAGAAAATTGCATTTCTTCAAACATAGTTTGTCGTAGATCTTCTTTGTGAACAGAGCTTGCTTTTTTGTCTAGATTTTGGAGCCTAATAAGTTAGTATTTTTGTCTTATAGTATTTTTAAATTTTCAGACTTACATAAAAAATGTGATATTCTCTTAAAAACATTTTTTCAACTTATATATATATATTTGGTGTGTTGAGTGGCAAAGTAAAATGGCAGGATTATGTAAAATAAACTTCATTTCCCGAATTACTAAGTTTGAATATATATATTCCCCCTTCATCACGGTGGAATTCTGAGAAGATAGAAGAAAAACCAGAAGACATTTCTTCCAACCAATGAAATTCAACAGGAGATTCTAACAGCCAATAAGATGCAAGGATCAAGAATCCGATACTATGAGTAAGAATCATCCAATATTATGAATAAGGATGATCCGATATTATGAAAGTTCACCACATATAATATATATAATTTGTAGGAAAAGTTGGAAGTAGCATGCATAATTTTTTTTATCAGATAGTGGCACTTTTTCCATAAAGGTTGGCCACCCCTGTTCTACAACAACATATCACACAGTTAATGATATGAATAAAGTGTGAAGTAACTTTTTGGCAGTCAGTATTATTTGAATAAATCATTAATATTTGATTAAAATATCATACATTCAATATATTAAGTTTTAATAATTTCTAGAAAGATAACAAAACCTTCAAGAAATTACTAAATGTACACACTTGTGTGCAATTACTGTTTAAGATTATGTTTTTAGTTAAATACAATTGTAAGTATAATTTAATATTTTGAGTAAGCATATAGTGAAATCTATAAATTATGATTTTATGTGCCCAGGTTGCAACAAAAATGGAAAAGAAGAATTTAGCTAAGATCAAAGTTATTACGGAAAGGAAAAATAATGATAATTGAAGGTTTGGAAATATCTGATAAGGAAAGTAACTTATACAGACCATTTAGAATTGCGGAAGAATGTTCGGATTCTGATTAAAGTGTTCAATATTGTCGTCCAAAAAGTTCTGTATGTGAACAACCTCCTAATAAATCTAAAAGCTGGACCAAAGTTGATCCTAAAATCAGACTGAATGGTATAGGTCAAAAAACCTAAAAAAAATGGAATGGAAAAATCCTCCAAAATGTCGTAATAAAAATTGTATATGACAAGTACTCAATATATTTGTGAAGAATCTGTATGAAATCATTCCATTCATAAATTACCATTTAACATTCAGCAACCACAAATGTGAACATTTTTTTTTTTTTTGCTTTAAGAATTCCTATTAATATAAAATGAATAAATCGTTAAAGAAGAAAAAAAAATTGTCCCTAAAGAGGTTAAATGTAAAAGTTATAATTCAGAAATTTCCAAAACTGTGTTTAGCCTGAGGTCCACACTGACTTTTCTCCTTAACTTCTAAGATCTGATACATTGAATGAGGTATCTATGGCACAAGGGCATCAATTTATCAACAAATATGGTTCAAGAGTAGTAGATTTTTATCCAGTTGTCTAACAAAAATCGACATCTTTAATGCTGGATAATTTAATAAATGTTTCAGGATGCTTCTCAAATGTTTTTTAATCCAAAGGTTAAATTATAAATTATATGAAGAGCTTGTCATTCATAGCCTGACTATCAAGAAGATATCTTTACAGAAGCTGAAAATACCTTTAGATTTTTTAAGTGAATTAACTTGAATTGCAACACTACTGATGGTAGCAAAAACATGCATAAAAAAAAGATGTTGCTCTCAAATAAAAAAAGATGAAAGTGGTGTAAAACCGTTAATCATGCATTTCGTTATCCATCTACAGTCTTTGTGCAGAAAATACTGCTTAGATATGCGAAGTTTTAAAGCTAGTAATGTCAGCAGTTAATCATCAGTTCTGTGAGTTCATTAAAAAGATTTGAAAAAAAATGAGTGTTATCCTGGAATATGTTAGTTTAACTGTTGAAAAGTTCTGAGCAATAATCAAACTCTTAAATAAAAGGAAATATCCTCTAGCTGAGTTGCTAAACAATGAGTAATTATAGAAGGTATTTCATACAGATTTGACTAAATGTATGAATGATTTTAAATTTATATAGGGAGAAACCAATATAAGTGTTCAGACCTAGTAGAAGTCCTTCCTATGAAAAATTTGTTTTATTTTGATCCAGATTGTACAAAAAATGTTTCATGCATTTTAATACATACTAAAAATAGCAAATTGAAACTGTTATGAAGTTTTGAGTCCAGTTTTTGAAATTTTGTAGCAATTGCGAGATTTTTCAGAATCTTTTAAGCACCAATATCAAAACCTTTGCCCCAGAACTTTAAATAGAAATAACTAATTTGCAGAATATTTTAAAATTATTGCACAAATATGCCTCCTTTCATGCAGTTGCTTAGATTTCTGATAATTTCCACACACAACTGTAAACAATTGTCAGTGAAAAGTTATATACTAACTCTAAATTAAGATTAGTGACATATTTCACATAATGTAAGTTTTAAGTAAAAATCTCATATAATTTACTTACATTGAATCAAAATAAACAATAGAGGGCTTAATTGAAAGTTTGGACTAGTCTGGTATAGTTAGGAGACCCTCCTTTTATGTTGGTACAAAAGCAATTACAATTTGCATGTTCATTTCAATGTCCCTGATAATTACTCATTTATGTTATACAGAAAAGTACTTTTACATTTTTCTAATATTGAATACTAAGAATGTGTATTGTTTTTAGAGAGATGTTTAAATCTTTTGTCCTTTTTATTTCAGAAAAAAACAGCATTCAAAAAAGAAAATGAAGGATGCATCTTAGTTCCATGCATTTATTCTTATGTATATACTGCTGGAATAAAGATATGTATAAAGTAAAAATGAATAAAGTTTTGAGTCATTTTCCATCTGAATACTATCCATAATCAATAAATTAAGAAAAATGAGAAAAACCGCCAGCAGCTAAAGCCAAGTTTTCAGTTCCTGTTCCGGGCAGATAGGAGAAATTCCATACAGCAGGATTGTAGAGAACTAAAAAGAAAAGAACTGAAAACTATTAACTGCATTTTCATTACAAAAATAAATAATAAAAAAAGATTGAAATTTATTGATATGTTACTAGTTATAAAAGTAAATAACATGTCCTTATTTTCTTGAAGAACTAAATACTGTGTCAATCGCACCAACGCAAAATTGCTTTAAAGTTTTCATTTGCTTTTTTGTCCATTTTAAGGTAAATAAATCTGCTGCTTATTACAATTCATCCCTTCTGGTGATCTTCTAGGACCTAGTTTGTAACACTTCCTTCTCAAATTGGAGGTTTCATTACTTTTTTTACATGAAACATACTTGCTGCAGCATGATTTCCATTTTCTTTTCAAAACCATTGTATTTTGTTTCATTTCTCACAACCCATGTTTACTAGAAAAAACTGTATTTCAACTAAAGCTAATGCAATTTACTAAAAGCTTTGATGCTAACTTTAAAATCATGGCTTCAGATATCTGTAAAAAGAGAATATAGAACTCCTAATTTGGGTTGGAAGTATAACTCCACTCTGTTTGCAGAACTATCTGCAACTTTTTCAAGCATTCTGCACCAAACATTATTTCACTCATCAATTCAGTATTGTATCATTCGAAAGCTGGTCAATATGATTTGTCTTAATCCATGTTTCTTGTACCAATAACAAGATTGATGAGATGGTTGAAAAATAAAACAAATCAATCCTGAATTTTCAAAAAAAAATTGATCAGATATTAAATTATACATTAATAGATCTAAACCAGCTACTGTGAAACTAAGCTTTGTGAAAAATACTATTAATGAGTTTTTTTTATATTAATATATAAAAATATACAAATACCTATTTCTCCTTGTTCTAGTGTATCCTCCAACATATTACAAATATCATTGCAAGGTTTCTTTGGTTCAAATTGAATTTTATTATACCCCCACACTTGTGCAACCCACATCACGGTGATAGATGACATGGGATCAATCTAAAAACAAATGCAGAAATTTTAATAATTAAACTTATAACTTCTGAAATTAAGTCAAGTTAACATTGTTACAAGTTGAAAGTAATTTGGTGAATATGTATAGTATATTTTCAACCAATGTAACTCACTGTATTAGCCTAATTTAGGTTTTATTGCATCAAATTTTGTGCTTTATTAATTTGTTTTTATTTTACAAATACTTTGGGGGTAAAATAAAAGAAATACGAAACTAGTGTGTTTGAAAAAGTTAAATATGTATGAAGAAATGCAATTAAACACATAGGCAGAAAATTATAAAAATGTAAAATTTTAAATTTCTTGCAAAATTTATTAAATCCATAAAATAAATTTAATATAAAAATAGTTATCAATAAATTAGAAGTGTTTTTAAATCTTAGTAATTAATTTTATTTTAAATTATTTACCCTCTTAAACTTTTTCCCATGGTAGCGAGATGACATCAGCAACCAGTTGGATTCAGTCATTTGTACAACACCAGGCATGAAATAGGGACGTGCATAAAATTTCCGCATGAGTTTTTGCGTAGCCTTTCCACAGTTTTCCCTGTAGTATGCATTAATTTTTAGTTACAGTGTTTTGTGATCATGGGAAAATGTTTAAAATGTATGCAACAAAATTATGGATATGGAATGTAATTTATAACTCAATATGTTACAAATATATTTTTAAGATCAGAAAATTTACAATTAACAACTCCAAAATAATACTAAAAAATACGAATTACTAAGGAAAATGAACCATTAATTTATCCAAACTAGCCTATTCAAAAATGTAAAGGGAATTTTTTAAACTGCTTTCTCTCTCAATTTAATCTTGTGATTCACTTTTAAACAAAACAACAGTTCAAGATTTCTCAGCTACTTTCATGCACTCAATTCTATTAATATAAATTATATGCAGCAGTTTTTAAAATGCTATTCAGCAATTTCTCTGTATTTTAAAATCAGTTCCTTGTTATTTAAAGAATTGATAACAAATATTTTATAGTATAAAGTTCAACACTGGTTCTTAAAATTTTTTTACAGAACTTTTTCACTAACAAGGATATGATGAATAATGAAATTAGAATTTATCATCAGTTATATGCATAGTATTACATTCAGTTTAACTTTTTCTAATGCTATATACCACTTGAAAGATATCCATATATACCTGCATAAATATCTTAAAATCCTGCACCTTTAACACAGAAAAATAGGAACAAAATTTACGAGTCCATGCTGTACGCCAGGTATAAAAATGTGAGCTTTAAAAATTAAATAATGAGCATAGAGAAAAATTAGACTTCTACATATATCAAAATTTTTTTCATGTAAAAGAAATGACAATCCTCATGAAATTGATGGGTTGTAATTGAAGAAGTATGCTAATTTTTTTCCTAAAGCTTGGATTACTACATCAAATAAATTACTTTAAAACTTAAGTGCATTATACATGTACATTTCAGATTCAAAGTATAGGTGTTCGTTTATGCTGGATATTATGGTTCTTATACCACAGCTTCAGAATCATCGAAATTTCAACTGCATTTTTTTAAGATTGACTGCTTTTTAGTGTCATACTCAGGAGCTACACAAGAGGTATTGGTAAACAGACTTCGTAATTTTGAATCACAAGTGAAGAAGACACCTTGAATTTCTTTATCATACCAATGTGAGGGCGGCTCATTGGACAACATTCATCATTTACTCTACATGGTGGATCTTACAAGGGAAGGGCACGACTAAGGAAATTCATTTCGGGACGAGACTGTGCAATAGTAGTACTCCTTTAGGATGTTCAACCCTCAATGTAATTCTGCCGAATGGGCAGTCAATTTGGAGAAAATAGCCTTTGAAATTCATGCTTAGCTTTTATACAATTAAGTTTGAATTTCTACCAACAGTATAGCAGCATGGTCGGTAAAGTAACTGTTTACCATGCCACAGGCTTCGGTTCGAGTCATGCAATTGATTTCTTTGGTTTAAATTCATTTAATTATTTTTACAATTAAATAAATTTATTTAAAAAAGACATTAAATACTTTATATGATTATAAAATAATTAAATTATAATATAAGATATATATTTTTTAGTATATTAATTATAAAATAATTTTTTTATAAATAATTATTATAATATATTCTATGTATTATTATAATATTGTATATAATATTTTATTTATATAATATATTGTACTTCATACTATAAAAAATATTTGTAACTAATTTTATATAAAATATAATTCAATATTTACTTCAATAAATTTTTATAAATATAATTATTAATATATAAATTGTAAAATATATAAATATTTATATTTTTTATAAATATAATTAATAAATAATATTTGTAAAAATATATAATAAATATTTAATTATATTTTATATAAAAATTAGTTAAATATTTTTTATAATATGAAGTACAATGTATTATATAAATAAAATATTATATACAATATTATAATAATACATAAAATATATTATAATTATTTATAAAAAAGTTATTTTATAATCATATAAAGTATTTAATGTCTTTTTTAAATAAATGAATTTAAACCAAAAAAAATTGATCGCGTGACTCGAACCGAAGCTTGTGGCATGGTAAACAGTTACTTTACCTACCACGCTGCTGTGTCGTAGGTAGAAATTCAAACTTAATTGTATAAAAGCTAAACATGAATTTTGAAGGCTATTTTCTGTGAATTGACTGCCCAATCGGTGAAATTACATTGAGAGTTGAACATCCTAAAAGAGTACTACTATTGCACAAAGTCTCGTCCGGAAATGAATTTCCTTAGTCGTGCCCTCCCCTTGTTAGTGCCACCCAGATCCTAACTGACAGAAATACTATCGGCCACAAGTTTACAGCACTTGTATTTATGTGAGAATAAACTTCCATGCTAATCAATTAATATCATGATTTTTTTCGAAGTTGACTACATAAGTGTTGATAAAATATATTACCAATTCTGTGCTATCTAAAAATTGATCACAAAATGTTAAATAATGAGTTCTCAAAAAAAAAATTAAGTAAAATTTTACAACTGAAGAACATTTTATTAAACTGAATGTAAGATATTTGGGAGCTATGCATTCAAATCAGAGCTGAGTTAAAAATGTGGTTCTAAAAAGATATATGTCTGATACTTTAATAGAACACTGTTTTAAAAAATATATATATAACTTATAATGTTATAAGAACATTATTTTATTGGGAAAAAAGTAATATTCTGTACAGGTAATTGTTTGTTTAAAGGTTAAATAAGTAGTTAATCAAAGGTAAATTTCCAAATTTAAATAGAAACAACTTATTGAAACTTTATATATATATCACAAGATAAAGCCTTTACAATATGTAATTTGTATTCATTATTCAATTTTTTACAACTTATAAAAATGTTCACCTTACAATATTTGAGGGAGATTTCATATTTCCTTTTTTTCAGATTTCATCAGCAAACAAATCATAATATCTACTAAAATGTGCCTTATTTTATGCCTAGTTTTTTCAATGAGAAAGTGTGTTTAATTTTTAAGGGCTATCTTTAAAAAAGGTTTAACAGTAAATCATACATCTGATATTAAAAAGGACCATTCCAAAGTTACAATATTGCTGGCTCTTTAAAAGACAAGTACCAGATTACTATCAATAAGCTCAGATAAATAGTGAAATTTTGTCAGTTTAACAAAATTGTTTAATTTATTAAAAAAAATCTGCTGCAAAAATGACATTTGATTATTCCTACACAGCGAAAGTATCATAAAAGATAAGTTACATATAAATTAAAATTGGATGTGGGAATGCCTATCAGGAAATAATATATTTTGCATAACAATGTTTTTAATCCTTTTGTCAATTATAATTTTAATACAAAATTTTTTTACCTGTTCTGAATTTTTTTAAAAGAAGAATCTACTATTAATATACTTCTTTTGTTCATGTTTAAGTAATAATTGCATAAAATAATGTAAACTACTTCTTAATTTATCATTTTTTTAAAATTCTTAATACAATGAATTAGTGTGGGACAGGGATTGGGATTCAGGTTGTTTAATTACTAATTCACACTAGTGAATTAGTAATAAACAACCTGAATCCCAACTAATTGATTAAATTAGTTTCTTCTTCTTAACATATTTCACTTGCTAAATCAATAAATTATTCGGAAAAAAAGTCAAAGAATCTAGATTTAATTTACAAATGAAAAATTCAATTACAGAGATTTTACATAAAGTAGAATTTTTGTATAATCTCCAAAAATTTGAAGCAAAATCTACAAATTTGAATAAACAGGTCAACTTGCTGCGTTAGACTTGCGTTATACTCTTGTATATTAATATAAGAGTATAACGTATACTCTTTTATATATTAATTTAGAGCTTTAACGAGTATAATTCATCAAAAAATACAGTAAAATTCATTAATTTATTTTTTTCTCAGAACTTAATCATTCTTTCTGAAAAAACTAATCTATTTTTCAAAAAAAAAAATTCAAACTGTGGGAATATTAGCAGAAAATTTTCTCACACTAAGTGCTATAGTAATTATAGGATCATGAATGAAATGTTTCAGTTACTAATGAGAAATAGTAAGGAAAAATTAACCTACTCAATTTTTAACTATATATGCTTTCAGCAACCTTAGAACATACTAAAAATTCAGATAAAATGTTTACATTGAAGGAAATATTTGATCTATGTTAATAAATAAGATGTGCAGAAATTTTAATCAGTGGTATATATATATGGATGGGATTTGGGGATTCAACTCCCATACACCAACAGATTTTTAATTTTTGCATAAAGATTATGCTAGAGGACTTTCATCTATGTTTTTAGTAAGCATAACCTTCTGTGCCCTATGAAAGAAGTTTGTATGTCACTCTCTCTAATCTACCATTATAATAATAGAATATGAAAACAAATTAAAACTAAAGAATAAAAACCTACAATTAAGGATTTAATGTTATACTTTCTATCTCTTGGTGTACAACAGTTTCATTCAGTCCATTTATAGAGTCGTATAATTATTGAGTCACAGTTTTCTATAAAATCAACCCAAATCTTAACAGAAATCGATTATGTATTGAATGTAATTTATGTATTTAAGAAAATTATGTTAACATAAGGAATTGATCAACTTTGAAGATTCTCCCATAATTAAATGATTATTAATTTTCCAGGAACTGAAATAAAAAATTTAATTAATTGCTTGATAATATACATCTTTCATTTTTTTTTATTTCAGAATTCTTTATACATGCTCTTGAAAAGTGAATCAAAAATATAATTTATGCTTACCAATGACCATACCACTTTAGTTTTACATCCTTCTGAGCAGCCAGTTTCGTAAATAGTTGATGGTGATTTCCAACTCGAAGATTTGATTGGAACATGCAAACATCATCTTTCAAGTAATAAAATTCCTGCACATAAAATAAAGAAACAAATTAAAGATTAAAAAAACTCAATATAGACCCTAGTTGTAAAATAACATACAGTAATGGTTTCATTACAATAAAATAGAAGTTTTATCAGAAATAAATAATAAAAAAATAAAAAAAATAATTTTTATAAAAAGAAACTGAAATGTCAGATGTCCTAAAATCACTGTATCGCTGTTTTCTATAATTTTTTTTAAAATTTCTTTAAAATATTCGTACATAAATTCAAAATATTCATTTTAAGTTATTTGTAAAATAAAATGAGATGTTGGCTTAATCATGATTCAACTCTATTAGTCATTTTATATAATAATTTTTTTAACTTTTTTTTTTTTGGAGGCTACAAAAAGAAATTTTTATATTCATCCATTCCTTTTTTGTCAAACATTTGCAGCATTATTTTTGCAAAACACTTTTATTTAAATATGTTTGGAAACAGTTTTTCATTAGTTTATAATGTTGTTTATTAACAAAAGCTGACAATAACTGCTAATTATGTAAAAAAGAATAGGTTTGCGATGTTCTAACAAAAAAAATTTGTAACCTGGCAACAAGTTGGCTTGGAATAAAGACAATCGTTTCATTCCTTAAGCAAACAGTGCTTAATTTTTTTATTAAAAATAATATTTCTCATCAATAAATGTTTATATTTTACTATTCTATCAAACCTGAAGGCTGCTAAGATATTACCTTATATAAAAAAATTTACATGATTTTTAAAATTTTAATTTTTATAGTGAGGGAAAAAAATTCCACTTATCTTTCCAACTTGAAAGAATATTACATAAAAATATTTCTTTTCTAATAAACTAGAATTCAATTTTTTATTATTTATTATTATTCAAAAAAAAATTAAAAATTGTAACTAATTCCCAATTTCTAACTTTTGATTTTAGTAAAAAATATATCAGAAAAGATAATGTTTCACTAGTATGTCACCAGCACATGCACGGTAGAAAAATCTTGTGTAAGCCATCATTAATTAAAATAATTGCATAATTTGAAATAAAACAAAAAAATTTGTTTACTTCTACATGTTTCTAATTTTATATATTCGTCTAATGTTTAATTTGTATTAAACATGATTACAACAATTCTGGAATTAATCTATTTTAAAAGTAATTCAAAGATATAGAAAGCAGTATTTTTTAATATAAACTTCCTTTTAAAATACAATTAATAATTACTTATCCCTTTTTCTTTGTTGACATTAAACGTTAAAAACTTAGTTCATCTTTATACATCAATCATAGCTGATATACATATTAATAAAATTTTTATTAAAAAAATCAGCACACACTAAAAGATGAAGTAACAAAACATTAAATCACAAATTAAACATTAAATTTAAAAATATATATATATATGTGTAAACCAAAACATTCTTCATAGAAATTAAAGATATTTTGAAGTCTAATAATAGCCAAGAGTTTTAATCATAATTTTGAAATAAATCATTGTAAAATAGAATACTAAATCACTACATGGCATAATAAAGAAATCTGAAAATGAAGTGACAGCCTTAAAAAACTCAAGTATATCATCTTTACATCCAAACACTCTTGGATCCTGTATAGTGGTTAGCGATGCTGACTGCTGTGCCGTTGGGCCTGGGTTCAAATCCCGGAGAAGGGATGGATGCATAGTGCCTTGCCAGCATGGGGAAACTTTAAATAGCCCTTGAGCCCCAAGTCTTCTTGTGAGGTTGGTGGAAGGGGAAGAGAGGTGGGAAGCCCCTGACAACTCTCAGGGTGTTCTCCCTCAAAATTGGGGAGGAACCGAGCCAAATCATACTGTCACCTGTATGGTGCTCAAAGCTACGGCTAACGACAGGCGTACAATATAGCCCAATGTCATGATGAATTTCGTAAGCCTTGATCTGATTACATCAGACAGGTGGCAGCAACAACAACAACTAAATACCTTGTCAACATCAATGCAATAAAAAAATGATAATACATTTAAAAAAAACTGAAAACTGTAAAAACACTAAAATGTAATTTTAAAAAACCTATTATAAAGAATAGCACATAGTATGAACTTACATCTGTCAGGTTCAGAATTGTAAAACTTTTCTGCATAATAGGCCATTCACTCATTGCATCTCTCACAATGACTGGCACATTCCTTTGCATGTAAAGCTGAGATATTTCTTCAGTAGAAGTGTGGTTTAAAAAGTCCACATCGAATACATCTTCACATGCCTTAAAAGAAAAATATTTTAGATATAGAGATATTCAATAGAATTTAACCCATTTGTTTGAAACCCTCACCCCCAGTAAAAAAAATTTAAAATCAGATATGAAAGTATAGAGAATGAATAAGCACAATACATTGAATTTAATAAAAACTTTTGATACTTAAGCATTATACCATCAACCAATTTCTTCACATCAAAAGACATAGCCAAATTGCAAAATATGCACCTAATAATGAAAAATCATTCCCCGACACATGTCCCAAAACAATACCAATAATGATAGAATTTGGCAACATCTTTTTAAGTGGCAAAATTGATTGACAATATAATAGGTAAGAATCAAATTTTCTCATATTGCAATTGAATGAAAATATATCAATAGATAAGAAACAATCATTTAATCTATGTACAGAAAAACAATCAATATACTAAACCTAATTTAACTTTGTGTTGATTTCTTCTTCCACAATCACAACTAACAATAGCAGTAAAAGAAACCAGTGAGATAGTTTTGTTATCCTTACACTATAAGGAAATGTGAGGGCTATTGATGACAGGCCTCGTAATTTTGAGTCATAGTCAAGCAACACTTGAGTTGACTCCCCTTCTCCAAATTACCAAACCACCTCAATGAGAGAACTTTGAGCTTGACAGATTTAACATACATCAGCCTCCCTACACAATGGGTCTTTGGTGTCACTAGGACTCGAACCCATGACTCATTGGCCATGAGTACATGGACCTTGGCCACTAGGCAACCCTACTTTATGATAAATTTTGTTGTCTGTTTTTTGTATTATCGTTATACCTGTACTGGAGATAACGAATTTGAATGTAATTTGTTAACTAACAACTAGGCTACCGCAGCCTAGTGAAAGTACCAAATAATAAGCCTAAAGGGAAAGAAATGTATAGCAACTTCATTTTCCACACATTATAACAAGCAAGGATAGGAGTAAAAGGGCTTGATAACTAGCATACAAGTAATTCCGTTTCAACCCAGTTGAATAACATGCAGCAGTGGCATAGCTAACATCAAATCAATGATACAGAGGCCTCCAAGCTACAGAGGCCCAACGTGTAATGACAGTCCCCCTAACAGGGTTCTCATATCTAAAAAAGGCCCCGAAGAAATTTTGATACAGGGTTCCCACAAAACTAGCTATGCCTGTGACATGCAGCAAGGCTTGTATCTGCAGACCAGTACATGTCAGTGACTCAAAAGCCTAGATGATTTAGTGCCAGAGAATATTAGGGCCCCTCTGCAAAGTCAGGTTTTAGGCTCCAAGTCGGATCTCACAAAGGTTTGCAACTAGGCGTCAGTTAGGCTTTGCGCCCCCTTGAACCCTGCCCCTCCCCCCCTTCTGCAATGAAGGAAGGGGGAGATTATGCCACTAACTTAATTTCTTTATTTTGTTGATTTGGTGAGAACTAGCATAATACATAAATTGGTTAAAAAACTGTAAATTTTTCCTTCTATTCAACAAACATAGGTTAAATTCTTAAAAAAGCAGTTTGCATATTTAGGTCAAATTAAAATTCTCCATTTCACCACTTATGGCAGCAGGAAAAACTAAATAAGTTATTTGATTTTTGAAACAATTTGTCATTTTATCATTTCAAGTAACATAAAAGACACACGCTGCAAACATTTAAAAATATTTCAGAGTATATTTTGAGAAAAGAAAGTGACAAAAAATAGTTTATATAATTCTTTCAATGTCATTTTTTTTTTTTTTAATTATTTTTCTTTCTTCAAAAGTACATCAAATGCATAAAAAAATTCTTTAAAATCAAAAGCTATTTTGCTGTAAGATTTTGAATAAAATAGAAATAAAAGGTAATCCAACTAATTTCTATAGTTTATTATATTAATTTTTTATTTGTATTTATTTAGGTCATTTTTATTTTCCTTTGAGTATTTATTTATTTGCCTGAATATAAACTAAAAGTCTATGATGCAAAAATAAATTTAATGCTTATTTTATATAAAATAGCAGAATAAAAATGGTTATAGGATTCATCATTCTAAATTAGAAAAATATATATAGTATCACATTTAAAGGAAAAGAGTACCTAGTATTATGCATTCTACTATAAGAATACTGGTGAATATATAATACTATTTGATTTAGCTATGAATGACACTTAAAAAAAACTTATTAAAAAATATGAGAAAAATAAATGATTGACACATTTTTTCATCCAGACAAAATTTAAAAGACTGATGAACAAAAATGAAAATTTATCTTAAATTTAAAAGCTTTTCTCATAATTTCTATATTAATCAAATATATTTTTAAGCAACTAAAACTTTGGGATTACTGTTTACTATGAATTATGTGAAAATAGTTCAAAATCAAACACTTCTGTAGCACAAAGAATTATAATTTCATAGATTTCTAAGAAATATTTGTAAACAATGAAATATTAGCAAATAATTCAGCATTTTTGAATGCTCAGATTAAGTGTCTGTGATGAAGTGTCAAGTCAGAATTATCTTCAAAGAAACCACAGAAAGTTATGTTTATAAAACAAAAACATAATGAAACAGATATGAAATCAGAAAGTAATTTAGTGTACGGAAGATAAGGCATAAAACATTTTAATAACAGAGAGAAGATATTTTATACATAAGCATTAAATAAAGTAACAACAATAAAGAATCAAGATAAAGATATAAACCTGATCTATAAAAATTATTTCAAGCCATATTTTAATTGATTAACATCTTAAAAAATAAATTCAAGATTAAAGTTAACTCATTTGTTTTTAAAAGATTACATAAATACATCATTAAAGAAATATAAATTGGTAATGTAGATAAAAAATGCAACTTATGTGATACTTAAAAATTAAATTCATAATTAAGATTGAATTTAAAAATGAATTGAAACACAAGATAAACATAATTATTTAAATATTTAGCAAATTATAGGTAAAAAAAATCTTTATACACAAAAACCTCCTGTCAAATTATGACTTTTCAACAATGCAATGACAATAAAACATTATTTTGATGAAGTTTTAACTAAATAACTCTTTTCTAAAGTTGTTATTGAATATGTAAAATAATTATGAGAGAACAAAACAAAATTAATACATAATACATAAAAAGCTTAATTACATATAAAAACTGGAGGGGGGGGGACCCTAGTTAAGAATTTCCACTGAATTTCAAATATATAATGTAAGGAATTTTGATAGAACAAACCATTTCCTTTATGTCTAATACAGTTAATACATTTTACAACAATATTCTATGATTTTTATGTTAGGATATTTAACATAATAATAAGATAAAATTAAATATTGTTGGGATTAAATTAAATTAAATATTGTAGTAAAAAAGAAACTCACTTGACAATCAATAGTATAGACTTGTTCATCCAAATAAAAGGGGTTTTCCATTATACAGCTTTCAGAATACAGCTCAGTCCAATCCCACACATGAAGTACCTTTAAATACATACATCTATAAATTATTTCCAAACTTACATGAATGAAAAGTATTTTAATCTTTTCAAAATTCATAACTTTAGTATATTAAAGAAAAATTTAATAATGAAATGGTAAATTTAACTTAAATAGGACTTAACCAAAAATATTTCAAATATCAAATTCAATTTGAGAATTTTTTTAAGTTTAAATATTTTAATGTGACATATAATTTAATATTTCTGAAACTAACATATATGATAACTATTCATATAAATAAATTTATTATTATTTAAATCAAACCATAATATGTCGTCCCCAATAGCCACATCTCATAAAGAACTTATTTTAGTAAAACTAATTTAATATTATAATAATTTAATTTTCATATCTAAATTTTTTTAAACAGTTAAATAATCTCAATAAAAACATTTCTAAAAAAATATATCCAAACCTTAAACATAAAATGTCTCCCATGCGAAAGTATTGATCGTGAAATGGTGTCAGATGCGAGAGTGTAAGAAAGAGCAAGACAACATATGCCGATCTTGAGGATCATCAGGAAAGTTTTCCTCCATTCTTCGATCTGAATAGGTTGAAGCAATGGTCTTGCTTTCTCAACGATTTCTTCATGAGTAAGACCTGCAGCCAAACAATATTCATATACGGAGCGAATTTCACTATTTATTTCGGATACAACATGATGATTCGCGTTCTTAGACCGGAGTTTATTGTCAGGCCGCATGACGATGACAGATGAAACGAAAGACAGACGACAACCATCAGCGAAGCCGAAAACGAAAACAAAAAGTGTGGTAGGTGTTGCCAAATACATTGAACAAATAGTTTTGATATATCAAAAGTAAAACTTTGTAGTAGCTTTACTTATTTTTTAATGGTAATTCTGGTGAGAACTTTCTTTTCATATCATCATTAGATAGCTTTTAATAAATTATTATGTTATCATGATGCGAAATTATTGCAAAATCCTTTCAAAAGTAACATTGTACAGAATAAGTTATGAATTAAGTCGTGAGACTTCAATAACAAATTAAAGATATTTTGATATCTTAATATTGGTAATATATCTTCATACTGGTTGAATAAAATTTAAAACATGCCTCATATAAATCTGACATTTCATTATTGTTAAAAGTCCAAAATTAATAGAAAAGAAAAATATTCCGGATTTTTTCGTTTTTATATTCATTTCATTATCGATGTTATTATAACTTTTTTGGGCCATAGATTATATACAGACAACAAGGAAAACTGTGTAGTTTAATGATTAATGAAAAGCATGATAGTGGCATTTAAATTAAATTTGTATTCCAAATTAATATCGTAGTTGCAAGGTCGTCATAACAGGGCGCTGGCATGAAACTGAATTTCATAACGTTGCGCTATTGACAGTATTAATTAACTTTGTCTAAAAAATAATTACATTTCTACAACGTAAAAACAATCTAATTTCTACAACGTATGCAATTTTTTTACAAATTTCTATCTATTTCCTTGGATTTAAATTCAAAACAAAAAAGTAGAGCTATTTTTCAAGTAGATTGGTACATTGTATACCTTTCTCAACGCTGCCAAGTTAAACTGAGATGGAGTATTGAAGAAATTCTTTAAATAATTTATCTAACTTTAATCTATGAAACTCAGACAAAAATAATTACAGAATCGGAAAGATCATTTTTTTAATGTATCTTACCCATCAAAAAGGAATCCGCTACTAAAACAATAAGAGAAAAATATTATCTAGAAATGCAATATATTTTCGATTAAAAAAATAATTTTACAATAAAATGAAGTAATTTTTTAAAGAAATTTTCTAATTTTAAGCCTACGAGTAATTTAAATATACCTCATTTTATCACCAGTAATCTAAACACACACTACGACATGTGTCCTTAAATTTAATTACAAATAGAATCTGTTAATTTTATTTGAATTTAATTATTGATTTTTTCAAAATCAAGTTTCTAAAGATGATCTGAGCAATTAAAAAAAAAATAGATTCTTACGTAGAAGATATTCAATGTCCAGCAAAAAATTATCATTATTTGATAAAACTTTCTTTTTGATTACAAATGCGTTTTTAGTCTTAAGTATTTTATTGATTAATACAAATATTTAAATGCCTTTTGAAGTTTTTAATAAACAATTAAATTTTCTTCTAATATGTTAGAGAAATACATCCCTTGTCTTCAAAATATTTCAAATAAATTATATATTCCTTAAGTTTTTCAAAAATAGTCAAAATTTTAATTAAACATTTAATAACTTTGTCATTTATGAAGATAATCTCACTAAACCTTTTTTTTCGTGTGTAGAACAATGTTAGCCAAAATCTGCATGAAGATTGAAAAAATTGCTTAAAAATTACGGATTTAAAAAATTGTGTTTTTAGTCTAATACCATTTTGCGAGAATTAATTCAGCTAAACCAGGGATGGCGAACAGCGTTCATGAGTTGAACAGGCTGAGAAACCTGTCCAGCGATAACAAAAATAAAAAAATAAATTAAATGTAAAAAAACTTTTTAAGAACAAGCTTTTATTTAAACGCGCTAAAAAGAATAAAATAAACTTTTCCTTAAAACTTTTTTTACTATCAACTTATACGTCATTACACAATTTATATGATATAAAGCTTGTCGCGAGATTTACCTGTGTAGATAAACAAGTAAATAAATAACTTGACCTGATTGATTTTGTTTTAAAAATTCAAACTAAGTAAATATGAGTACTTAAATATTGCGACAAGCTTTTATATCATATAAATTGTGTAATGACGTTATAAGTTGATAGTAAAAAAATTTTAAAGAAAAGTTTATTTATTCTTTTTAGCGCGTTTAAATAAAAGCTTGTTCTTAAAAGTTTATAATTTATCTATAAAAAAATTCGCCTTGAATTTTTAATGCATCGAATCCAGCCGTGTTTATTGGAATTTGGAAAATGCATTTACTACGCATAAAATATTAAAGTGTTCGAAGTAGCTCAGTGGTTATGATGACAGGCTCGTGGCTGGCAATGTTTGAGTCAAGCTGCATGTTCAAATCCTGATTTCACTTAAATCGCATTTTGATGCACGTTAATTTGTATTCCAAATTAATATCGTAGTTGCAAGGTCGTCATAACAGGGCGCTGCGTGAAATATTTTATCTATAAAAAAATTCGCCTTGAATTTTTAATGCATCGAATCCAGCCGTGTTTATTGGAATTTGAAAATACGTTTACTGCTCATAAAATATTAAAGTGTTCGAAGTAGCTCAGTGGTTATGATGACAGACTCGTGGCTGGCAATGTTTGAGTCAAGCTGAATGTTCAAAACCTGATTTCACTTAAATCCCATTTTGATGCACGTGAAGTGGCGCATACCCCACAGCACAGAACCCGTGACTTTCGGGTTCCGCAAGCACATCATATACCGGTGGACCAAAAAGATCACTTTATTCTGGAGGCTGTTACTTGATTATGTACAGATGATACTTCTACTTACGCTAAAGGCCCATTTACATCAAGGCAGATAGATGTCCTGTGTCTAGGAAAGGAGTTATTTATTAACAATCATACAATCACAGTAAGCAGTCAGCAGTAGGCAGCGAGTGACGAATCAGAGATCATTGCGTAAGGGTGTCTCAAACTGTGTTCCACGGAACCCTGGTGTTCCACCAGGCATACCGAGGGGTTCCACAAGTCACAATATGAAAATCGAGAAGAAATAAATATGTATGCAAAATAGATTCAAGCTCTCTATAAAGTTTGTGTAGTTGCAAGTATCTAAAACTCATCCTATTCATTAAAACTGAAAATTTTATTTATATATTATAATTTTATTTTGCAACACTTTTTATATTTTTATTATAATATAATAAAAGAATATTAAAACGTAGGACCGTGGGTAGCCTAGTGGTTAGAGCATCGGACACCAGACCGGAAGACCTGGGTTCGATTCCCGATGCCTCCGAGTATACACGGAGTACGTGCTCGTTAAATCAGTGGATCCGAATGGTGTCACCATCTTTCGTAAGCAAAATCGTACTGTCACCTTCATGGGCTCAAAGCTTAGGCTAACGACTGTGTATCTCTAGCCCGTTGCCATGATGAATTTCGTGGGCCTCGATCTGACTACGTCAGACAGGTGGAATAAGCAACAACATATTAAAACATTTTATCTTTATATATATACTTCCTACTAGATTGTGAATATTTTATTCTTTAATACCTCGGGCTCAACGAGATACTTTTATACGACTTAAGTAGCACAATGTCTTGCAAAGCTAAATAGTTTCTTAATAGAAAATGCCCCTTTTTATATTTGTAGAAAACAATGCATATAATGATGGAAAGGGAACAACATATCAACAGAATTGATTTTAAAATCTAAATTTAAGCAAGAACAGCTTCTAAATTTTAGGTTGCAAATTCATTTCTCACACAGCTATAAGCATTTTAATACCATTCAGAATATTATGTTTAAGTGAAATATATTTTTTAACGTATAGCTCAAAAGCAAAGTATTAAAACAAATTACGCTCAGAAAAAGTAATGCGATTGCATTAAATCTCTACAGATTTACACTTCAACAGCTCGTGTGAAAAAAAGCAAGCACGTATCACAGTTACTAAATATAATGCATGGATAGGTGATACTTGAATCATAAATTAGTATTATTAATGAATAAATTATATTAAGAAAATTAGATTAGAATTTTTTACTATAACAAATGCAATATTTTTTTTTAAATTGCCTTTACATAAAGTGCCTATAACATGTTGATCTACTTTAAGTATTATTTTGATATATATTCTTCGAAGTATGTGTTTGGAATGGGGTTCCACGAAAAAGCCCTTTCTAGTCCTAAGGGCAGTGTTCTAAAACACTTTCTAATTCTTGGGGTTCCACGAAAACACCTTCAAGTTCTAAGGGTTCCATGAGTTGAAAAAGTCTGAAGACAATTGGTGTAAATGAATATGATTGACTTCATCTTCGCCTCTCACTGCTTACATTTTGGTGTGAGGATGAAGAGAGCTTTTGAGCCCAAAGCATACAAGTTTATGTGGACGTGGAAAATAGGATATCAATTTTTCGGATGCAATGTCGTCATCTGACCACAGTTTAAAATAAAAATTAGCTGTAGTTGTTGGACCTTTATGTAGAGAGAAATTCGTAACATTTATTACAATAGCAAACAAAAAAAGTATAAATAATGAAAGTCAATTGTTCCAAAATCATCAAGTGACCGCGGTAGCCTAGTGGTCAAGTTTACGGACTCGGGGCTGGCGTGTCATGAGCCTGCCGCGCAGAGTGGGTTGATGCACGTTAAATATGTCAAGGCTCAAACGTGCTCCTGTTGGAGTGGTGTGGAAGTTAGGAGAGGGGTTCCACCTCAGATGTCATCCTCGTCACTTGACCATGGTTCAAAATTACGAGTCCGTCGCCAAAAGCTCTCGAGTAGCTGAATAGTGTGACGTTAATATTCACTCACTCTCTTACACCAAATCATCAACTGCTGGTAGCATGTGCATTAAGTGCAAAGCAAAACAATTATGTTACTGGAAAAATTATTGTAAATTGAAAAGTGTTCTAAGAATTTTAATTATTGAAATGAGCAAGGACCAAGTCACATTTATTTACAATTATGGCCAAGCTGTTACAAAAGTTACTACTACTACAGGAGTCAGATTTCATATCGAAATTTATCCTACGTTATATGAATTATTTCCAGGTAAAATACATTACCTGAGACTTCGAAGAGCCAATAGAAATAACTACAACCATAAAGTTTCATTGATTTTAAGTGCTCCAGGGATTACAGATAAGGTAGAGAGAACACTTGTTTTTTATCGGGGAACTACTTTGCTCAATCTAAACATTTCATTTAAAGAGGTATCAAAATTGCGTCTAAATCACAGTGAATCTATTTTCTGCGAATTAACTACTGAAAAGTTAATCGAAGTTGAAAATGATTTATTGCAAAGTTAAAAAGAGAGGAAGTCGAAAAAATAAACAAGTCATAGGCCATGCATTGTATGTAAACAAGCTTATGTCATGTATTTTCTGAAGGAATTGGAACTATGAAGATTTTTATTTCAAATGGACTATATACTGGATATTATCTGTCGCAGAAGAGATAAACATAATATGTAATAAATATGATAGTGAAACTTTCAAACTGACAAAGAACTTTGTTCAAGTATTTTTTTTCTGGTTTTATATGAGTAACTGACAAAATCTTTTACTCATATACTTTATTTTATGATTCATTTACTTAAAGTGGAAATAAAGATTTATAAAGGAAAAAGAAAATAGTTTGAATTCCTTAATTCTACTCCAATTTTCCTGTGCTATCACTCATCTTCGATTTGCAACATTTCTATTATTTTCAGCTAAGAATTTAAAGAATCTCGATGATCATCTAAAAGGTAAGTAATCTTTTTCTAATTCTATTATATATTTGTGATTAAAAAACGTATAAAAAGTTAATCTCACCAAATGGGCGTAATAAAATGAGTGTAGAAGTGAAGCATAAATAGTGAAAGGAACAGAAGTGTACATAAAAAAATATTATATAAATTAAGGGAACATGGTACAATTTAAGCAAACATTTTTGATTTAAGGATTTTCAATTTTTTTTGGTTGCCTCCTATGTGTGTACACTATGTAAAACAGCTTTTGTGCTCAAAAATTCTTAAAAAGCTAGCCATTTTTTTAAGGAAAAAAAATTAAATTTGTGAAGTGATTTTAAAAGGCTACTCATCCTACAAAAGTTTACATACACGCATGAAATTTGATTAATAAGTACGTCAAACTATGCATAACAAAAGTTGGTGTGGGTTTTGCGATAACATGATTGGTATTCGTACAATACTTCTTTTTATGAATTCTTATTGAAAATTCCTTACAAAAATGTACAAATTTTGAGTTCAATTATTTTTAAAAAAATAAGTATTGCTTTGATTCAAAACTGCATACCAACTTTTGTTACATGTACTGTTAGTATTAAATAAGAAAATTCAAAGCTTTAGGCACAATAGAAAAAAAATCTTAGCATTTTAAATGAAGACAAACTAGTTATTTTATCTTTCCGAAATTAGCAAGTTTAAAGCTTTGATTTGGCATAGGGATGTGAATAAAAACGAACACAAAAGCCATCATAATTATGTGTTTTTTAAGTTAAGAGCTTTCGAATTTTGTCAGGTTATAGAAAAGTGTATAAAGAATAATTTGAGTTAAAAAAAATTAAATTTGATTTTCTGACTGATTTTTGTTAATTGAATCGTACTGTGTCTCTTTAACATTAAAAAGAAATCCTAGGCGCAATGTGCTTAACGAAATTAATCTAATTTATTTAAATTGTAATCCACGTGGAAATAACTATGCAGAGATTTCGATGTTATATTTAGTTATGAATCTTTCATAATAAGAGTTAATTTATTTTTATTTCATGCTTTTCAGCTTTAGACATTTAAAATAAAATTTTTATTACAATTTTAATTTAAATTTCCAAAATCAATTTATAACTGTACTAATAATGAAAAAATTCGAAATCTGTTATCCTCAGATGGGATTTGTTGCATCGAATTTAGTTACTTTAAAGTTTAAAAATATAATTTTCTTTAGAATCATTTCATGAACGAAATCTAAATTTTATTAGGTTTAACATAAAATAATTTGTTTGCGAGATTGTTCTCTGTTGTAAGCAAAGTTTTCGAGAAAAACAATTTACCGAATAATTTTTAGAAGATTAACAGCTTACAAAAAATCAAGACGTTTTTGAATTGATGCAATCGTTGAAATGAAACATGTTTAAATAATATTTTTTCTTAAGATTTCCGTTTTTAATTGCTTGTAAAAAATTTTATTGCTGAACAATATGCGCAAATTTTTACTCGTTTAAATATAGTGATTGAATACAAAGATTTTCTAATCCTTTGAGTGACTTTAGAATACTCTATTTGTAAAATATTTGTAACAAGACATTTGTTTTTGTACCAAGAATTAAATGAAAGAAAACATATTAAGGATAGAGAGATAAATCATTGTTTAAAATTTTGATATGTACATAAATAAAAGACTGAAATTGAAATATTAAGTTTTTCTCGCAGATGAAGTTCAACTATGAAGCATACTCCAATTTTCTTTTTTGAATGGCTATAATGTACAACTTAATACTGATTGGTCATTATAACGTCGCACTTTTGAAACGAATATAAAAGTTATTGTTGGAATGGCCTAGGAAACTTAACTCGCCCCCAAAAAGCTTTGAGTTGCAAATCACCCCTGTCTCCTTGGATCAACCCTCCCAACATTCAATCTTTGAATTAAGATACATTTTTTACAATGCAAGTTTTAACAGAATTTATTTAAACAGGATCTACATAATTTCTTCATATTGTAGTTGTCGAGCGTTTCATCCTGGGATACATACGAGAGACAGATAAACAGAAACATACAATCACAGAAAAATGTAGACTTTATTACAAACGATGATCTCCTCATAGAACAGAAGGGGTGTACTGCTTTCTATCCGAGACGGGAATCCATTTCAGGTGAAAGTCCGACTTCTTTTAACGAAGATACGCCCATGCGGGATTCGAGCCCGAGGTCACTCGATTACAGAGTGTCATAACCACCATACTGACTGGGTGGTCACATTGTAGTTTAAAAATTCAAAAGTAAGCAAAAGAAATTACTGTTGGTGAAAAAATTCTGGGTAAGAGAACAAATTACGTTCAGATATAATATTCCAGTACTGGTACACCGATAATCCTAAAGAAAATTTGACACAAAGGATGGTGACCACCTAGTGGTCAAATTCTCTGATTAGACGCAGGCGTATTATGAGTTCAAGCCTGAGTAACTTAAGGTATCCGATTGGTTAAGACAACTTTTTTTTTAAAAAAAAAGAAGATATGGGGATTATTTTGCTAGTTTTAGATTTGTTTAGTGCATTTTAAGAAAAAAGGGCTAAAATTAAGAAAAGACAAAGATATTATTATTGCTAAAATGGAAAAAATAGGTAAAAATTGACAAAAAATAGCCTAAACGCGGCCCATTCTGCACCAAAGGTTTATGAACAAATTTTCAATCTAATGTGTTTCTATATTATTCAATTTTGAAATGACCTTCAGGATAAGAGATATTTTCTTTTTTACAAAAACTAGAGCACTTTATCTCGGTTACTGTATGAAAATGCTTAAAAAGACAGATTATATTCACATAAGGGACTAAGTTTTGTAATAAAACAAGGATTGATAAATCTGAAAGTTAAAACACTTCTACTAATATACAGAGCTTACAGAAAAAATTTCAGTTAATTATGTTCAAAACTTTTTTAGGAATCGCTGACCCCGTTTGATTATTTTCAAAAAATCACATTTCGAGTAAAACGTGTTTTAAAGTATGCCATCTTGGTTAAAGTAATGGCATCTGCTTTGACTAAAACACTTGTAGTTTTTGTTCTAGTGAACGGAAAATGATAAACCTGGTATTTTTATAAAGCTAATAAGATGGCCCATAAAATAAAATCATAAAAAATATTTGTCAATTTTTGGCAAAATTTACAGTTTTAGGATACCTTAAGACCCTCTGTGTGGAGGAGACCAATGCTCGTTAAATCTTTCGAGACTCAAAATATTCTCATTGGCTTGATGTCGTAAATGCTAGTGAGGGGTGCCACTCATGTCACTTGACCACGGTACAAAATTACAAGGTCCGTCGCCAATGGGCTAAAATTGATGTGGCGTCATAATCACATGACAAATTACAATCACGTGTTGCCTGGGACTCAGTTCATGCACTTCACTGTTGCCAACATTTGTTTGTTGTAGAAACTTTCTTTTAAATATACATATTTTTTAACAAAAATAACGCGCATAAGTAAATCAAATACACTTGATTTAAAAGTATATGTATAATGCAAGAATGTTCTGATTTTTAAAACATTTTGTACTGTACTATTTGAAAATCTCTACCCAATTGTCAAATTTGAAATTTTACCTAAACTTTACGAGTAGAACAAGTGCAAGTCTAATCTTTATTGAATTCAATGGAGAACACGTGTTTGGATTTATCACGTGACCGTTATGAATGTAGTCCATTGTGTTATGCTAAATTAATACAATAATTAACCCATAGCCTTCCTGCTGTTAATAAACACTCACTCAGTCACAAACTACAGTATAAAAGATTTATCGGTGCTCGTTTGATATCACGGGGCACTCGCCAAGTTGTTTATGTTCGCCAAGATGGGCGATAGCATGACAATGTGGTTGCTTTGATATTTTTATCGTCTGGTGATGTGGTTGCCACATGGAGGTAGCGTTATATTAGAAATAATTTTTATTGGTTTTTCCCACGGTAATCCTGTTGGTGTGGTAGTTAGGAGAGGGGGTGCCAGCTCAAGTGTCGTCCGCGTCACTTGACCATGGTTCAAAATTACGCGGACCGTCGCCAAAAGCCCTCGTGTTGCTAATCAGTGCGACGTTAATATTCTCTCTCTCACTCACCCACGGTAATCCTATTATAATTTCAGACGATTTTAGTTCGGTTTCTTTAAAAATTTAACCATTTTCATTGCATTTCCGAATCAAACTATCATTTCAGGTATTTCAACTATTATACTTTTTGTGAACGTTCCTTGTTCGATGAAATTCGTTGAAGGAACTTGCATTTTTTGGAATATTGCAATTTTTCAGTGCTTTTTAATTGATATTCATTAATACTTTAAAAATACATATTATGTAATTATATATTTTAGTAATAATATAATACACACAAAAATACACTTATTATTAAATGTAATGATCATAATATTCATTATTATAAATTTTTTATAAATTTTTTTATAAATATTATTACATAGTTTATTATTTAATTATAATTGTTATTTATATTTTTTTTTGTTTTTATTTATAATTATGTTCTATGAGCATTTTTATGTATAATTTTTAATATAATACAACTATACGATGATTATCTTTTTTACAAAAACTATTAAATTATATTATTATTATTATATAAGTATTATTAAATCATAGTGTGCATGACTATTATATACAAATACTATTAAAGTATGTTATAAAATTATTATGATATATAGTGGGTATTATTAGTAGTACATGTAACTTTTTATTACATTACATTTATATCTATTATTTATTGATCGATCTTTGTTATTCTCAATCTCTTCCTATATTCTTCACTTGAAATATATTTCAATGTATTTCAAAACAATTCTTTAAAGTTATCTTCCTGACAATGTTTTACCGCTAGGCCGCCATCTTGAATTCCATTCCAACGACAACAAACGCTGCTTGCCTTGATTCCTTTATCACACCAAGCAGCGGTTGGTGCCTTGTCCCGTGATATCAAACTAATTCCACCTAAATGACAAGGTCGACATCTGAATGACACCCCGCCTTCTTATCTTCCAAACCATGCTAAGGAGAGGATTTTCTACCTCGATAAATTTAATGTGCATCAGCCCCTCTTCACAACGGTTTCATAGTGGTATCTAGAATCTACAGAAATGACATAGGGCATGAGATCGCAGTCATAAGGGTTCGTAACTGTTGTCGCTTATGAAATTTAAGATCGTGCGTGATCCCAAAAAAAATAACATTCGAGTCAAGATTCTATTAAAGGATTCTATTCTTCATCTAGAATAATGGAATCTAATGCACAAGTGTAAATCAAAGTGGTCACAAAGCTCTAATTTTACATGATGTATATAAAACAGGTTTGTCTAATTGGTTAAAGTGTAAAAAATTTCATAAATAACTCAAAAAATGTATTTAAGAAAATAAGTATTTAAGAAAAAAACTTACAATAGTTATTATTTCTTTGATATAGTAAATAATATACCTTAATGATTTTCTCTTTTAAAGACTTACTTTCTCCATACTTCTCTTAAAGACTACAATTTGAAAATGCATTACACGCAAAAACATGATAATGCATATCAAAACACAATAGAAAAATTGAGGAAAAAATTATCTCAATAGTGATTTTTTTTATTAACTCACCATTGGAGAATGATTAGTCATGTGTTTGCACAACTAAGCGCAAAAACAATTTAATGAATAGGAATAAAACAAAATCACAATCAATACTTATTGTTGCAATACAAAACCAATACAAAATAACAACCATTGCTTACTTAGCAATGAACAGAAAACAGAAGAAATAATTTGGCCCTTTAAAACATCATATTTTCCGAAAGTCGAATTGTCTTACCAGACTGTATTCCAACGAATTGATGAAAAAGGAAAATTTGCTGAAAAATACACTGCTGGCCACCGTAAATGCAACACTCTGAAGGAAGCAGGCAAATGACATGAAATTTACAACATGCATAAGTGGAGGTGAGATATGCAAATGGTTAGAATTTCAGCTCAGACACACATCACGCACGCCTGTGGCACCACCTCAAAGCACTTTTTAAGGCTTGGAGATTTCGACGATTTAAGTTCGACAATTGTGTTTTTCTTGTGGTTTTTTCAAAAAACGATCAGTTATGTCTCGTAGAAAACAGTGATCAGATTTTGATCAAGTATCAGAGCTCAACAGAGGAAGGATAGTGGCCTACCGAGATTGTGGATCATCTTTCAGGGAAATCGGTAGTCGTGTTGGACGAAACCAAACAACTGTAATGCGGATATGTGACCGTTGGATGTAGGAGGTTACGACGGACTGACGTGGTCGATCGCATCCACATCATTGCACCACTTCGCGTGAGGACAGGCAAATTGTACGCATTTCAGTGACGGACTGCTCAGTCACATCACGAACCATAGCTCAGCACATTGAGTCTGTAACGCATCATTCAGTGAGTGCGCGTACCATTCGACGCTGTTTACAGCAGAGTGGTCTGTCCGCAAGACGTCCATTGCTTGGTCTACCCTTGACGCAGAACCACAGACGTCTCCACCACCAATGGTGCAATGAAAGAAGGATGTGGGCGTCAGAATGGAATGAAGTTGTCTTTACTGACGAGTCTCGCATCTGTCTGCAACACCACGATGGTCGGATTCGAGTCTGGAGACACCGTGGAGAGAGGATGCTGAACAGCTGCGTTATGCACCACCACACTGGACCTGCACCGGGTATTATGGTATGGGGCGGTATTGGATATCACTCTCGCACTCTTGTAGTACGCATTGCCGGTACTTTAAACAGCCAGCGCTACGTCTCCGAGGTGTTGGAGCCAGTTTATCCTTCCTTACCTTCAGGGCTTGAGCACAGCCATATTTCAACAGGATAATGCGTGACCACACGTGCACGCATTGTCCAAAGTTTCTTCGTCAATCACCAGATTGAATTGCTTCCCTAGCCGGCTCGCTCTCTGGATCTTTCACCGATAGAAAACATGTGGTCCATGGTTGCTCAACGATTGACCCAGATTATACCCCCAGCTACCACACCAGATCAACTTTGCTAACGTGTGGAAGCTGCTTGGTCTGCTGTACCCCAAGAAGATATCCAAAGTCTCTTTGAATCAATGCCGAGGCTTGTAGCAGCGGTGATCTCCAACAATGGTGGCTACTCTGGCTCCTGATTCTGGCAGGAACCACACTTCGCAGAAGTCTATAAATGTAATCATTTGATACTTGGTCAACATGCTATCTACAAAATAAATTTTGTTGTGCTATCTCTTGTCTTTCTTGGTGTTACATTTACGGTGGCCAGCAGTGTAGTTCTGGAAGCAGAGTTACTAATTTCAAATACTGTCGACTCTCAATAATTTGAAGTATATGCTCAGTCCCTAGAAAAACTCTTGATATTTCGAACTAAAACAATCGTTTTGGTACACTCAATATTCCAAAGTAAAATCTGTGCCTGGCCAGACTACAACACGCTATAATTCAAAGTGATCTCATAAAACTCTCGACACAATTAGAACATTCACTATCATGTGCAGTCCTGTAATAAACAAGTTGGAGCTTACAAGTTTTGCGGTGTGTTGTCTCTGTGCGTCTCCCCTTTAACGTAGCCCCTTTGATCACCATCTGTCTTTTATTCCTTCTTAGTGTTTTCCGGTTCCTCAGGCCGAAGGACACTTTTATTGTTTTCATTCATTTAAGGGGACAATAGACCAACCACACCTGTTGTCAGCCGTCCATATCTTTTGTTTAACACGTGCCTTGCTATGCATGTGTTCAGAAAGGATGGCCAGCTATTGTGAAGAAAAGATACGTAGGATTGTGTATGAATCTATTGAATATATTCTTTTGATAAAGGACATTTAACTTCTGTATAATATTTATACTGTATATAATATGTACTTTTTAAAAATAGTTTAATATAGTTTTATACAGAAGTACAATGTTTTATTACATAGTTTCAAATTTAAATGCGTCAGAAAAAATTTCTCTTCGTGTATTTTGGGAATTTCTTTCACCCTCTTGATAATTCGAAGTTTTTCATTGGTCCTTCTAACTTCGAATTATCGGGAGTTGACTGTATTATGTACTACAGCGACAGACAAATTATAAATACTACAATACATCTAACTGGAAATAATTTAGATATATTGATGTAAAAAATATGATTACGCTGAAAAATGACTTCCTTAGTTCTGTTAAAAAGACGTCTATTAACAACTTTATACAGAATACAGGGAGAGTACAAGTGAGGGACCCGATTGTGTGTGTGTAAAAACATCCTATTTTCGAATTTACTACATAAATTACAATAAGTGATATATGAATGTAAGGAGAAACATACCAAGTTTTTGAAGTAAAACTTCTTTGTGGACGGGAGTGAATGAGAAATTTACCTAGTTTTGCGTAACAGTGAAAAAGCGAACGGAAGTAGTGATTCCCCCCATCCTACTGAAACGTCGCCATGGTGAGGAGATAGCGGGCAAGAGGAAAAGAAAGTGGGGGTGGGGATACACCACTTGACTTGCGTCATATCCGTGAAAAAGTTGGGCGATTGCTAAGAGGGAATTGTGCATCAAAAGTATATCTTGCTGCTATGGACGAGAGGCGCTCAGGTATTGGTGACATTAAGTGGGTACCCTTGCTACTCTCGTAACGAACTCGCGTGGCGTATTTTCGTAGTTTTTATGTAATAAAAAAACGTATTGTTTTCAAAGAATAAACGCACCCAAAATATTACCATTATATGGCTCTTCCCGTTACGGGAGTGTCTGGGGCATTAACGTCACTAACGTTTGCGCCAGAATCGCTACGGATAGCGTCTTGTAAACAAACATAGTGACTTCTGTTAGTGATGCATTAAGTTTATATTATTAATTTTTATTTCCATTGAAGCGAAATAAATTCTGGTCAGATAGCCTAGAACAAATGCAAAAAGAGGAAAAGAGTTTCGTGAAAGAAAAAAAAAGCAAAACTAGCAGCAATTCCTGGCGAAAGTCTACTATATATATCACCAGGTAGTTCTGTCGCAGTTTTTATCATCTTTATTCATAAACTTTTAGAGCTGTACACACCAGAGGCTGCTGCAATCATTGGATCCGATGATGATTAAAAGCCTATTATCTTAACTGGAGACTTTAATGTTAATTTTGCTTCAGAAGAAGCAAAGCCACTCATTGAATTTTGAAACGACACTGAATTTGACAATGAATACTGATTCTAGAGAAGGAAAAATAGTGTACGGAACCACGATTGATGCAGTTTTTTTCACATTTTCGTGATTGACTACTATCGAGGATTTTTATATCCTACTTTAGTTACCCCACACTTATTGTGTCTTTCTTGGAAAATGATGACGCAGAAAATTGAATAAAAATATTTTCATACAATAAATGAAGTTCGAATTTTATTTGATTAAAGTTATCTCAGCAGTTTAATATAATTAGATCTATTCCCCTGCATTTACGGCCAACGTCGCCAAAGAAGTTTCACTTCTATCACGTGGCTTTCCACGCTCTTTTTTCCCCCATCAATGTTCGACAACACATTCAAGACCGCTGAGATTTAAATCCAAATAGGGCAACAATGGCAGAGAAGGGTTTTTGCATATTAAAGTATGCAGATATTTTTTTAAAAAAAATATATCGGTGGAACGTGCATTTAGAAATCTACGGAAAAGAAGCACCAACCAACAAGAGCATTCTGCGATGGTGTGTCTATTTAACGAAACAGGTTCTCTTGTGTAAAAAGAAAAGCAGCGGTTACCCAAGCATCTCGAAAGAAGTGGAGAGAGTGAGGCACAGTTTTAATCAAAGTCTACGGAAGTTAAAGAGTGGTGCCACCTGTAAACTTGCGATGCCCCCAGAAAACGATACAGAAAATTTTACGAAAAAAATTTATTTTCATGCAGTATCATTTTTAATTAACACAACAATAACAGAGGACGACAGTTAAGCATTTTTGCAGCATAACAACCATTGATAGAGTGATGCTACAAAAAATGCGTGGAACGAACTGGATTACAGATTGGACGTATGACGTGTAACAAGAGGTTCATACATCAAACATTTGCAACAGAAAAAAACTAGATTTCTATTTACATTCATGTGTCACTTAAAGTAATATATGCTATAGTTTTGATAATATGATTTTTTAAAATCATATTATCAAAACTAAAATGCTTTTTTTTTATTTTACCCATTGAGAATACGTATATCTACTACAGTCAACAAATGATTATCCTATGATGACAAACAATAACTTGCTTAGTAAAAATTTTTATGTATCATGTTTTTATAACCATTTTCATGCATTGTCATACACTTCTGAGCTATAGTCCAAATTTCAAGTCTCTAGCACATCGGGAAGTTAGTTTAATATCAATTACAAAATTCCACCCGGACAGACATATAAGAAAGCAAGTTAATAAAAACATGGTAACTTGGGTCCCTTCTTTGACCCCAGAGCCACAAAATTGAATACGTAAACGCAACTCGACCCGTTTTATCGACAGGTGGTCTTTGTTTGTGTAAATTCATGTAAGTTCCGGAGATACGGAACATGCATTCCCTGTCGAAATCGGGGACCGGGGTCAAGACTAGAATTTTTTTCACATTTTAATGCATTGTCATCCACTTTTCAGCAATGGTCCAAAATTCAAGTCTCTAGCTCATCGGGAAGTTAGTTTAAAATCAATTACAAAATTCCACCCGGACAGGCATACAAGCCTCTTCGGGGGTCCGGTTTCGAGACTAGAACTTTTTTTCTTACATTTTCATGCATTGTCGTCAGGTTCTGAACTATGGTCCAATTTTCAAGTCTCTAGCTCATCGGAAAGTTAGTTTAAAATGAATTACAAAATTCCTCCCGGACAGACAAGAAAGCGAGTTAATAAAAACATGGTAATAAAATACGTGGGCTTGCATTATTAATAAAAACGCTGTAATCAGTACTTTATAGTAGTATATCATTGCAAATACACCAAGAAATTCTAGAAAAAGATTTTCTGCCGGATTTAAAGGCAAAACCTTTAAAGATGGATAAAAAGTTATATATATTTTTAGTAAAGCTGTAAATTTGTCAAGAGCTAAGAAATTGAACGTCTTTAATTCCAAATATTCTAAAAATATATGGATATTGACTATGGTGTCGTTATTTATTATATATGCAGGTAGGATGATTAAATAAAAGTAAAATTTTAAAATTATTTGAGAAAGGAAATCGAGTCGTTTGTATACTTCCCCCAACACGAATATATATGGCGATTTTTTTAAAAATGATTCTGTTCAGATCTACTTCTAGTTCGATCTAACTACCTCAATGACAGCAGATTTGTATGGAGACGAAAAATGGCATGAAAATTAAGATTCCATGAAGAATAATTAGGTCTGAAAATAGCCAATAGGGGCTGTATGATTTTAAAAGCTTTCAAAAAAGAAAGTAATAATAACACATACAAAATAACAATGCAATGTTGGTTTTTATTCACTACATTTATTTCTACGTTGAGGAATTCAACCCGATTCGATATGACCGCCATTCTAAGAGAGACTGCACCGTGTACTCTGCAGAGCATTTTCAATGCGAGTAAGCAACATATCACAAGGGATATCCCACACTGTCTGTAATATGTGTACAGTTGAACGTCGTTTAACCGAACGTTTATTATCCGGAGCGTCAAATATTCGAACCAAAGTCCGGATCCATTTTTGAACAGTGCAATGCTCAACATTTGTTTACTGCGAGGGCAAAAGTGACGGGAAAACCCAAAGTGATAGATATTTGGGGAATTTCAGCTGTGTGATTGGTAAACATCTGCTCGGAATATTTTGTCAGTTTGTTTCCAAGTGAGGTGGAGTATACGTGCTCTTTTGTTGAGTTTTGTTGATGTAGAAACCTGGAAGGCATGTGATGCAGAAGACTGTGGGTTTCAAATGCTAAATAATGACTTCCGTGCAAGAAGAATTCGACCCTGTCGACGATGAAACGGATGAAGACGAGGACAACAACAACGAAAGTATAGCAAATGCTGACGCGTTTTACTGCGTTAGAGACAGCTATGGAGTGGTACAAACAACAATCAGAGGGCTGTCCTACTCAACTACTGCTGCTGAAGAGAATCAAAGACCTTGCATTGAAAAAACGAAGGTGTACAATGGTACAGCGAAAAATAAGTTATTATTTTCCACAATAAAGGTAAAATTGAGACCTTTTGCACATATTTTGCTTTCTCTTCAATCACGTTTCCCGCATGTGATGATTTTCAATATTTGTATAGTGTCCAGTATCATATACAGCATTGATCGCATTCGGTTATCCGAACAATCGCGTATCCGAACGGTGTCCGGTCCCAATTGATTCGGATATAAACGACATTCTATTGTATATGGTTTCCTGTGGTTTACAGTTGCAATATCTGCTGTCACTTCATCTGAAACAGCTTAACACTTAGGCGAATTGTCAGTGACTCAGTTTCTTCGAACTTCTTAATTATTCTTTTCAGAGCATTAAGTGATATACAACCCCCAACCTGTAAAACCCCCTTTATACGTAGTTTGTGTGTGTGTGTCAGGTTCTAAGCTCACGAGGAGCAGGGGATGAATAAGTTAATATATACAGCTTTGCCAATAATGCGCGCTCTGGTAATGCGAGTCGCATATTCACTTGAGCTCTGGCTCACTTCAGCAAAGAATACTTTTTTTCAGAGTTGTCTGCATGGTTTTAAATTTTAAAGCCCAAATTAAAGACGTGCTTGCCGCATATGAAAGCATACTTTTTTTTTGCTTTGATAACAGTGTTTTATGCTACTTCTCGGACTGATAAGCTACCCAACAGCGCCAAAAATACTTCTCTCAGCAATCTTTGGAACCAACTTTTTTCATGAAATCTTGCTTCTCGTGTCATCATTAGTCTGCATACCAAGTTCGGTGCCATTGCGGCAGTTAGATCGAGCTACAGGTGGCTTTGCACAGTGTTAGCTTAAAACTGCTCTTGCTTGATAACACCAAAGAAAAGTTTTTGCTGAACTATGCACGACTGCGTGCGCATGCGCAGATATTTTGCTTCTTAGAAATTAACTGCTTGTACGCGCTCTGTTCAAATTGTATACGCTGCTTTTGTCTAGCGTTATTAAAAAATTATTTAAAAATGAAGCAGTGCGTGTCGCTTGATGGATTAGAGATGGGTACTCAACTTTTTTTTCGCTGGGCCACATATATACGACAGCCATTTCACACGGGCTGCAACGCGAGAATTATGGAGGCGAGGGGACGCTATAAGATTAAGGACATATAAAATACGGAAAATTGATCAAAATATTAAACTCATACTTTGGGCTTTTACTTTCAAAGGTTTATTAAACTCTATCAAACTCAACTAACAAAAAATAGGTTTCATGCATTTTGCATTCAGTATAATTTCGATTTTCTTTCATCAATGATCTCAAGTCACTTGTCTGCATTCTACTGTCATAAAAATAAAGCTGACATGTACTTTGATAATTTAATTTTTCTTTTGACAAAAACCTCATTTATTTTTATTTCAGTTATTAATTTATCAAGCAAAGAGTTTTTACTTAATTCCAGGCTGAAATCAGTATTTCTTGCTTAAAATCAATTCAGACTTGCTTAGGCATTTTTGTCTCAAATTTATTCAAATACTCTTTTTAAGTTTACTTAAAAAAACTGAACAAATAAATGAATTTATCAAAGAGTACATTGGAAACCTTTTAAAAAACACTCTAATAATTTCTGTATCAATTGATATGTTTATCCTTAACAATTTAATATGCTAATCAATGTATATTGTATAACAAATTTTATAGGATGTTTTTGTTACCTCTGGATTTTATGACATTACCACCGACAAAATATTTTGTTACTGTTGCAAAGGTTTTTCTTAAGCAAGCCAATTTATCTCATCGTAAAAGAGATCCTTAAGGTATCCGACAACCCTAAAATTGTCAATTTTGCTAAAAATAGACAAATTTTTTTATGATTTTATTTTATAGGCTATCTTATTAGCTTTATAAAAATACCAAGTTTATTAATTTCCGTTTACTGAAACAAAAAATACAAGTGTTTTAGTAGAAGCAGATACCATTACTTTAAGCAAGATATCATAGTTTAAAACGCGTTTTACTCGAAATGTGTTGTGTTGTGTTTTTTTTTTTTTTTTTTTTTTTTTTTTTGAAAATTCTCAAACGAGGTCGGCGATTTCTAAAAAAAGTTTTGAAAATAATTAACTGTGTGAAATTTTTTGTGTATGTTCTGTATAATAATGGAAGAATTTTAACCTTCAGATTTATCAATCACTGTTTTATTACAAAATTTGCAGTCCCTTATGTGAATATAATCACTGTTTTTTTAAGCAATTTCATATAATAACTAAGATAAAGTACTCTAGTTTTTGTAAAAATTAAAATATCTCTTATACTGAAGATCATTTCAAAAACAAATAACATAGCAACACATCAAAGTAGAAAAATTGAAAATTTGTTCATAAACTTTTGGTACATAATGGACGCGTTTATGTTATTTTTGTCAATTTTTACCCATTTTTTCCCATTTTAGTCATAATAATTTCTTTTACTCTTCTTAAATTTAGCATATTTTTCTTAAAATGAACTAAACAAATCTAAAAACCACAAAAAAATCTCCATATCTCCATTTTTTCAAAAAAAAGTTGTCGCAACCAGTCGGATACCTTAAGAAGAAGAGTCATTAAAAGACTTGCGCTTTGTGGTATTGTTAAGATCTAGTTTTTAAATATAACTAAACAAGTTGTTGATCCATGTCTGTTTTTCTCTACGAAATAGTCAAGATCCCACTCGTCTTAAAACAATATATATTCTTTAGGTATTTTTCGTTTGGAAGATATAAAGGTTAATTAAAAATAAGTTTCACCCACATAAAATGATCGTTAC
>BMAO01017815.1:0-18051 GCA_019973975.1 Trichonephila clavata
CCGATATAAACTTTTATAAATATCAACCTATTTCTTGCATTCTAAAAATGCATCCAGCCTTTTTACCTTATTCTAAGAAATATGTTGAAAAATATGAATAGTTTTTAATGAAATCGTGTAACGGCAAGAAGACACTGTAAAAAAACTTTACCAATATTTATACTTCTCTAAAATATATTACCGATTTTATCATGGTGAAATAAAACACAGCTTATTCCTGAATTTCTATATTGACCTTTTCAACCAGTAGGTCATCACTATACAATGAAAAATGCATGAAAGATGAATTATTCTCAGACGATTTTCCTCGTCTTTGGGAAAGAGAATTTATCGAACTTTTGTTTCTTCCAGTTTAACTTGGATGTAGCTCTTCTAAGAAATTAATATTATCTTGTAAGAATTAGTATTTCTTATACTTACTCTTTGGCAACATGAAGTAAAATAGTGATACAACTACGAGGTTTTGAAAAAAGAATTAAGTAGTTATATATATATGTGTGTACAAGAACATCAGTAAATGCATTTGAAGTTTATTTTTTGTAAATAAAAAAAAAAATTTCTTACATCAGATTCATCAAATGATGAACATTTGTAAATTTAAAGGATAAATTTCCGAAAACACAATCGCTAAAAAGACTAAAATCCTTAAAACGTTTTTTTGTTCGAAGTATGAAATTTGTGAAACTTGCGAATTTTAAAATTGTATAATCACTGTTTATGTATTGATTTCTGAAATAATTATATTTGTGAAAAAGGAAATTGGTTATAAATATAAAAGTAAAGCTTAATGCTTTCTTTGAAAGAAATTAAATTTTTTATTGTGTACAAAATCTTCGGAAATTTAATTTTTCTACATTGTTTTGTGAGATATTTTTCGTTCTCTTTCAACAGTTTATCGATACATGAAGCTGCTCTGGTATTTTTGATGAAACGTCAATTTCGCCCAAAGACTCGATTTCGCGCAGCTGCTCGACGCATCATTATTGAAGTAAGTTTTTGGCAATATTTCCTACCCCACCCCCCTAATATTTATATTAGAAAGAAAAAATAAATGAATAATTTCATGAAACTATTTTTTCCGTACGTTTAAATATTTACCAGTTCTTCCATTGTTTTTGTGTTTTTAAAAATTTATTCTTAATTAAATCATGTTTACAAGCAGCAGTTGTAAGCTACTACATAATTCCATAAAATCAGCTATATTTATTCACATTATTAAAATCTGAAAATATTTTACATATCGAATGTTTTGGATAGGAGTCTTGCTTAAAAGAGGTTTGTAATTCTAAATAATAATCTTATTTCTGTATTATTAAGTAAAAGTTTGTGAAAAATAATTAATTCACGCAAATATTGAACACAGCACACAATTCAAAGCCGTATTCATAATTTAGCAAAAGGCAAATGAAAAACGCAATTGGTCTCAAAATGTTTTGCTACAATGTTGTTTGTCTGCATCAATCTTACAAAACCCGGAAAAACACTTCTAGGAGTTTTTAAAGTTTTCTCGTAATCCTAGTTTCGTCATCGTAGAAACTTTGAATGTTTGTACAAACATTATTTTTTGTCGCCAAATTAAGTGACTTAGTGATATTTGGTGCTAATTTTGTCGCCAATGTCATTACTCACTAACATTATTGCAATTTTCTATACTAGCTTAAAACGTTCTTTTCTGCTACAATAGCATTTCGGCAGAGAAGCGCGAAAGGTCAACATTTTTTTCCCCGCTATTATATGAAAACTTCTTATTTTATATCATTGTTTGTCAGCTTTATAATGGCTGTAAAATCGTAGCAATGATATATCGTTTTTTTTATTCGAATTGTGAGGATTTACCATTATAATTTATAATTTACAATGATTTATAAATCTAAAATGGCATTGCATAAATTAAGATTAAATAGAAGATAAATAGATTGGACCTATTTAAAGAACTTATTTTAACAACTTTATTAATTTGACAAAAAGATTAATTACATTTAAATGCCTTAAACTCGTTAAACTGTCATTAGTTTCATATAATCACAGTCTATATTATTGAAACATTTTCTTAAACACATTCATTAACATTAAATTTCAGTAACACAGAGTTATCCGTAATTCCTTCCTGAATTTTGAAGAGCTGTTGTAAAAAAATCATACGAATACAGTTTAAAAAGACATTTTAAAGAACACAGAAAAAATTCCAGTTTTATTTACAATACCTAATAGATGGTTCTAAGTGAAACTTAGGTTACATGGCATACATCCTTGCGACAGTCAAGTTCCTGCCACACTCTACTCAACATGGTACCATCAACATTATTGGACAGCACGTGTTATCCGAAAACTTGGCCTTTTACTTAGAATCAAACTTTTGTGCATCCCTTTTGCCACGTGATGTAGCAGAACTGAATGAAAGGATAACACGTGCTGTCAATAACGTTGACAGTACCATGTTCAGTAGAGTGTGACAGGAACTGACTCTCACGTTATTGTATGCCGTGTAACCAAAGTTTCACCACATTGAACACGTGTAAAGTATGTAAATAAAACTTGAGAATGTTTCTGTATTCTTCCAAATGTTCGCTTTGCTGTATTTCGTTTTAGTTTTTTGAATTCTACTATTAGTTCACTCTCTCCCTATGTGTGTGTGTGTGTATCTTGTTCAAAATTTTCAATCGTTATTAAAATCTTTCTATTCATCCATTAAAGTGTTCAAATACATATTTTTCAAACTTGTAGTGGATGACACTTGATGTTAATACGGTTTTTACAAATATTAATTCATTAATTAAATTAAAAAATTAATAAATATTAACAAACAAAAATAATAAGTCCAACAGCTATATAGAAAGGAAAGACGTTCGTTGTGGCCCTGTAGCGCAATGGATAGCGCGTTGGACTTCTAATCCAAAAGTCGTGGGTTCGAATCCCACCTGGGATGGCCTACTTTCTGGAAATGTGATTTCTTTTTTACCATACTATTATATTAGAATAATTAAATTTTATTTATGAATAAAAGTAACAAACAAACAAAATAGTCCATCACAGTATATAGAATGGAAAATTGAAAGAAGAATCGCTTCCTATTTTGTCACTTTAATATTGTGATTCTGTCATATGTATTTACATAATTATAATAATTGTAATTAATACAAAGTAATTAAAATAAAAATTTTCTTTGTAGTAGAAATTGACTTAAAACATTTTTTTTTTGTATTACTTGTTTTTTATAGATCTTCGAAACACGGGAGAGAGTTGTAAATAATCCTGTCTTTCTGACTGAGAGGAAACCTGTATAAAAAATAAGCATTGCTCAATATAACATAAAATGGAATCTTTGAAAATAAGTAGTAAGCAAAAAATTAAAATTCGAATGTTAAAATTGGTATTAATTTTTGTGATTAACAAAAACTGATACATTTGTCTTTACTATACATATAAAAATTGCCATGTAATGTATAACCATAATCAAGTTAGTCATTGCTTCTAACTAAAGTTCATCTCTCTCATCAGATAAAAAAATTAATTACATTTTCTTTCGCTGAAAGAAAGAAAATCAGTCGATGAAAATAATTAATTTCTGTTTCCATAGCAACGTCGAATGAGAAAAGAAGCCAGTAAGATGCAAGGACAAGTCTCAATAGAGTCCCAAGACAGTATTCATAAGAGCAAACCCAAGAGTATTAAGTAAGTAGTTGAAATGTAAATTAAGTCTGGATATTAAAAGGAAAATATTTATGAGTTTTTTCCACAATTCTAATTTAAATTATTTATACTCTTTCGGTATTTTAAGAGAACGGTAATGTTAAAATGCTGGTAAAGAAAATGATAAATATCGAAGTTCATTTTTGACGAAACGTTTATTAATAATAACACGGAAACACACGCAATTTGTTATGATTTTTTTTATGAACAGTTCCCTAAGAAAGGTCGCTCAAAATGTTCCCATTTTGTCAATAAAACTTTACTTAGTTAATGAAATTATGGATGTAATTAACTTTGAAAATGTTTAAGTCCATTTTCCCTAAGGGCATAACATTTAGTTCAAAATTAAACAGCTTAATTTCTCGACTTAGTTTTAATAAATGTCACATGATTGTTAATGTCATAAAAAATTTCATTAGTTCGTTAGAATTTTGGTGGATAATGATAAAAATTAAAAATGGCACATATTTATAAAAAGTTCTAATTAAAGTAATTTAAATGGCATTACGTAAAGAAACATCGAAATAAAGACTTTTTATTTACAAATTTTGGACATATTTATGACAAATTCCATTTAAAAAAATTGGCTTGATTCAAGATTAAAATCCTGTACTTAATATTTCATAATTCGATCCTTACCTATTATACCATCGACCCATTTCGCCTAACAAAAAGGTGTCGTCTATTCAAAAAATGTCTGCCAAATGCGGTGACCATTGTTATTACTGTGTTCGAACGTGAGCAGGGATGGTTTCCATTTTTGGCTACATATCGCGGTATTTAGCAAAGTTTTTTGATTTGTCGAAATAAATCTTTATAGTATAATATGTAAATGCATTATCACACGTGGACCTATTTGGAGAAATTATTCTTTCAAGCACCCTTTCGAACAATTTTCACCGAGTTGTCATTACAACGGCTTCGAACAACTTTTTCCTTGTGAGCAGAAAGAATTGCTCGAAATTCCATTGGGATTCTTCATCTCCGTACGTCATAAACAAGATGGCGATAAAGATGGCAGTCTTGGCTTCGTCAAACGCATCAGAGAGAAAGGGCGTATAATATTTTTAAAAGAATGGCGCTCCATTTCTGTTAATGGCAGTCAAGATTCGCGTGAGCTGCATAAAAGAAATAATATTGGATGTTCGTTTTCCGAACCAGAAAAATTGACGAGTAATTTTTCAATGTGAAGAGAGAATGGGCCTGACGTCAATGCGTGTCGTTTTGTTAACGGCAACCCTTCACCTTCACAATTGCTGGAAAACGGTTGTTCAAAAGAGAACTCGAGTTGTTCTAGACATGCGTGTATGATAAGGCCTTAAGTACCCATATCGTATATTTTTCGAATTTTTTTGACTTTGAGTGTGGTGCAAGTGGTATAAATTTTATATAAAATTATCTTTACAAATACTTTAAAAACGATCACATTATAAAAGTCATTTAATATTTAAAATATATAAAATGAGAAAATAAGCAAATATGAATAAATTTTTCAAATAATTTAATCTTAATACAATGTAAAATGCACGTATGCCACTTTTCACAATGGCATCCAAAATAGAACCCTAAATCTTGGCAAAACAATTTTTTTATGTCCAATTTTGTAACTTAACTTGTAGTCTAGGCTATTGAGATTAATTTTAATACTGTAAGGTGTGTTCAAAATAGCAAAAAAAAAAAACAATGAAGGATTCTTTATTATTGTATTTCCACCCCCTCCACCTGATTTTTGAAAAATATTTCCTAAATACATATCTGACAACCTACAATAATTCGTTAAATTTGACTCGAAAAAAATTCAGAAATGGAGGGAAAAAGTGGAATTACAGATAAATACTCATTATTTTTTGCTCTTTTATATGTGTTTTATTTCATTCAAATCCATGCAACAGCCTCAAAGAGGAAAGTAGAATTTGTATATAGATTTCTCATTATTATCATGAAATGCCAATATGCCTTTATGCTCATTATTCTCATGGTGAGTTACAATATAACATTAATATTGAACCATTTTAATCCGAAAATATATGGCGATTTAGGTCCTGCTTTTTAATATTAAAAAAAACACAGATTTAATACAATTTTATAAATATGTATCATTTAGAAAATTTTAAAAGTTAGCTAAATTAGGTGTCAAAATTTCTGTCTTGAAATTATTGGTTTTAGAATGATCTTCTTTTAATTTAGTTGTTACCTATATTCATCATTTAAGTATTTTTAAGTTACATTTTTTCGTCAACTCATTTGCATTGTGTCATTTACTTGCCTCTTTAAGAACAAACTCCATTACATTTCTGAATTCCTGTTAGTTTCAAGAATTTAGTAAAATTTGAAACTGGTATAGCCAACCAATAATTGAAATTTCAGAAAAATACCATAATTTTCTCTAGAAATTTAAGCAAACTTATTATTTTCATCTTGCTATCAACGTCGAAATATTTAATGTGAGCTCATTCAAGCATTAAGCTCTTTGCAAGCATTGAATTATTTTAATTTTAAGAAATAGTAACATAACTCAGAAGTATAAGGAAAAAACTACGAATGTGCATTATTTTAAAGTTTAATATATATTATAATACAGAGTAATAGTGTTTTTAAGTATTTTTCTAAATAGAGATTTTGTCAGGAAATACGAATCACTTGCCTTAAAAATTAAAATCTTTCTTAACCCGGGGACGGTCATGCGGAGCACAGAATCACCCCTGATTCACGAAATCTTTAATTCTGGAAAAACTGTTTATTAGTTACCAATACCCTTGTCAGTATCCTCCTATATGGCAGTCTTCATGGAACTAAAATGTATATTTGTCACTTATCTCCCTCTTTTTTTTCGGGGGGGGGGGGAGTAGCAAACGTTTATTTTACAATTGTAAGGTACTTATTTTGCCTGAGAGTTCCTCGCGCGACCACTTTTGTTCCAAAATATTTTCTATTAACAGGCTACATTTTTCTCCTGTAAACGACTTGGTTTTTATTGGCATGGCTCATTATGGTTTGTAAACGTAAATGAATACAATATAAAAAAAAAGAAACAGCATCTGTAATCGCTATTGGATGAATTTGAAACTGATCACGCAAGGGGAGAACCTGATGAAATAACGGATATTAATTCTGATAGCGAAAGTAAATTTCAGAAAAGGGATGAACATGAAACGTTTGAGTTGAAAGATAAATTTTTAAATGCTGTATAAAAAACCCCATCAAGAAAGATATGAAGTTAAAAGTATACCACAAGACACACTGCTGTCAAAAAGACGCATGCAAAAAAAAGTTCAACACACTATTTGTCGATCATCAAAAGACCATACAACTACAAAAACTTTAACAAAATATGAGAGTATTTTCTGCAATTATCATTCCTGTAATGTTAGTGAAAAACGTCTGTGATGTGTGTCCTTTATTAAATATACGCACATTTAAAGCATTTTAGTTCAGTTTGATTAAGATTTTTCTTAAATTTTCAAAGAAAAATTAAAAAGTCCTTAAAGGTAGCTAAGTATACTTTCCCTCAGTTAAATTATTCACTTTAATTACGATTTTTATCGTGTACGATAAAAATAATTATAATAAAAATATATTGGGGTGATTCCGTTACCCCGCGCAATTACTAACATTAGTACCGCGTGCGCGCTTTCTCCTGGTTTATTCTAAATGATTCTATAAAGTGAATGTACTAAAACAATAAAACTTAAATCAGAACTCCCCTACATTTCCAAGTCTTCTTTTCTTCAAAAACGAATTTTACGATCGATTTCGTTTAACACTTGAATAACAATACAAGTTAAATCTGTTCAATGCAATTCCATCCGAGATTCAGCCGGGAATGGTCTGAATCGGCAGTTCTTTTTTATTTGCTCCGACGCTGTTATCGGCAGCAGTTTTTTTTCTTTGTGTAAATATTGTCACATCTTGTTTAATCTCTTATTACTACAACGTAGTCCCCAGTGCATAGAAGATCTCCAGTTCTATTGTAATGCCTGAAAGAAAAAGAAGAAAAAATATGTCCATTGATCAGGAAAAACAGGAAGGATTTTTAGAATCTATGCATATCTTGATCATAGGTAGAAAAAAAACTAGCCAACATCTGAAACCGGGCAAATATTGAAATGTGCCATTAATTGAAGCATTTATTCGAATAAAATTTTTTACGTGAAATTATTAACAATAATTGAAATTCAAAAATTTATTTTTAAATTAACTGGTTAGGAAAAATGAAACTAAAGATAATTATTTTATATAATTATTTTGATTAAAAATCGTTTGCAACTCTATTCAAATCAGTCACACAAGAAAATTCTATTTTGCTTATTCATTAGAGTTCACTCATTCAAAATATTTCAGAAAAATTGAAGAAAAAAAACATAATTCAAGAGAAGCTTTTATTTTTCTTCTTTCTGCTGCACTTTATTGCATTCTTTTCAATGCTGTGACCAAGGTTGAAGGAGAAAAGCAGAATTTTTTTTTCCATATAATTAACGATACTTTTAAGTTTTGCTGGCGCAGGCGATAAAGTCGCCAAAAAGGATATAATCGACGCAAATGGAATATCCCCTCTTGTAACCTTTTTAACACCACAATTTCAAAATACGTAGTGTCTTTCTTATCAGTAACGTTTTTTTAAAAGCTTTTATTTAACTTACAATGTATGTATGTATGTATGTATGTATGTATGTATGTAATTTGTTCGGGTGGAATCTTGCAACTCAATTTTGAAGCTGATATCTTCCTCCCATTGAGCTGAAATTTTGTATACACGTTTAGTTTGGATGACAATGCATGTTTTGACTATTTATATTCCGATATTGCAATTAATTAAAAAGATATTAATTAAAAACGTTAAACTAATTTTGGGCGCCAACTTGGATATATCTGCATTGTTGTAATAATTTTATTGTTACAACAATGACAAAAGTTGGCGTCGAAAATCGGTTTTCAGTCAAACTGGAATTTCATAACGTTGCGCTATTGACTGTATTAATTAACTTTGTCTAAAAAATAATTACATTCTACAGTGTAAAAATAATCTAATTTCTACAACATATGCAATTTTTTTTACAAATTTCTATCTATTTTCTTGGATTTAAATTCAAAACAAAAAAAGTAGAGCTATTTTTCAAGTAGATTGGTACATTGTATACCTTTCTAAACGCTGCCAAGTTAAACTGAGATGGAGTATTATAGAAATTCTAAATTTAACCCCTTAACTGGTTTGCCCGTACACCTTACGGCTACTGAAAGTTAGCCACAACCGGTTTGCGCGTGCGCTGTACAGGCACCGAAATTTTTTCATTCTATATTTTATTTGCACAGACATTTTTATTCCTATAATAAGGTTATTAGTATAGTGTGTCTTTAGGAGATGCAGAGAGAGAGAGTTTGTCCATAGTACTGAACTACTCTTCATTCAGAATTTTGGTAGTGGTGAAGGTGAGAATTTTTCACTGAAGGCAAGAATATATATTCTTGAAAATATTGGATAAAGAATAGGGATTTACAAGGCAATGTACAATGTGTTGCCTAAGAAAAAGGAAAATGGATAGATAATCCAAAGAAGTCGATATTATCTCTATCCCCATTGGAATATAAGACTTAGTGTTACATTATTCTTCATATTGTGTGTGCATATAAATATGCACACACACACACATCAATCGTATGAAAAAAGAGGCATGAACATGAAATTTTTTGGTAAGTGGAAGAAAACATATTTTAAGATGTATGTGAAATATTCTTCATAGTACGCAGAATGTACTTATTAAAAGCAAACATTTAAGGGTTTTTGTGTTGAAAAATTATAATATATATATATATATATATATATATTATATATATATATATATATATTATATATATTATATATATAAAGGTAAGTATAAAATTTTAAACCGGAGATTAAAATAAAAATCTTCCATTTTCGCGCGTTCTGTTAATTATTATGCTTAGTTACATGCAGTTAAAAAATGGGCTTTTTTGGGAAAATTTTGGTCAAAAAAATTGACCGCTTAAGAGGTTAATCTATGAAGCTCAGACAAAAATAATTGTAAGAATCGGAAAGATCATTTATTTCGTCCTGATACGGTATAATGTTTTTTACAAAATAATATTTGTATTTCTTACGATTGTTTTTTAAATAAGTCAAAATCGATGCCTTTTTATGAAAATAATGTTTAAATTGACGCGCATGAATTTTTTTTTTGTTTAAATGAATCGACATTCCGTACTAAGACAGCTCATGATTTAATCTTTTAGAATCAGTCATTTAAAAAATAAAATGTCGAAAATTTTTTTTTACGATTTTTCAAAAAATACTCAACATTTTAATATTTAATAACTTCGTCATTTATGTAGAAAATCTCATAAAACTTTTTTTCGTGTGTAGGATAATATTACCCAAGATCTGTACGAAAATTGAAAGAATTGCTTAAAATTTACGGATTTAAGAAAAAATTGTGTTTTTCGTCTAGTACCCTTTTTGCGAGAATTCATTTAGCTCGACTATTCGAAAATAACCGGCTAACACCTAGCAACAATGATGCGTTGAATGAGATGAACAGACTAAGAAACCTGTCGAGGATAACTAAAAAGTGAAAAATAAATTGAAAGTAAAAAAGCTTTTTTAAAACAAGCTTTTATTTAAACGCGCTAAAAAGAATAAAATAAATTTTTCTTTAAAATTTTTTTACTATCAACTTATAACGTCATTACACAATTTATATGATATAAAAGCTTGTCGCGAGATTTACCTCTGCAGATAAACAAGTAAATTAAATAACTTGATCTGATTGATTTCAATTTCTTAAAAATTTCAAACTAAGTAAATAAGAGTGCTTTAAACTTGCGACAAGCTTTTATATCATATAAATTGTGTAATGACGTTATAAGTTGATAGTAAAAAAATTTTAAAGAAAAATTTATTTTATTCTTTTTATCGCGTTTAAATAAAAGCTTGTTTTAAAAAAGCTTTTTTACTTTCAATTTTTTTTTTTCATAATGCATTAAAAATGGATAGAAAACTAAAAAAAAACTAATATTATTATATTTTTAAGTGTATAACGTGTGTGTCGCCAATAACGCTATTTACTTTAAATTTTCAATTAACTTATATTAAAAACTTAACTGGAGTTATATATATATCATACGTATAATGAGAATGTTTTACAAAAGTAAGAAATTAAGACTAAAAACAGATTGCAATCACATATGTTAATAATACCCAATTGAAATATGCTTTTTTCCCTCTTTAAGCACGAGTATGGACTGACTGCGGAATCTAATGGAGAAACCTACCGACCAGAGGTAAGATGAAGATATTTGTTTTAATAAAGTGCTTAAATGAAACATTAGCTCTTGTATTGTTGGTTAGAATGAAACGGCAAGTTGAAAATGAGAGAAGTTACACTTGGCGCTGTGACTAACGTAATAGCTAGTCAAAACTTATTGTATAAAATAGGTTAAAGTGTAGTATGGGGGAGGGGGGCTTGGCAAAATCAATTTCTTTTGGCGACCAAAAGCGGTCGCTAAGCAACTTAATTTAGTGATAGTGTTTTTGGCGACCGATTCGATAGCCAACTACATAATTAGCGTAGGTGTTCCGAGACACTAAAAATTGTAATTTTGAAATAAAAATGAAGAGATAATAACATGAAATAAAAAGAAATATTTATAAAGCTATCATTAATGTATAAAATTAAAAATTCTATTTTTTTTAAGCAAAAGGAAATCGTAAATTAGAATATTAAAGAAAAAGGCTTACCTGCTCTCAGGAAAGTTCTAAAGGAGGTTCAAGTTCTTTCAGTCACATTTCCATACATACCTCTTTGCAAAAACTCTTCTAATCCGTATGAATGTTTTCTTCGAAACATTATATTCTAAAGAAAGGAAGTCGCTCGAGCGCGATTCGACTTTCGCACCCACATATTCGTCAACTTCAGAATCTCACGCATACTCACTCGGCTTTCTTTCTTCGAATCAGCTTTTCTTCCTCACAGATCTTTTTAAACGATGCGCATTCGCGCCTATTTTCTAGATTCCCAAATATATCCACCACTCGAATCATTTTAATTAAATGCATTACTTACTAGCAAACCGAAAATTCAGCTTTCAGCAATCATCCGTTTACTATACTCCACTGTATTACAGCCAATTCCCCTTTCGCTCCAAGTCATAAAAACAAAAGAAAAAAAAACAGACATACTGTTCTGGATATGTCGAAGATAAAAACGAAAAAGCAGGAAAATGGAATATTAAAAAATGGTTGAAAATTGTATTATCCTCTACGACGAAATTCAGGCTCAAACTGAAAAATAAATTAGAAATGGAATTGTTAATTTGAAAATCGTCTGCTCGTGTTGAAAATATCTGCACTTTTTAAATTAACCAAAAACAATTTTTAAAAAGAACACGTAACTTATCTGCAGAAGACCACAAATCAAAAATCAAGGGTTAACAAATTAAAGTGTGCCAGAATGAATAGTTATTCACTATGACACTTAGATAAAAAACACAATACAATCCCATACTACACTTGAGCCATAAAATACAAAGTTGATTTACAAATTCAATTATTTCTGTTATCATTGCCTTTTTTTACGTCTTAATGTTTTTAGAAAGTTTTATTTTATTGGTAATTAAGTATTATCGCAACAATTGCCTACTGTATTAATAACTCACCAAGTTAGCAACCACGATTTCCTATGTGTCATACACGCTGAATTGACAACCATGTGGTTTGTTTCATATAATTCGCCAATATGTTGCGATAGTACGTAAGTACCGTTTTATTTTAAATACTCCTACTTTATTTTTCTCTTTTCGTATTTGTTCATTTCTCAGTAAAAAACCTTTGCATATGACTATAACTTTTGTATTATTCGAATAAAATATATATTCTAAAGAAACCTTCGCTATCTAACCGAATGGGCAAATTCATGAAAATCATATGATAAATACAATCACTTGTTCTCCATAGAATGGAACAATTCATGACGGTCACATGATATATAAACACGTGTTCTATACATTGAATGGACTAAATTCATTGTGACGTCATAATCACATGATAATTTTAAACCACGTTTTTTAGTCAATCAAGTTCAAAAACACATGTGACGTCATAGTCACGATAAATGCAATTATCTATTTTCAGCAAATCAGTTCATGCACTTCGTTGTTGCCAAATTACGCTTTTTTACAGAAACTTTTTTTTTAAATAATATTTGTCACTTTATTTAAAAGTACATGTATAAAACAAGACTTTTTTTCTTTATTTTAAAATCTTTTTGCAGAAAATTTCTTTTTATAACTCTTGAGTGTCTTTACCCAATTATGCAATTTGAAATTTTACCTAAGTTTACAAATAGAATAAAAAGTACTAGCTATATATATAGTTTATTGTCTGTTTTAATTCAATGTATATATATATATATATATATATAATATATATATATATATATATATAGAACACGTGTTTATATTATTATGAATTTAGTCCAGTGGCTTATTAATAAGTAGCTAGTCAACAACATGAAATGGTTTTTTTTATTTGAAATAAAAAATATTCGGAATTACAAGAAAAACATCTTTATATACAATAAAATTTTCTATTTTCAATTATATAAAAAATCTGTCTGTAATACAGATGAAATTCCATTTCCGCATTATCTCGTCGAATATTAGATTTCTATACTTTGTGTGGTGCTCCTTAAACTACGATTATCTCAAACTCTAAAATATCAACAGCATGTAAAATCTGCTCATTTTATGGTTGTTATATTTTGAGCATTTAATTTCCGTTTCTCATACTAGAGGAAATTCAGTGAAAACTGAACAAGTAGAAATGAATCAGTTGAGAAAGGACATCACAAGATTTAGAAATACAATGAATTATGAATGAATGAATGACTTATTATATAAAAGCCCACGCAAAATCTAGAGTTTCCGCTGACATATGATAGAAAATTTTATGCATCAGCAAGAAATAATCGTATCATTGCCTGTTTGGGATTAACATTTATAATCTAAGATCGTTATTTTGCATACACAGCATAAGTTTTATCTCTTTGAAGTTTATGCTGTTGTGGCGATAGATATCGCATTCTACACATTTAATCTTTAAACCCTTAAAACCAAGCTCTACACTCCTTTCATAGAACATTTATTCCCAAAATTTTGAGAGCTCCCCTCCCCTGTTTGTAGGTCAGTAAATAAATAATATAAAATGAAAGTCATATGTAAGTTGTCAAAGCCTAATATTCATGATTAAATAGGCATACGGAAAGTTCTTTTTTGAACATGTTTCAGTAATGTTCTTAAAAAAGGAGGGTCAAGTGGAGTAGTTCGGTGAAGGTTGGAGGGGATATTTGTGTTTCTGCCCGTGTTCAGTCTCAAAAATGTTGTGATTGAGGCAGCAGGGCACTTTTGCCGCGGAGACGTATTTCTTGAACGGTCGTCGTGGTTGCAGTGCAACGTGTCTTTCGTCTTCGATATTCCTCCACGAAGTCGTGTTCCTCATGATCGGAAATGTGTTTTAATGTGGATTCCCCCTTCCGAGCAACGGAAACGTCTTCAAACAAAGGAAAGGGCTCCGAAGACCGTTAGAACACCTGAAAATGTGGAACGAATTCGTATATCGATTCAGACAATGTGACAATGATCCAACAATTCTTCCTACTCGCTCTCCAAGAAAGGATCTTGATAAAGTGTAGTTATAACAAGATGGGGCTACAGTCCATACTCAAGGGTTTCCATGGGTGTTTGGTTTACAAAGATCGCTCCAAGACCCTGAAAGACCTACGGAACAACAACGGCCAAAAATTGACAATATCCCTTTCGATATACTTGACAAGGTGGCTCAAAGTTTTCGAAATCAACTGCCTCAATGTATTGATAAAGGAGAGCGACATTTAACAGACGTGTTTAAAACTTGAAAAAATTCAAAATCCAATGTCGTGTGTGGTAGGCAATAAAAACAATAAAGTCGAATGAAACGTGTAGTGTGTTTTATTGCATTTTCAAAAAAAGGAAGTTCTCTATATAGAATACTTGTAGTAAATGCTTGACAAAAAATCATCTAATTCGCATTAATTCCATAGCTTTCTGCTATTAATTATCATAAAAAACATAGAACAAAACAAATTTTTTCATGCATTTAAATGAAGTCCAATCGATTGAAGATCATTTCAATCGAACATCGTGAGCTATCATTGTATGCATGTATATAAGTGTGACATTTGGCCACCAGGCCATTATAGTCTCGATCTAGCTTCCCAATACATAAGAACAATAGAATTAAAAGATAATAGTGCAGTGTATTCGTCAATATGGTCCTTATCCATGGATTGTCCTGAGTTACAAAGAGTACAGGCTGAAATGTCTTTTTACCGAATTTTAAAACGATTGTAATAACCTGCTCGTGCAGGGTTTATAATGTTTTGGGGGGGGGGTTCGAGAAAGGGCATCACCATATAATCGGTTCAAATTATAATTTATTATTATTTCTAACTTAAATTGAAAACAACTCAGGGTAGAAATGCACACTACTATTAAGTATAAGAGCAATTACACACGAAGAATACTTAATATTTGAGCATCATTAAATTAATTTACTCTTGGAACACTTTAGCCGTCGACGGTTTTATCTATCGTAATTCTATTATTAGTAGGACGACCTTCGGTTGTGACGGATCTATCCGCGACTATATTAATACCTTGGGACTCTTCTGGGAAAAATATTTTTATTCAACCAACTTTCGCCTACCAAGAAAGCGTGATTACGTAAATGAAATATTATATAAATTCTGTTTTCGCGAGTTTGAGTGTTGGCAAAGAGTTTGCGAGTTAGTTTGTTAGTTGAAGATTGAAGGATAGTGGAATTATTAAGTGGCTTGGAGTTGGTCCAGGAAAAAGGATTACGGAGAGGGGATCCGACTACATTGATCAAATCCCGATAAAGATTTCCTGCAAGATTCAAGTGTAGGATCCGCTGCATAAAAAGTACAGGTATCGTGAGCTTGTTTAATTAGAAGTTAGCTTGTTAGTGTGCGACGTAGTTTATATTGAGCGTAGTTAAGCTATCACAGATTCAGTTGAGGGTCCGTAGTATTATCCCCGTATTAGTGAATCTCAACTCCGCTCTCTACTATTTGACGCCTATCTAATTAGATTGTTATTGTGTCTGATTGATATTTTGGTAACAATAAAGCAATTAGATTGAAATCATGTCTGTTGATCATTCAGTTTCTCCCACACACCTAGCCGGGTTTACAGGTAGACAAGGGGTTTCAGAGACAAGCAGGAACGACAGGTCATTAATATTAATCTCTATCTTTTTGACCAACCATCAATTAACAATCTTTGATCATCAGAAATTACTCGTTGACTAACTTTCGACTAGTTCTCAACTACTCTCCTAACTAACTTCGCGTATCTAAATGTCAATGCTTAAATAGAAACCTTCGTTTGAATAACTCAAGTCTTCTCCTGCGGAAGAAAATTTCAATAGAACAACAGGTAAAAAAAACCCCCCAAGAGGATTTGTGAGAGATTTGCGGATAGACCCGTTACAAGATGAGCATTCAAACAATCTTGACCTATCAAAAACGAAATAACGCCACTTCTACTGGACGAGGAAAACCTGGAATGACTGACTGGCTTTGAACTTGTGAGGCACTCCAGGCCTTTCCCTTAGCTTCATTTGATAGGGAGTAGGCAAACCTCTTCTTAAACTCTAATTTAATAAGTAATTTTGCAGAATTAAAAATCATATGATTGTTTGGGGTTTGTAGAAAAGTCGTTCCCTTCTTTGCCAAGAAATCGGCTCTTTCGTTCCCTTGATGCCACAATCAGCAGGAATCCAGTGCAAGACAATTGTCCACCAGAGGTTTAAGCCACCATTGTGAATGCATACATACAGGGTGTCCCAAAAATGACCGCATAAACTCTGTACAACTAGGTTCCTCGTTGGGAGTACATGAAATCTGCCCAAAGATGCATTCCTGTACGATGCATAGTTTACGAGAAAAATACGAATATACAAAGTACGACGTCATTTCTGGTGCAAGAAAAAAACACTTTATTGGACATATCAGCAACAGTATTTGCATATTTTTTCAGGTGATAATGTTTAAAATGTTCGTCGCGCATGTCGCGTCATGCATGCGCGCGCGTGGAATGACGTTAAGCCGCCGTTGAACTGGTATTGAAAAGGCTGCATCTTGCAGCTACCGGTAGTCTTCGTATGGTGGCCATGTATTCCGTTCGTGACTACTGCGACATGCTTGCGACTACTGCGACATGCCATCTCAAGGAACTAGTGTATCGAGACGTAGTGACAACACAAATGGACTTAGTTGCTTGTCTACATGCGGCTTGTACTTCGGTGGACCCCACGATGCTGCGACGTGTGATGGCAGCCATCCGCGGTGTGCTCAAGCCTGCCTCGACATGCATGGTGGACATTTTGAACATCTGCCTTAAATCGTGCATATACTGCTGTTGATATGATCAATAAAGTGTTTTTTCTTGCACCGGAAGTGATGTCCACTTTATTATTCGTATTTTTCTTGTAAAACTATGGATCGTACAGGAACGCTTCTTTGGGCAGTTTTTATGTACTTCCAACGATGAATCTAGCTGTGAAGAAATTATGCGGTCGTTTTGGGACACCTGTATAAATTATTCTTATAGAACTTAATCAAATTTCTTTTTATATATGTAATGATTATACTTCTTTACAGAGGAAGGATTTTGTCGCTTAATAAAATGGATAATTCAAGCACCTCTCCTCGTGGTCTTGCACTACACCATTCCGGATTGCGAAAGGACAAATGGAAGAAATTTTTCCTCCTCACTTTTTTCACCTCTATATGTGGACAGCTTTCTTCTCGTACATATGGTTTGGATGGTAAGTTCTATTAAAATAGTGAATGTCCCTTGTTTATTTTTAGCAACATTTTCTTTTTTCTTATAGCAAATGTTCATTGTGGGTTAGTTTTTGTGTAATATGGCAAGGATTTCAATTTCGAGACAGGATATTAGGAAGGAATAATATAACCAGGGATCGGCAACCTCTTAGCTGTGGCGTGCGAAACCAATCTACCATATTATTCAGCGTGCGACACAGTAGTACATATTTGAAATTATTCGATTCCCGAAATAATGCATGCAAGTTAGAGAATATCAATAGCATAAATTTACAGTTTTTTTTATATTAATTTTGCATCATTTAAAGATATCTCTCTTAACATAAAATAAACAGCATAATATTTTACGAATTCTTCAACAAAATAAAAACCGTACATATGTTATGTATTTTTAAGCCTATTTATTAAAATAAGAAATCGACAACATAAAATATAAGTATTT
>BMAO01017817.1:0-17687 GCA_019973975.1 Trichonephila clavata
ATTGTGTGTATATATTTGATTACTTAAAAACATACTTAAACTGGCTTAACTAAATTTGAAAGGTCAAGCATTTTACCTCAGTTGTTCAAAGTATATTAGCTATTTAGCAATAATTTCATAATTTTATTAAAGCAATCGTAATATTCTTCAATATCATAATTATAGAAGATTATTTATTAATTCTGATATATTATTCGAGTGCGTAAAAGATACAATAAAAATCCTATTCTCTTTTTATGAAGCTTGTTAATTGTTAACACAGATTTACAATTCTAGCCAATTTTTTCAAACTAATTTTATTTTTACCATTTTTATCTTATTTTATTCTTGATAATAGCCTTCCCAATGTTTCAAAGTATTACATCCTTCCATATTATCAACATATCTTCAAAAATATTGTATGACCTTATGTTTCACTCAAAATTATTTTTTTTTACATTGCCTTCCTATACTTAACTGATGAATAATTGGTAATTTCTGCAGTGTCATTCTCATCATTCCTATTTCATATCTAACTGCCCATATCGCATAGAGCCAGCAATTGCCTTAATTTGACATTGATGACAACGATATGTTCATTAACGCTGTGTGTGCTGTCCCTTTTCATGTAATGCTTAATCTCCGTCAATTACCTCATTCCTCCGCCCAATCAGTTGCTGTAAATGTGTCTTGAAGCACATTGGTTTTAGTCAGAAGGAGGGGGAACCTAATTTGCATCCTTCAGGTACGAATCTGATTTCATGTATCGGTTTGATGAATTAGTTCGATTTTTATGAGCTTATATGTGTTTCATATTACATATATTTTTCGTGAAAAGTTAGAACAATTTATTACAAAACACATGTTTGTTTTATATAAATAAAATAAAATTTTATTAATGCATTCAAATGACTATAATCTAACTAGAAACACTTTAAAAATAACATTCATTTATTAAGATATATTTTTAAACAATGGCTGAAATTTTTAAGTAATAAATTCAGTTTTCTTTTTACTCCATTTAAAAAGCGTTCAAGTACTTTTTTACATGTTTTCATTAATAACATAAATAGATGTTGTACTAACACACGTAAATGCACACACTTTCAAGATATTTATTACTTTCGGTAAAGATAGATTATATAAATTCATGGGCTCTATTGAGAAATTTGCAATCGTAACTATACATAACATTGTTCAAACTTTATTATTATTTGTTAAAAACCTTCCGAACTAATATAAGAACATATGTGCCTTTTTTTAATGAAAAGCATCCAGGTAAATTTATGGTTACAAATTAACATGTATTTTCTCTCTGTATCATGTATGCATGTATGTGCGTTTGGGTGTTCATGTGTAAAGAGAGATTTTTCGCATGGATTTCGAAAACGTTATGTTCGGTGGGCTGCTTACGAGTAGTCGGTGTGAATATTTATGGAAAATGGTATAAGAGAATGGTGAAACCACAATTCTCTGACAGGCACATTGATGACATCATTGCGTAGAGAGTGTTACACATTGTTCGCAATAACCGAAAAATTACAACAGCAGTTATCACTAACAGCTATAACAACGAAGACCCAAACGGTGTATCTTAACATACAGGAAATCACATACTGCTGCATATTTGCTGCATGTTACGCGTAATTTGATCTAAAGTCATGCGAAGTAAAAGGAATTTGTCTGGGGAAAGAAAAAATACTTTAGAAGAGAGGTGCAGTTCTTGTCAGAGTAGACAAATGAAAAGACATGATATGTGAATCACACATTGCACTGGTTATAAAAAAAGTGGTGTACGTGGGGCACATGCAGCTCCCATTATTCTGCCTTTGAAAAGTTTTTTACGACTTTCTTAATGATAGATAGAAGTATGCTTGTGAAATTGCTTTACAAGAATAGTGACATTGCGTTAACTGCTTTGAAGGTACTCTTACATTAACGGATAAAAGGAAAGATTTAAATACAATGCCTGTCAAAAGTCTGTAGAAAACTATTTATAAAATCGTAGAAACAGATTCCTTTGATATTAAATCTTAGAAAGAGAAAGGCAATAACGTGCGATTAAGTAAACTTATCCAGACTTTAAACATGCTGACCACTATCATCCGTTAAATTTCACAAAGTATCTTGCAGTGTTCATTCAAAATTACGCACGATCAGTATTTTGTTCTTCATAAACATAACATGTCTTGCTCCAAGGGAAGTGGACAATGTATAGTCAGGTAACAATTTATAGTCTGGAGAAGCCCATTTCCATCTTCAAGTTTACCTCAATTCTCACAATAGCAGAATATTTTCAAGTGCTAATATACTCACAAATCAAAAATTTTCTTTTCTTTCTGCAATGGTAAGTATGTGATATGGGTGTGTGCAGTGTTAACCTTTGGTTGGGTTTGGGTTATTATTTTTCTGGGAGATAAGGTCAAGTGAGTCCTGTTATTTTCTCCTACAATGGTGAACGATATTAATTTATTTTACTTTAACCAGAGGATCTTCCAACACTGTGTATGTGTAGGTAAAAATATTTTAAGCAAGGAGGAAGTTGCAAGTGAATATCTGGTTTTGAAATGACAGAAGTATCAACTTTTTAACATCGTTTAACCTTTTTTATTACCTGCATGGAAAGATCACATTAACTCAGTATTTCTGATTTTTTACCTTAGGTCTGTTTGAACTATTTTGTGTAAAATGGTCTTATTGCGAACTTAGCGGAAATTAACGCATGCATTATTTCCATATCCACACAATCATCAACCCATTAGTTGTGGAACAGGCTTCTTTGTAATATCAACCCTTGAAAGAAAACAAGAGAAATCATATCGAATATTTCTTGAAGAAATATAGATAAAAACCGCATCATTGGGTACAATTCATACCATTTTTAGCCAATGGACAGAAAAAAAGGAGATCATGGGGATTAATGCGGGTTCTGACTAAAGGGCATTTGCAATCAATTCTTTTCCTATCATTTATGGTACTCTCTTTCAAGGAATTTGAACAGTGTCGCAGTAGTGAATTACAGGCTTTATTTATTTTTTGCTTATTGAATATCTTAGTAAAAACCCTTAAGTGTTACGCACATTTAATAATGCAGTTGATTTAACCCAAAATTGAGGTAATGGTATTCTACTCAATGACGAAAATGGTATTCTAATGTGCGTTGTGGCCAAAGTCCAATAGTATAGGGCTTTGGCCGCTTGATATGTATAAGGCCTATACATATCTTGACGATGCAACGCCATCTATTGATAAAAATTTTATTTATCTATGTATTTGCTTCGACAGATGGAAATATCCTATCTTTCTGACCCTTTTCCATTATCGTATAACTTCTTATGCCGATATTGTTTTAAAATTATGAATTGCGTACTATTTCTACCCTATTTCAAGGGGAAAATTGGGCAATAGATTATTTAAATTACACATGTCTCCATTTTTTAGCCATTTCAGAATTTACAAGTTTAAATTATCATTGTGATTTTTTCAGACCCAGGCAGTGTATCATCTGGAATAGATGTGTTCATCAATATTACATATCTCCGAATTTGAATGATTAATTAACATCAGTATCACATTTAAATTAATCGAAAGTATTTGGAATTAATCATTTTGATATTTGTTTTAATAAAAACTAATGAAAAATAGCCGAATGTTTATAAGATCAATTCTTTGTTTCAACTTTAAAGTCTTTGTTTCTAACCCTTTATTATTAGCCGAACTTAAGCGAAATTTAATATTGTTACCATTTCACAGAGGACGAAATTTCATTAAGTTTATCCCTATAATAGCTTAAAGATAATTCATATCAGTTGCTATGAGCAAATCGCATCAGCAAATTCGCGGTTTTAGTGAGAATTGTAGAAACTATTTCATAAATTGGCAGGGGTATTATTGTTGTCACATTGACCATTCGCTCCACATAACATATTTATAGTCAAAGCACATAGGGCTTTTATTAGGATTCTTAATTAAAACTAGAGTGTGTGCTGGTTTAATCTCTTCCAATTAAAATGAATTACTGAGTAGTGAAATGTTTGTTAGAGTATGGAACAGAAGGAATCTTAATTAATCCCGTGGTTTGCGGATAGAGCCTCTAACTTATGAATTTAAGATATGAAATATTGTGCCCAAAGCTCGAAGCGTACTCGTAATTCCATCTTTATTTGCTTGCATTTCTCTCTATTAATGTAATAAATAAAACCAAAAAGTTACATGATCTATGACTGGCATTCATTATACAGGAAATAAAATTCTACGCTATAATTCATAGTTATTTAGAATTAGGACCGTAATTCAAGTTTTGTAATAGTTATTAATTTGTTACTTGTTACTACTGAGCATTTAGGAGTCGGAAAGGATAAGCACAAATTAAAATTCTGCTTGTCGTAAAAATGAAATTTTACATCAGTGGCTATGTGGAAGTCCATGTTACGGCCGGAAACGCCACCTGCAAAAGGAGACGATTATATCCCCCCCCCCTTGACTTAGCGAGGAAAATTCATTCTATGTCTGGGTGCGAAGGAGATTAGATCTGTCCGAGTGTTTTCTTTATATTATATAAATATTAATATTTTAAAATAACGAGGTGTAAGTGTTCAAAGTCATTGTTACGGACGGAAACGCCAACTTCAAAAGGAGACGGTTAGATTCACCCCCCCCCCTTGACTTAGCGAGGAGAATTCATTCTATGTCTGGGTGCGAAGGAGATTAGATCTGTACGAGTGTTTTATTTAAAATAAATGTATAAGAGGTGTGACCCAATGTAATAAAGCGACTAGCGGGGAATGGGTTTTAAATAAGTCCACTATTTAATTAAACGCATTTATTAACATTAACAAACATTAATATACATAACTAGAGAACTGATTACAATTAAAAGGGATCGGAACGCATGCTCATACGTCCGTACAGTTTCGAAGCTAGGCCATCTCTGGAGATACTAGTTCAAGCCGCTAGAGGGCGTGAGTCTTCCTGCTGTTTATATGTGAGGAGGGGGGTTACAATCTCCCCCTATGGATCCGACGACGTCCCGGTGAGGAGACAGAATCAGAATGAGCTGTTGTAGTAGTAGCTCTTGTTGAGGGATGGATGTTTTTGCTGGGAATGGCTGTTGAAGCAGTTGACGGACTTGGAATGTATATTTTGTGTATGCAATGTGGACGCAATTTTTTGTGGTCTGTGCTTCTAAGATCAGGGTGGTCTATATATTTTTCCTATGACAGGAATTTTTGATTGCCAGGGTGGCACTTCTTCCGAGACCAGGGTGGTCTGTAGACTTTTCCTATGACAGGAAATTTTTATTGCGGGCGGCACTTGATACGAACCAGGGTGTCTATATACTTTTCCTATGACAGGAAATTTTTGACTGCCAGGGCGGCACGTTTTTTATGACCAGGGCGGTTTATACACTTTTCTTATCACAGGAATTTTCGATTGCCAGGGCGGCACTTCTTTCATGACCAGGGTGGTCTGTAAATGGTGGGGGCCCTCCCCCTGGTTGAAAACATATTGCAAACATTTTCCTCAAGAATCAATTACAAATTTATACTTTAAATATTAAATTTTGCATATAAAGTTCAAAATTAAACTTGACAAATATTGTTAATAAAAAATAATACAGTATTTGCCACAAAAAGAATTGATTTTTTTTTTTTTTTACAATATGCAGTTCGAAACACACACATGTTATGAATCACAAGAATGAAAAAAAAATAGAAGTGTCTTGGTTCATATCACTTTCAATAAAAAATCAAAGTAAAAATGATATATCAAAGTTTTAGATAATAATAAAATATATCAAAATGATCTGAAAACACTTGTGAAATAATTGATACATGAATTAAGAAGGAAAAAATTACATACTCAAAAGTAAAAGTTCTACTTAGACCAAACAAATGTCTGATTTATATTCAAAAAGAAAACCAAATGATACCATAAATAAAAAATATTTCACAGAACTCAAGAATTATAATGAATGCTTTGCAAACAACCTTGAACTGTTTCTCTTCTGCCTATGTGATTTATTTTTGCTTACTCAGCAAAACACATTTTCGTAAATGAATCATAGGTCACAGGAGATAAATATATTCTTTTTTTTTAACCACCAAATATTATTAACTGACAGAGAGAAAAATTAGGATTAATCTTTTAAAAAGTAACGCACTTTTATACTAAAATTATAGACACAAAATGAATATTTTATTCAAAATAGCACATAATAAAACAAAAAAAAAATGTTATAGCATTAATAATTTCAAACAAAAATTGTAATCATGTAAACAAAAGAGAATACAGAAATATTTTGTTTGGTGTTCTCACTTCAGCGTTTGAATTAGAACAGGACATTCTTTAATTCAATTCAATAAAAATTTCTATGACAGAAAACAGTAAATGATTCTGATAAATCATAAATCATACAAAAAATGCATTTCTAAAGCAGAACAATTTAAGAAATTTACTTAGACTGGGCATTCCTTTAGGATATTACATCCAATTTGCATTTGGGCATGCAATATTAATAGTATTGTATAAGGTATAATATTTGCAATAAAATTCAAGAAAAAAAGATTTACTTGCTCTGCAGTTAATCCAAACATTATGTAGGTGAGAATGGAAGATAAGCTAAACTGAAAATTGATACCGAGCAACGGCCAAGCTTCTAAAACTTATTACCCGTTGGGCGCCAAATTATAAGAGGTGTGACCCAATGTAATAAAGGGACAAGCGGGGAATGGGTTTTAAATAAGTCCACTATTTAAAAAACGCATTTATTATCATTAACAAACATTAATATACATAACTAGAGGACTGATTACAATTAAAAGGGATCGGAACGCATGCTCATACATCCGTACAGTTTCGAAGCTAGGCCATCACTGGAGATACTAGTTCAAGCCGCTAGAGGGCGTGAGTCTTTCTGCTGTTAATATGTGAAGATGGGGGGGGGGGGGTTACAAATGTTAATATTTAAATTTTAGACCCCATGCATTAGATTTGTCCGTGCCCATTCATAGGATCAAATCATCACTCAGCCTATCCATCTTATTAAAGTAGCAATGTACAAATATCTTTATCAACATCACATAAGGCATTTGATTCTGGTTTAATAAAGTATAAGGCCACTGTAGCCGTTGTTTCAAGCTCGTGGTCGACGTTATGGAGTTCCGGGTTCGAAACCTAGCCCAACGAGTAGAAGGGCTGATGATCGTTAAATCTGCCAAAGACTCAAAGTCCACCCATTGGCTTGGTGTGGAAATTCGGAGAGAAGGACAGCTCAGGTGTCATCCTCTTCACTTGACAGTGAAGCAAGAATGAGACGTCTACCGTCAATAGCCCTCCTGCTGCTTCATAGTTCAATGTAAATTTAAAAAATGAAAATCAAATTAAACAAGTCTGATCAGTACCGACTAATCTAAATGTGGAAAGAAAGACCGGAGAAAATAAATAATAAAATAATTATGTTTATCGAACATGGCGTACATGAAGGTGGAGTTTAAGGCTCAAATTTTTCAGCAAAACCAAAAGATTTATGATTTTTTTAGTATATAGATTATACTTCCATGCTTTCGTCCACTTTTTTATTTTAATGTTACCCCCGCCCCTATGAAGATATATGTGTGCCTCACTATACCGAATCTTTCCATTCTCATTAAGTCACCCAATACGATAAAAAAACATTATTAAAAAGCCTGACATTTTGAAATAAAAAAAAATCAATTTGTATTCTATGATACAACATAATGATGGATAAAAAATTGCTTCTGCTTTTCTTATACAAAGAATATTAAAATTGGTATATTTATATCACAGTAAATTACGTATATAGAAATTTTTTTTGTCAATTTCTTAAAAATAAATATTATAATATTTCATTTTATATCACTAATTTTTATTTAACTATTGGGAAATTTTTTCAGCTGAAGATGAATGAATATTACTCCTGAATTCTAGGAATTTACTTTCGTTGTAGTCTTTTAATGATTTATCAGCATACATAGTGAAGGCCGCAAAATTCATGGACAAACCGTAATAGAATTATAACGGAAATTAAAATCCTTTTCAGGTTTATGCATTGAAATTAATTTTCACAGATTGTGTGTGAGTTTTTATTCTCAATTTTCTAAAAAGTGCATGTATGATTTTTGTTCATCAAAAATGTAAGTATCTTGTTCCATGATTTTTTTTTCATTAATATATTCGGGATTATTTTGAATTATTCTGAGCCAATCCAAAATTTTGATCCAAATTCAGACAGCTTCTCTCTAAAGGGCAAGGCACGCCTGAACCACCTTTCAGTCAATGACTTCTCAATCAAACTTAGCTGAAGTGATATAACTTCCATATAAATTAAAGTCCAAATACGAGACTTCAAAATTCACCTCGTTGGCTTTTCAGCTGTATACCTAGTATCTTGTAAACATTAGAGTTATGAATGACATAATGCTGTCAGGACGACAGAATAGTGATGTAAAGGAGAATTAATATTTAATGAAATGATTGCTTTCCGCGATGACCAAGGGACAAAATGTTAATCTAGCGGCTCGAGGCGTAGAATTTTAGTAGTTTGTACCCACATAACCACAGTGAAATTGCTAGCCGTTGGGGAACTCGTTAATCATACCAATTGAGAATACGTCACTAACCAAATGTGTACGAGTCACTCTATTATATTTGAATATGATGGAAGCGCTACGATATAGGGATAAATTAGTGTACGCAAATCAACACGTCTACGTTTACAGATATATTTCCTGGAAGGGAAAAGTTTATGAGTAAGCATTCTGATCTGGAATTATTTCTAATATTTCACACACAGCTCTCCTGAATAATAATTTGTGAAGATATTATTTTACATTCTGTGATTAATTCGTGAAAACTGAAAAATATATTTAAACACTCGTGATGCAATGAATACATAGAGAACATATACAATATTTTACATGTTCCTAAAGCAGTTATACTTAAATCATTTATTTTATAAAACAGATTAAGAGTACTTCACACAGTTCAAAATGGTTTTCATTATCAGTTACTTTAGATGTAACAAAAGTGAAAAGCATTTATTTATTTTGTTTGTATGGAAAGTAACACTTAAGAACTCATTGGAAAATATATTCTATTGATACATTTAGTTATGGTACAAAATAAGGAAAGCAGGACATACAAAATTTTTGTTGCATTAAAAAAAATAATAAATTTTTATGAAATCAATTTTTTGCTAATAGAAGAATCAAAAAATTACAACTTAGAATTAAAGGATATATATTGAATCTTTTGAAACTTTAAAATAAAAAAATGAAAAGCGTTAAAAAATTCAACCATTTTCACTAACATTGGTTTTAGGTTCAGATATAATCAGTTTTTCTGATGTATAAAGATCAACACAAATACATTTAACAGAAATACGTAAATCATAATTCATAATAATTTTTAATAAATTATAAATAATCATTCATCAATTTTAAATATGAAATAGTGTAGACCCATATTTTTTTATATGCAAAGAATTCTGTAAAAGGAATGTAGAATATACATAGTTGTCTTGTAATACATATCTTTTTTCTCATAATAGGCTTCAAGCAAAATTTTTGTGCTAGGAGCTCACTACTTTTGAAATTAGGAAAATAAAAAAACATAGAATTGATTGCGAAAGGCATAATTAAACTTCACGAAGACAAAAGAAAAATTATTATTTCGAATGATACAAAACATTTTACCTCATGCTTTTTAGATTTAGGCTAATTAATAACATTTGGCTAAATAAATGTTTATTAGCTGCATTTCTCTAAAGCTGCAAATTTTTCTGGAAAATATTACTGTGTAACAATTTTATTTAATTTGTAAACATATTTTTCTACATCACACGGGTTTCTGACTTAAGTAAATGTTTTAAGGTTATTTATTTATACAAACAAAAAATAGCAATATACAAATTATTTAGGTTTTTATTTTTTTTACTTTTACGTATTATCTCAGCACTTTATCTTTTATTTATCTAATATTCTTGCTACTACGTTATGTTATTTGTTATTACTTTGCTTTGTTTTCTTTAATATAAAATGCATTTTTTTTTTCGGGAGTATTTTGTTTCGGTAGTATTTTGTTTCAGTCTGTATGACTCGTTATATGGTAACAGTATTAGTTGTATTAATAAAGAAAACATTCCTTTCAGTTTATCGAATAGAAAACAAATATTTATCTCTCAACTATGAAATTAAAAAATGAAATTTAGGAGATTATGCTGATAAAAAACATACCTGTATAAAGCAATTTTCTTAGCATAGAATTACACCACAAGTTCTATTTTCAGTAAATATTTTTTTTCTTGATAAAATTGCATATTCGTTGAAAAATATCCCGAATAGATTTTTTAGAAACAATTTTAAATAATCTTCAGAACAATTGCATTATTTTCTCTAATCTAATTATTTTCTCTAATCATTATTTTGTCTAATATATGACAAAGAATTCCAATAGGTAGGGTTTGAATAGCTCATAATACTCAAAAATACCCAATTTTATAAAATTTTCATTAATAAAAAGTATTTTGAGTTTAAATTCTATAAATAATCTATATAACGTATATCAAATAAATATATATTTAAAACAAATTTACCACCAAAACAAAAGCTAAAAGTATAAAAGAACTCAGCTAAAATTGTATTGAATTATCGAAATTAAAAAATATTTTAAAATAAGAATGTTATCTTATGAATAAAATAATTAAGGAAAGAAACTGATAAGTCAACCTGGGTCAGAATCCCTAAGTATATGTTACATTATTTAATTTAATTATAATCTCTTCGAAATATTTAATTTTAACGAATGTCGGTTTTAATACTTTTAGATTTAAAAGAGAAATCATCGATAATTTTTCTAAAACTCAGTTTAGCTTTGGTGATTATATTTGAAACCAGTAAACGTTTTTACTGTTAAAATGATTTTAAAATTTGGTTTTAATACTCTGATATATTACATTTACAATATTTTATCGTATGCACTTGATAAGATTAGATATTATCTCGAATAAACTCTTCAAAAAATAAAGAATGTATTATAAATATTCAAATTTTTCCATCTAATATCAGATTAAATTGCCATAACGCACAATTAATTATTTTGTAAGGAACTGTATAAATGCATCTTATATACAATCAATTTAAATTAACACATGTGATAATACTGATAAAACACAGCAAACATAATAGGTATCATTACATTGAATCAAAATCATTAATTAAATGCCAAGAAGTAAATACTTATTTCCTACATGAAACCCTGAACCGAAAAAAGAAATGAGAAATTAATATATCACAAACCAAAACCTTGATGACGTACACGAGCAGTGATTTAAACATGAGGCTCTCCTTAGGATTACGCTCCTGAGATCATCTGAAGTGAAGGGAAGGATTGGCAACACTTACCAGTTTGTTAATTATTCAATACTTGGCACGAATTCCCTTCCCTGAAGATGCATCTCCTGAACTAATTTAATCACCTTACCTCTGAGCTTTGATCAAGCTAGAAGTGTCAAATCACTTCCTTATCTATTACTCGATCAAGCTATAGATATACTTACACACCTTTTTATTGCTGGACAAATAGGGTGCATACTGATAAGGAAACCATACATGAAGAGAAGTCACACAATTAGAAATTATTTGCAAGAAAGAAAACCGTAATTCTTACACTACGCAAATATCTTATTGTATATTTTTATTAGAACGTTTCCTTATCTTCTGACAATACAGTCTACAACGTTTTTAACACGTTATTCATTAATTGTAGCTTTGATTGCTTAGTTTTCTTTTAGTTATACATCTGTGATATTTTCTTTTAAATATATACTGATTTCATTAGAAAGTTTCATTTAAATTTTGATTATGATACAACATTTAAAAGAGTAAAGTTTTGAGGGTATGTAACTAAAATCTCTTCCAGAAACTTTTTTTTTATTTTTACTTTAGTATTTTACAAGGTAGATTCGTTAATGATGCTTAAATAAAACCCATTTCTTAAATTCAATATGTATATATCTTAGTTTAGAAAAAAAGAAGAATGTTCAGGAATTACAAGAAATAATCAAGCAATATTTTCATGGCAAGTCTAAATTTTTTTGTCATTAAAATTTTTTCATTTATGTGCAAAATCATTTTATTAGTTTAACTATTAAACAATAGTTTTCGATTTTGGTCAATTTATTATTTATATTGTTACGAAGATCGAAGATCATGTATGCTATAAGTCCCTTAAAAGCGAAGGAATTTATTGTAGATAAACAATTTGTAAAGTACATGATATAGCAGCAAATTCTGCAAAATAAATCCCAGACAGTCTTCACACCTTCTACAGCCCTCAGACACAACTATCAGTGGCTAAAAATACAAATGCGTAATGATAAAAATTATTCGCAGCAATCGCTTGATTGTAGCAACTGAAGTCTTCAACAGCTGAAGTGGGATATTAACTTAGTTTCAGAGAGTAACTACTATTTATGGTCTGCGAGGCTGCTTCTCCATCTAACTCGAAAAATTCGCTTACGTTATAGATCATGAGGCTAATAGATTTCTCGATAAATGTTTAGAATCATCCATATGATAGCCAAGTCACCCAAATGGTTAAAAAAATGATGCCAAATTGGTTGCATTCACAGTACTTCGCTAAGTTTCGATTGAAACGTTATTATAATGTAAGGGGTAGCGTTGTTTGAGAATTTTAAAATTTTTATAATTTAATTAATAATTTAAAATTTAATATAAGTACACAACATAAAGTAATATTAAATTATTAAACATCCAGATATAAATTATTTACACAATTTTAAGCATTAATTACTCATAATTCTTAAAACTATGATTACTTTTATTTTGGCTTGTTGTTTCTGGTTATCAAATCCATTATTAATCCAATCCTTGTTTTGTAAGATATTAACTTTGACCATAATTTAGTTATTTTATTATATATATATATATATTATGTAAGCTGTATACATGATTTTTAATAAATAGCCTGTAAAGACTTGAATACTTTAGATAGAAAATATTATTCGTATTTTGGAAACTTAAAGAGAGAGATATATATTATTGGGGCAGAGTATTATGAACAACATTGATCGAGGACAGCTTTTAAAATTGCATAAAAGTAAGGTTTAACCAGTTTTAAGGCCAGCAATCTTCCCCTTTCTGTTTGTAACACTAAGTGAAATTGTTCGAGAAATAATGATTCAGCATAAGTCGTATACTTAATATATATTACTCCATAATCATACACCAATAAGGGATGTTCTTGAAATAATTTTCTGCCCCAAAGATCCAACACTTACATATATAACAAAAAACTCAACTTTTTTTTCCATTAACCATTTTTGAGCAATAGCACGTTCTTAATATATTTCATCAGAATAAAACTCGAAGCCAATTATTTTGAGGATTCAAAGCGCCTATTTTTAAAACTTTTTATCAAAAGAAACATATTAAGAAATAATTGATATTATGATCTCGCTCTTGAGAATAAATAAATTTTATCTTCTCAATAATTGGCGGCTTCTCGTGCCAGTCTCATTTATGAATGGTAAAAGAAAAAAAAAACTTTCGCACCTATTTTTGGAAATTTATTTTTCATTACTTTTACAGTTTTTAAATGTTAATTAGCACACACGATAGCGTCTAATTGCTGAATTCCTGATGTTATTCTATTATTAACGAGACTCTAAAGCTAATATGCAAGTTAATACAAAAATTTTATTTTTATTTAAGGGAAATTTTTCTAATATGTAGTTTCAGAAACATTTTTCTAATAGCTTTTGAACAAATGTTTTCAATTTTAAAGAATATTTTATTATCTCGAATTGTATATTACTCAAAAATAGGTACAATAAATTAATATTTGATGAATAAAATAAAAAGCGAAATAATCTTAAACGGTAGAATTATCGCGGATGCAAATTTTATACTTTTGTAAAATAATAACTATATTAAGTTCTCACACAAAATATTCTGGCATTTCTAAATGTTTCAGGTTCTCGTCATAGATGGCGCTTCTGTAGCGTGAGAACCATAGTTCATTTTCTTTTGTATCTTAAAGAAGAGTGTAAGAAGTCTGTGTAAGAGACGTGGCACCACACAGGTGGTGTCTTAATCCTTTACGGTCGAAATGAAATGGCACAAAAGGTGGATCAAATAAAGTAGTTTGAAAAAAGACAAGAGTATTAATTCGAGTGATAACCCACACTAAGTATTTATTAAAATGCATGGTATATTATAGGACATTTCTAGAAAATTTTATTTTATCAAATTGCTTAGACTTCTGGTCTTAGCAATCTGAGCGTCATAAATTGTATCAAAGAAAGTGTTTTAATGGAATACTTTAAGAAGAAAGAAATGTTTATGCGCATGCTCATTTTATAAATTAAAAGTCCAATATAAAAGCCGTATAATAATGTCACAGAAAGGACTTAAAACTGTAATCTATGAATTAATCGGTTTTGTAAATAATATTTTTTCTTACACTTAAATTCTTCTGAAATTGATTGTTCTAACACTTTAAATAAAATAATCTTACCTATCTTTTGACAGAGTTCTATTATTCATTTAAATTAATGGAACTTTTAAACAATATAAAGCTCCAGGATGAATTATTAATTAATTTTATTCAAGAAAGAAATCTTTTAAAAAACGAGAATACAAAATTAAACAAAAAGATCAAAAATAATATTTTTGTTTTTCTTCATCATAGTTCAAATATCCGTAAAGATTTTATCCAGGTTTTTTTAAGCGCTATTTAACAGAAATTTATGTCAGATAATTTAGTATGAATTTGTGTTTATTTTGCATTATATTTATAGAGACAATATTAATATTTCAAACCATTTAAATAAACTTTGTTAGTCTCAGTACTAAAAGAAGCAGTTATTATTACTTCTTACTGGATATATAATAGTCTTTTTTATGTCTCATTTAATTTAAACTTTAAGGAAAAAATTTTGCTGCCGATTTTACAAGCATGGTAGTATAAAAATTTATACCAAGATTCATGGACTATATTTTAACGAAGTGGTGTAAAAACAAGTAGCTGCAATATTAAATATATGGATTCTTATAAAAATAATATAAACCAAAGTTTGATAGGGCAAATAAGCCTCATCAGTTATTATTGCTTATTGCATATTTCATCTAAATAAATAGTTTAAGGTTTCACCTATTTAATTTTTATAGAAATTAAAATACGAATTGGAAAATTAGTATGATTTTACAATATTTTTAAAAAATATTGTGTTATATTCAATTATATTATTTCAAATTATGTTCTCTTTTTTCGAACAAACTAAATATAAATTATTATAATAAAAAATATAAAGATAATTATATATCTTTAAATTAATTTATGTTTCTTTAATAATTCAGAATTTAAATAATTTTAATTCAATCTTAAATTCTTTCAAATTTTATTGTTAAAAAAATATTCTTGTAATTTCTATTTAATCACGAAGAGCAATTTTATTTAAGATTTTTAGTCTTTAAGAGTGTATTTTATACGTTCTCTATTTTCACATTATGCTATTTTTTTTTTATCTTAAATACCAGTTTCTTTTAATGAATACTTTTTAAACACACCCTTTTCTCTTTTCAAAATCAAAAGCAATAGCTCTTTTAATATTCATGTTATTACAAAGAGCTCATAATTCAAAAAGACAATATTAATACATACAATCGGATTTTTATAAATTTAACTACTTATGGATTTAAAAAATAAGACAAGGAAAAAATATTTTTGAACTTGCGAAGCTTTGAATGAGGTAGATAAAAAAAAAGTTCAATTTAAAAACAGCAAACATTTTAAGGAAGGAAGACGAAAAAATTTATTCGCCTTTTTAGTGAAGTTCCTGAAGGAAAATAAAGATGTAAATATTAATAAGCTATCCAGTAAATGCAAAGAAATTATTTATTAAGGTGCAAATATTCATGAATAAATGAATAACAGGAAAGAATTTTCCTTGCAATAAATGTTCAAAGAAAGGCATTGAATAAATAATTTTTATTGCTTACAATAAAAAATAATCTTCCTCTACATCGTTTTTAAGAATCTAATTAATGCATTCATTAAATCTGTTAATAAGTATAAATTTGAACGAGTTAATAATTAAAATTAAAGTACCTTTTTACAAATTTTAATAAATAAGTTATGAACATTTAAGTCAATGGTAATAATTGTTTTATCAAAAATAATTATTTATGTCATAAAAATTTCGATAAATATTCAATTGTTTGCTATTTAGTATAAATTATTAAAACTAGGTTATAAAAACTGGGTTACAAAATGTTTATTTTTCAAAATTCCATACAAATTACAAAATATTATCAAACTTCCACGCGCTTCCGCTCCACAGGTCTTGCGTTCTAACTATGGGTTGGGCAATGTCGAATCAACCTTTCATCCTTACATGTCGAAAAATGAGTACCAAGTTTACTTGGGAACTAAACACTTGGATGTTTCACGTCAGATTCAGACCGCAACATCTGCTCATGCACCTCAGCACCCAAAGTCAGGAAAACTGTGATGGGCACAGTAAGCCGTAGCCTTTATGGGCTGTTGTGCCACCGAGTTTAAATATATACTTTTGTGCATACATGTGTACTGTACTAAAAAACACCGAGATGAAATTGGCGGATTTTAATGTAATTACAGTGCATATAATCAATACAAAAATAAAGTAAAGATAAAAAAATCCCTATCGTAGAAACTCTCAATGGCTATCAGTTACACAACGAATGTTATAATCAGTTATTAGTAAACCTCCTTCCTAGTGATACTGCATTTTAGCATATATCAATATAAAGATTGGTAAGAATTCCTAATGATCTTCCGATACATCAACTTTTGTTCCAGACCTGTAACATTTTTGATTTCTAAAACTGGTGAAATCTTCCATATTTTACGTATGTTGGATAGTAGAAAATTATTATGACCTCTAGCGGATTAAAAACAAGATTCAACAGCACAAATGCAGTCCCCAAATATGCAGTCGTATGATGGCTTGCGCTACATTATTAGAAAAGGTCCCAAGATGACTTGAAGAATAAATAGACCGTTGGCATAGAAGGTATTTTTCACCATCACAACCAAAGTAACAAAAAGCTTTGTAAAACAACAGTTCATTGAAACCGCTGATCCAAAGTACACCATTCAAGGATTCGATTATCCCCTAATTTAAGCAAGAAGCGGGTTTCATCTCCGCTTACTATGCGACACCAATTTTGAAGCAGCCATGAGAATCGGATACTACATGAATCTAGAGAAATCTGCCTAATGCTGTGGAATTAAAGACAAACACCTTAAATGTTTTTTTCAATGCGGTCGCATTTTAGCAACATAGTCTTTGTAGACACGGCAAGTCCCCAAAAGGGAGAGCCATTTCATGGTGGCACCATCTAGTTGGCAATTTCGTTTACCAAAATTTCGACACTTGAATTCAATTTTTGATCCAAGCTCTTGTCGGATGCTAAATATCGCCGTGATTTAATTTTGTCGAGAGTACCAGAGCCAAATTGATACTGAAGGCATATTTTACATGCCACATAATCATAATGGCATGCTTGCATCCAGAAAATCTATCGATTCCAGCCAGATTAGGCTTACGTAACGGCCACGCTACCTCTAAGCCACCGAAGCTTTTAAATGCCGTGAGAATAAACCTGGCCCATAATCAAACA